>BSBM01000357.1:932500-1532500 GCA_027924585.1 Larix kaempferi
TCCATTGCTATGAAATTGAATGACGTCTTTCATTGCATGGTTTCCTTCTTAAATGTCTTTGCAAATTTTGACAATTTTTTCTTTCTCACTCCTTCCATCCAATATTCGCCATAATGTTTCAGTCACATTCTTTTTTATATGCATTGTATCAAATAGATGAGAAACTTGTAGGTGCTCATAGTAGGGAAACCTACTAAATTGTCTAGGATAACTTTTCATTCCTCGTGGAATCCCACTAATGCCTTCATGATCACATGAACAATAATCATGAATAGTAGTTTATAAAGTAATTACATAAATCAATGTCAATTACAGTAAACAACACACAATAAAAAAAAATACAATATAACATTTCATATACGATGATTCATAGGTACCTTGACGATTTATATTATATTGCAACTTCCATAGGTGAGGTGTCATTCTCTGCAGTTTTAATGCAGTCTCTTGCTTGCCATTGAACATATGTTTTTTGGTAGTTCGATACCTGTTATTCTTAGAGAGGAAGTGCCTATACTCATCAAACACCTCATTTCCCAAGCTTTTTGAACGATGAGATTTGATCTTAGGACCACAAACTGGACATGCAAATTTCTCCTTTGTCTGAAGACCTACATAAAGAGATGGAATATCTATGTCAATTATAATTATATACAAAATGCATGGATTATTTAGAAAAACATGCGTGCGTAGTATATTAACTAGTTCATAAAATTAAATGCAAATAAAGTGGAACTTATAATTACATACCGCAAAAATGGGTTAACCCTGGGGCATCATGTATTGTCCATACAAGCATTGCATGGAATTGAAATTGCCTTTGTCATATTGGTCTAGATACGTCATACATAGTGATGTCATTCCATAACTTTAGTAGCTCGTCAATAAGAGGTTCGATATATACATTCATATCTTTGACTTGGCACTGACTTGATTGATTTGAAAATATAAAAAATGTAATTATGAGACGTACCATTTAGATATATAAAACATATTGCACAAGAGAAAAAAAATAAAAAAATAAAATATATATATGACAGTATGCAACAAAATATGACAAATGAGATACCACGACATTAAAAAAAAACTGTAGACACAATATACCTCGAACAATCATCGACAACATCATGTGCTCCCTCTTTATTGACAACCACGGAGGAATTTTATTGTTAATAACAAAAATAGGCCACACCGAGCAAACGGATCTCATCTCTAAAAATGGATTGACACCATCTGCTGCCAAAGAAATCCTAAGATTACGAAGTTCTTCTTTAAAGTGAGGCCATTTTTCCTCCATATCTCTAAAAGCAGACCCATCTGCAGGCATCCAAATAATGTCATCTTGACTTCTGTTCCATGCATGGTAATCCATAAACTGCATTATGTTTTTGCACTTGAACAGTCATTGCAAACGTGGAATAATGGGAATATAACGAAGAACCTTGTGAGGCACCTTTTTTGTTACTTGATCTGTTCGATATCTACTAATATGACATTCAAGACATTCTGTTACAAATTCATGCTGATTATAATATAGAACATGGTCATCATGGCATGCATGAATTGCTTCATATTGCATTCCAATTTCTTTCATGATGGCAGATAAATCTCGATATGTGCGAGGTAAAATATTTGACGGTGGTAACAAATATTCACTTATCATGCTACAACAAATTAAAATAAAAATCTAGTTAATATAATATAGAAATAATATTAATGAAACACATTTCATCTGTATTAATTTGACTTGTGAATTAACAATAAAATTATTAGATGATCATATATATTATGTGATGGAATATATTACATACCTTAACATCCATGTGACTGATATGTTTGAGAGACCATTCATAACCTTCAAGTTCATTATCAACAATATAGCAGAGAGAAGATTTGGATAGAGCCCTCATAAAGGGGTTCGTATGCCTTCTCAAGAAGAGGTATATCATGAATATTATCAAAATGATGATGATGATGATCATCATCATCATCATCATCATCATAATCCATTCTAACATTAAATGAATCATGGATCAAATTATTTGTAACATCATCTTCAACTATGTTATTAGTATGATCATCTTCTTCAATGTGATCATTAACTTGTTCTTCATTAATATTCATAGCTCCATGTTCCTTTGGTACTTGTTCTGGAAGCACTTCCTCCAGACGATATGTCGTAGGATGTCTTTCCTTTATAATTACATGAAACCATCAATAGATAAAAGTTAATATAAGAAATTCAAACGCAAAATGTAAACATTTTTTTGATGCATTTAAAATGTAACAAATTTTGTATGGTTAATAGAGAATATCATATAATCAACAATGCAATCACTATAATGTTGATGTTTTCTTTTTTCATTTAGAGAAGCGATGTGCTCTAATTTTTCTTGGTAAACAAAACATGCAATTAGTCAAATAGATCAATCAAATACTCTTTATTATTACCTTTGAGTGTAATACAAACAAGAAGAGAAAAATACAAGAAAAACTAAAAATAACAGGTTAAAAATGACTATTTTCATTAGTGGTCTCTACAGTTAGATAAAAAGGGGAAACAAGAAGGGTCTAGTCGCTACTTTAGGGATGAAAAGAACAATGACCAATTGTACTGTTGGTCAAATAGGTGCATCCAAACTATCCAAGAGACATAAAAATTGACCCAATTACTGAGCAAAGATACTCAAATATAACTCAAAATTTCTCATACTGTCCACTAAGGTAAGATAAACGATGATATGGTTTCTACAGAGAAAATAGAAGAGAAACAACATTCCAATATAGTTGTTATTTCTATTATCATGGAAAGTGTCACAAATCTAGAGAGCTAAGTGCTCTCCCTAGTGAGTGGGTTAGTCTTACTAACGAACAAATAAATGAGTTATTCTACTATACCCTAGATTCAACATGCACACAAGAAAAAATTATTATAAGAAATATTAAATATTAAAATAATATTTATTGTCCATGTTAGTCCCCATCTATTGAAACCATGATCAATAGATAAAAGTTAATATAAGAAATATTAAAATAATACATACATTTACAAAAGTAATCAAAATAAAAACATATATAATGCAAAACTTACATATGGATGATATTCATGTCCCCCCTCAGCATGTCCATGTTCCCTACAATGTTTTATGGTTGTTGTGATCAAAATTCTTCTCCTCTTAAAGCCCCTGCATTGACTACATGGACAATAGCATTTCCCATCACCCCTTCTTTTCACTCCTTCCCACAATCTAGCAAGCAATTGTCGATTTTGTTCGTTTGGATCAGGAATATTGCTAGTTGACATTTTCTCGTAAAGAGCTTGAATGAATATTATCGATATTAGAAAATCAAGCTCCACACTTCGCTTGCTTTAATCACAAAAACAATGGAAATAATGAAAAACAATCCGCTGAATAAAAAAATTCCGCAAATTGTCGCTTGTATAGCAAACATGTTGGAATGTTTCGAAATTTATAGGTTTTAAAATATAACCTTCCGTCGGATATCCGACGACTTGAACTTAGTCACCGTTGGAGAGTAGCTGTCGAATATCTGACATAATAGGGCATGATCTGTTGTCGAAAATCCGACATTTGCGGGTTGGTGAGCTCTAAGTATGGGTGCCTAATGAGGGCAACTAGACTAGGAGCTTTACTTTAATTATCAAACCATGGGACGTACAAACTTTAGAGGCACTGGCACTATATGTGCTCTTCTAGGATAGTCTTGTTGATGCCTCGGATGTGCAGGGTAAGTGCGAGATGCTGGAAAGGGTTCCAAGGCACACAACAGGGGATGAAAACCCAACCAAAGGCTTCAATTAACCCTACGCAAGAGTTACCCTATCCTCGAGCTGTTTGGTGTGGTAATTACCCACGGATATTAGGCCTCCGCTGGCACTCTAAGAGTAATTGGTTTTGATCTATAAGATCAGTTTCCCAATTTGGGGAAACTAAAGTGTGGAAAACAGTTAGTAATTCTAATTATTCCTATTTGGAAGAGATCCTAATATTGAGCCTAATCTATTATAAAAGTGAAAGCTGAGTATTTGTGCAGATCAACCTTGAAGTGTATAAAAGCAAACAATGTATCACCCTTAACAGAAATGCCTTTGGATGAAATATTTTCCAACTTAAATTAAGGTTTATTTAATGAAAATTAAACAAAATAATCCAAGCTTAGTGACCATCAAGATGTAATCTGTTATCATTTTTTTGATTGAAAAATCAACAAAGATAAAATATATATATACGTGATCAATTGCAGAAATCGATAAAGAAAGTATTTAACCAAAGAAATTTAATCAAATATGTTCATACACACATCCGTTATACAGAAAAAACCAATACAACAGATCTAAGTGTCATTATATATTCAACAAGAGACAATATGCATAAAGGATGACAATCTGGAACATAAAATCAGGAATCCTTAAAGAAATTTAAGTGATGACCAAAAGATGGATCCAAAAATAACATTGTTGTATTAAGATGTCCTGTACCAAAATTATAGTGACTCCGACCACAGAGTATCTTCAGCCATATCTCCTGTCGAATTCTAATTCCAAAATCCCCAACCCCCCCTTTGCTAAGGGAAATATTCCTCCTTAAATACTAAATTTACATCAGAGTTCTAAAAGGAGAGATTCTACAAAACAGGGATTACAAAATCAGATCTAATTTAAAGATCCATAAAATCCTACCATTTCTCATAAATATCTAACAGCTCATCTATATTTGGAAAAACAACTGATTCGAGGGACAACTAAGCATTACATGCATTGTTATCCATATCATGTTTTGCTAACTTATTCCAAATATGCAGGTACATGAGAATCCTTCCTTCCATGATGATCGGTTCTTTAACCAAGCGATCCACATCTTGGATGCTGATTTGTTCCAAGTCCCGAATCTTCTGTGTGAATTCTTCACATCTGTTGTCAAGCTCTTCAAGTCTACACTTTGGTGGGAGAGCCTCCACAAAAGGATTCATGAGTGGCAAACCTAAATCATTCATGATATTATCAGTGGCATACCATCGTCTAGTGCAGGTGTCCTGAGACTTATTAATTATTTCCTTAGCTGATTCATTCAAATCAAGCCACGAGTTCAGAGATGCCTTAACTTTCTTCATCTGGAAAGTATTAAGGATTGGGATGTCCTCTGGAACATTCTTGATATACAATTTCCATTGACCGATTTCTTCTTCAGCTTTACAAGCTTGGAGTCTCTTTGCCTTCTGTTCTTCAAGAGTAGAAGACATCTTAGAAAAACTGATGAAATTTTCCCTGATCTCATCTAGGGCAATATATAACTTCTTCAGTAATTCATGCTGACTCTGATTCACTTCAAGGGCTAAATTTTTGAGGTCACAGGGTGTGAATTTGAGGACATTGGAGGAAGTTGCACTTGCAGTTGCATCTTCAACCTGCTTTTCTAAAGAGGCTATCTTTACGAGATCAGCAGAATGTTGAGACTGCAAAAGTTTAAATTCAGTAAGAAGAGTAGCATTCTTCTGTTCTAGGTCCTGTACTTTGTCTACCCAAGTTTTTCTGAGGTCAACCACATCAACAGAATGTTGTTCCCTTGTTTTAGCTAATTCTTCTTTCAGGTTTCTAATTTCTTCCTCCCTGATGTGAACTTCTTTGTCCAAGACCTAGACTGAATCCCAGTTAGTAGAGGAAAAATCCCCTAAGGCTGTTGTTGTTTCAACCGCTTCAATTCTTGGGTTGTTAGTTCTGGGGACCCATATCACCTGATCTGGTTCATGTGCTTACAAACCAACTTGGCCTTGACTCTTCTTCCTGCTTCTTTTAACTATCGCCTTTTCATCTTGATGATAGAAGATATCTCCAAGAGGAACCACATCTGTATCCATATACTCGATAATGGACTGTATAGGAATAGACGTGACACTAATTGTGGAAACCAGAGAAGGTGTCTGTCGAGTGACAGCAGAGGTAGGGATAGGTAGAGTGACTTGAGTAGTAGCTAGAGGTATACTGATGACTTCAGGAGTTGACACACCTTTGTCGAAGGAGGGAATTAAGACCAAAGCTTCAGAAAGTGGAACCTAAACAAGATTATTGACTTCGGGGAGAGGAAGTGGACTCTGAGCTTTACTAGGTGAGTGTGTAGGGAAAACCTTTGAAGGTGCATCGATGGAGGTTATTAATGGATCAACTTCAGATGATTGTGGAGGGATAGCCAAAGGCTGGGATTCTGCAATAACAGATGGTGAAATGGAAAAAGGGACTAAATGTTCTAGCAATGAAGTGGTGGTGTTATTGAGGGTATTAAACAAGTGGGATAATGTAAATGGAAGTGTTCCTCCCAGAGGCACAGTAGAATTTGGTTGAACAGATGGCAACACAATTGCTGATGATGTGATGACAGGGGCAGCATTAAACTCTAACACTGACTGTTCAGGAAAAGACTGATCCATATCAATGTTGTCCAACAATTCACCATCAAACTTAGTATCTCCAGTGACTTCTTCAACTACTGGTACTCGGGAAGATAAAATTATTTCTTCATCAAAGTCAATTGCATCTATAGTGGAAATTTGTGATGAGGAAGGCATAACCTTCTGTCTTTTAGCTGGGTTAGCCTTGGTTATGACCAATTCATCATCTTCTGGAGTGTTTGGAGTAGAGAGATGATCATCTAGTGTACCCGGTGGCTGAATTTTGTTTGCAGGCCTTGGGGGTTCTAGCAACTGAGTCTGTAACATTGATGACAATTGTGCCATTTGTTGTTTGGATTCAAGGGCTGTCTACAGCATGAGTTTAGCTTCTTCATTATCTTTCTCTTTAGATAGTTCACCTTGAATAGCTTTACCTTTGTCTCCATCATGACTCGTGGCCAAAGGAGAAGCGTTAGATTTCTGAGCCTCTTTCTCTTCCCTGTCCTTTCTTGTTTGTTCGACAAGATTCAACTGCATGGCCCTGTAACTTAGGATTTTGTCCTTTCTTCTTTCTGATACTTCAGAATGTCATGTTGTTCTTGAGATTCCTTTGCTTTGACCAAGACTCGAGAGAAAATGTCTACCCCCTGATATATGGAATCATCAGGGATCGTCTCATGGGTATAATCGATCTTCATGTGAACTTGCTTTAGATGTGCATCCAAAAACTTCTTAGGATCATGTTTCCTTTTTGGGGCAACACCTAGTCTAAGAGCAACTATCTGATCACCCAGACTTACAGCCCGGTTGATGATGGGATGACCAATTGACCCAAATTTAGAGGAAACTTAAGCCAATTTTTCTTCTTGGGTCCTACGAGTCTCTTGTACATACCATCAACAACGGTTTGAAAAGAAACCTCTTGCATTACCATCCTGTCTAGAACTATCCTGAGTAGCAAATGAATTGTTTCGCTCCCCCAGATTCTGATGTACGAAAAGTACTCACCTACATACCAGTCACCCATTGTGTTGATAAAATCTTTGGCATCCTCTGAAAATGCAGGTGGTTGCTGCTGGAAGATCTTGAAATAGATGGTACCAACAAAACAATCACAGATGTCATATATCATAGGTGAAAAATTCCCTTCCCATAGTGCTGAATGGTAGATGTGTACAGGTGGATCTGAAGGGGTCCAATGCCAACCCAAATTAGGGTACTGGAACTCTGAGCAAAAAACATCTAGAACATATGCAGATAGAAAGAAGGGTGTCTTCTTATGAGCTGGTGCCTTCTGGTATTCATGCATGACGTTTTCAAGTTCTGCTGACAAGATAGAGGCCCATGGAAAAGACTCACCTGTAAGTAATACATGATGTGCTATGGGTGCCCATTCTGCTTTAAAATGAGAACAATTGGGTTGACCAAAAAGCCGGCAAAGCATGGCTGCGAGTAGGGAAAAGGGTTCCTTAAACCAGCTAATAGGATAAAGGTTATCTGACTTAGGTACAAAGGCATTAGGGTTGTGCATCCAAGACTTAATCATTTGCTCGAAATTATACCGGGTTTTGGACGATTGTATGAACTCAGCAGAGAGGGTCTGTACATAGGGTTTCAGAGCAAAAGCTCGAACAAAAACCTCTAGACAAAAAGTGGTCAATTGACAACCTGTACTGTCATTAAAAGAATGTTCTTTAACATCAGCATTCTCAATTATCCACTTGATTGCATCTGTGTAGGGTAAGACAGCAGGGCATGCAACGATGGCATGAATTTGAGAAGCCCTAATTTTCTCGTAGACTGGTCTGTCATTCTCGATATGGGACAGGTCGTCATTATCAAAAATGGCGTATATCTTAGACCAATCCATCTGGTATGTTTCAGTAACTCGTTCACTGGTGTTGGAGAGAAAACAAAAATTTGGGTCTTTGATCAGGGGGTCTTTGTACGACGATTTAGACCGTGTATTTCTCGACATGGTGGAAAAGCTTTGCAATATCTGATTAATACAGAAAATCAAATGAAATTCAAACCAGAAATAGAAAAATTGCAAGTTAACAGCGTAAGGATACTAGTGGACTTACTTGAAATAACGAACAAACTGAAAAATGGCACCTGACACGCAATCCAGAGTAAAATGATAATGCGACAATGTAATTTCTTCAACAGTTAAAATGTAAAAATAAGAGGTAAAAAACCCTATTAAATACATTTACCAAAATAAAACCAACTGTGCGATCATAATGAATGGACGACCGAGATTCACCGCGGCGAGCGCGGAATCAGGTTCAGTTATGTCAACGAAACTCTTATTCAAAGGCTCCGCAAGCCGAAACCTGAAAGTACGGATTTGAGGGTTATGGGTTTACGAAAATGGAAGTGGTAAAAAGATTTTCGAAAGCCAAAAACCGACCATGCGGGTGGCAGGTTTCGGGAATGTGAAATTGTGAGGAGGGATAACCATTCCGAAAGCCGAAAAATGACCATCTCGAAAGTCGCATCCCGAGATTACAGGTTGCGGGTTTAAGACACACAAAATAAATGAAAAATCGCAATCCCGAAAGCCGAATGCTTCCGTTGCGGAGTTCAGGTTTTAGGGTGATTATTTCTTAATCTTATCAAAGGATGATTCCGTGATCCACAGCTGTCGGGTTGCAGGTTTCGAAATTAGCAAAACCAAAACTCAAAAAACAGCAGCCCCGCAATCCGCACCTATCGGCTTGCAGGTTTTGGGTTCTCTAAAATTTAGGGTTTCGGGATGATGATGACAGTCAACAAAATGCTCAAAATTTTGGCTCTTTTCACACCGAAACACTGTGGAAGAAATAATCAAACCCTTTGACAAAAGACCAAAGGCATGGGTGAAGAATTTATAGAGGTAAGATCAAAATCGAGTATTTTCAAGATAATTCACCCAAATACCTTTGTGTTTATTACAATTGGGGTTCCCTTGCTTAAGTGAAGCATGGGATCTGTTGTGCCTACAACAAGTCTTTGTCGAAGTTAGGTGTTTGTATCAATGTTCTTAAAGAGCTACCTAAGAAAGATTAAATGAACTGTAAACAAGATTTTTAATCTATGGGAGAGAAGTTCCAATGCTAAGAAATCAAATACCGAAAGCAATAAATCTATGGATAAGAATTTGAATGCAGGAAACAGTCAATATAATTTTAAGAATTAATTTGCTGAAACAATAAAAATTATACTATGAAATTGAATGCTTGGAATTATAACAGATCTATTCTAAAGAAATGAAAGTTTGACCTTTAATCTTACTGTAAATTAAATGCATAAAACTCAAAGTCTGATCTAACATAATCTAAGGCTAAAGCTAAATTCGGAATGCCATTATCTAATGCTACAATCTTTAATCAAATCATGTAACCAATAAATATTGAAAGGAATCATTCTATATAAATAATGAAACGAATACATAGGCTGAAGATCTAGATTGCTGCTTCAGAAATAAATGCGAGTACATAGAGAAACGGGTGTTTAATTATGCCTCAACGGAATGCTGTTACGGGACTACAGACACAGCATTATCATACTACGGAATGCGTTGTAATGAACTACGGAATCATAAGTGATCAACCACTACAGAATTTAAATCGTGTTATTTAGACGCTATTTAGAATATTCTCATCTGCAAATAGAAATTCAATCAATGCACAACACATAATGAGAAATACCTGTACTGCAAGATCTCCTGACTTACGTGTTGGAGGGGCCCTCTCCAACCCGTACTCAGGAGTGAAAAGAACTTATAAACGTTGAATCGTAGATAACATCAAGCCTTTATTTAAAATAGAAACTTCATCGTTTAAAAACCAGTTCTGTAACACAATTGTCTTGATAGTCTAAAACTTAAACAATAATTCTTCAAAATAGCAGAGGGAGCCTCCCGCTACCCGAGAGGTCCATATTTATAAAATCCTAATGCTTAACCTAACAAAAATATCTAAATTCTGATTCTCTTTTGAACAGGAGTTCGTTCTCTATAGATCAGGAAAAAGGCGCTGAGTTTGGTGATGTTCTTCCAGTTCTTCCCTTGATTCATGCGTTATCCTTGAGTACACCTACACTTGCTCATTCAACCTCATTTTACATGCAATTATCTCATAGCAACGCTTTTCAAAACATAACAGAAATAATCTTTTAAACACTTCATTAAATAATTAAGGTAAATCATTTTCCCCACTAACAAGTGTATCTTTTCAACCTCTCTTGTGTTTTCTGGTGGGAAAAGAAACTATCGGATACCTGAAATGGGGACTCATCATCTCCCCCATGCTTGAAGGATTGATCAATCCTTGGGTGACATATTCTGCTCTCGGATGATGTCCCCGATGTCCCATGCTGCCACCTTGGGGGTCCCTGCCTGTCTGTGGTAGCCCATACTTTGATCTTCCTTGACCCATGCCCCCCTTTCTTCTTCCTCATTGACCTGTTCCTTAATGACCAGAGGGAAGAATAGGGGGTTTAGCCTCATCCCTATCCACCTAAGTTGATTCTTTATCAATGACTCTCTGTAGAGCTTGGCTTTTACGAGAGCATTTTCTAGTCTGGAAGGAGAGTGAAGTTCTTTTATTTTCAAGTCATTTTCCACTCTGCACCATCTTTCACCAATAGACTCCCGAACCTCCTTATGTGTGCTATGAAGAGTAAGATCAAAGTGAACCACAACCCCCTGCTGTTTCTCAAGTAGAATTGGGATCAGTTCCTCATCCATGGTGATATTTCTATGGTCATAGATTATCCTTTTAGGGTGAGATGCTTCTGCCTTGATCCATAATGGGGTTTGCCATTTTGCTGACACATAAATGTGGTAGTCTTGAGCTCGTTCGATCTCGCTGTTCATCCAAGAACATAATGCCCTTAACTTGAAATCGCTCATGTAAGGGTTTGGCGACTATTTGGACGAGCTAGGAGCTGCAAAATTGTGTAGGAAAAACTCACTGAGCTAGTCCTTCTCCAACTTTGTGGCCTTAAGAGATGCATCCACAAATTCCCTGGTTGTTTTGATTTCTATTGGGAGTCCCTGTGCCAACCTCTGGAGCTGGAATTTGCCCCACTTCTCTTGTAGGTAAACTGCATATATTGTTGAAGGTGGCCTATTCCCCAATAGTTTACTGTATATTTCCGTGGTAGTAGCCAAGACATGCTTCAATTGAACAATTTCCTAGTCCTTCTTGTCTAGTTCCCCTTGTGCCTCAGCCAACTTTTCTTGAAGTATTGAATTTCTCTGTTTCGCCAGTCTTAGCTCCCTTGCATGATGCATTGTTAGAATTTGTGTCTTCTCAGATGAGAACGGGGGTGATGTTGTCTGGCTTCTTGATCCAATTTTCAATGCCGCCAGCTCCTTTCTAAGATCTTCTAATTTTTCCCGTGCCTTAGCCAGCTGATTGAAAACCCTAGGGTTTTCATTATGCTCAGGAGGGTCCCCCTGGGGGTTGACTTGCTCTTTTGGTTCATTCCGTTCTTCTTCCTCCTCCTGTTCTTCCTATTCATACTGCATTTCCTGTTCATCCTGCTCCTCTTCTGTAGTGGGATCCCTCTGATCTACCCACTGATCATCGTCCCCATCCAACACATTTTGAACTATGGGACTGGGTTCCCTACTCTTTTCCTTGGTAACTTGGATTCGGGATGCTTGGGTGAATCTCTTACTTCTTCTTTTCGGCTCTTGATTATTGGCAGGAATCCTTGGGTTTGCCTTGGGGGAGTCCTCTCTTGAGTGCTTGATTTTCACCAGGGTCTTGGCCACATGGTCCAGGTCAATTTTCCCCTTCGCCCTTGATGTAGAGGCGGTTTTGTTCATTGCTCCTGGTGGTATGCCAGCTGCGGGTGTCCCCTTCATCCTCTGAACATCTTCGGTGGATACCAACATGAACTCTTCCCATGAAAGATCTCGTATTTGCGCCTTTAATTCCTCATAGACGATTAACTTGATTAGCCCATGATGGGCCAAGGCATCCTCCTTACCCTTAGCCACCTTCTTGCTCATTTCTGCTAGAGATTGTAGCAGTTAATATGGAATACTAATGTTGTTGTTTGGTGGATGATGGGTTCTGTGTCTTAACAGCTCTAAAATCCGAAAATGAAAGATAGGGACATAGTTGAACCTGCCAGAGCATGTGATGTACTTCTGAATGATTACAGCCACGTCCTCCCATGGTGCTGGCATGGAGAGTCTTTTGACTCCATTTTTGTCTTCGTCATAGACCTCTCCTTGCTCGAAGAATGTTGATTTTGCTTCCTGGTTCACCTCCCTATCATCTTTGCTCCAATGCAAACCTCTCTATAGTCCAGTGAATTTGGGAATTACATCCTCATCAATCTTAATACATAACCCCTTCACTCGGGTGACGAATTGTTCATCCTTGATATGTTTAAAATTTTTCGCAAACTCCATAGATACCCCTGTGTTGTACCCTTTCAATCCTAGGATGAAGGACATCCATCCTACACTGCGGATGGTTGTTAATATTCACTGGTTCTGGTAGATGGCACTGTGCTCCTTCGATTCACTTTTCTTGAATCCTTTCGTCATCTTAAAATTTCTTCTACAATCGACAAAAACCAACTTTGAATGTGTCTTTTACCTCACTGGTCTAGATTGACTATAGGCTTGGGGCCGGATTGGTTGCTGCGCGACACACTCACTTCTGATGGCTTGCTTCCGGGAAGTGCTGAGAGGTTTCTTTTGTTTTGAAAAAACTGGCTTTTTCTTTGAGGATCATGCAGCTTAACTTAAATGTCCTTCCACACTTTTCCTTATTATTCTTCGTTGTACTTGCTGATTGATCCATTTCTTTTCATAATCAAGCTCTTCATTTCGCTTTATGCTTGTACTTGCGATTATTGTGAAGTATGGTGGTTATATGCAGATTCATCATTTGTCAAAATGACGGGTATGTGCAATCATGGTTTTGTAATCTGAACCTTTCCCTCCGACTTTATCGAAAAGTTGTCCTCAGCTTAAAATATAACCATTTTGGAGATAATGATTTGACCTTAAGAATAAAATGAGAATGTTAAGAGATTACCTTGCTATATTTTGTTAGCGTACTTGATATTATTGTTGATTTGTTGCGTGCTGGATGATGTAGTAGATTTGGTGTAATCCGTAGTAATCTTTCGCATGTTAGTAGTTACGTGTGTTCTACATTTTCTTTTTTCGTGCCATTTCTTAATTCAATTTGATGATGCTTTGCATGAATTTGATTGCTTGTTGTTGCTTTTGGATGAATGTTTGGCTCGCTCCGGCTCGCTTTAATAAATGGCAGCCTTGCTTGAATCAATTGCAAGCTCACTTGAAGTAGGGTCAGGCTCTCATGATCACATGGCAGAGTTGATTGAAGAGTGTGCTTGGATTTTCCTATAGTGGTAGATAATTTTGCTGGCTCTCTTGAATGTATATCTGGCTCGCTTGATTGCTAAAAATGTTTGAGAATTTTCGGGATCACTTGAACTGTGTTTGATATTTCTCCTTGCAATAGTAATGCTGGTTCTTCATAGTGATATACATGGCCCTGTTATTTGGCCTGTTATTTTCTCTATCAATTTTTCTTCTTTTTTCTTTTTCTTTTTTTTCTTCTTTTTTTTTCATTTTTTGTTTTTTGTTTTTTTTCATTCATTTTTCAATGCTTTTTCATATTTTCTATCAGCATCAGTTGTTGCTGGTAGAGTACCTGTGTAAACTCTTCTTTTGATTGTGGTTTCTTGTATAGTTTGAGTTGATGTCCATTCACTATCATGGGAAACTATTGTTCATCTATTGTAATAATCTTGACTGCTCCATTTTCATAGATGTGCCCAATGATGTAAGGTCCTAGCCATCTGGTTGTCAATTTTCCTTTGAATGTGTGAAACCTGGAATCATATAGTAGTGCCCAGTCACCTTCCTTGAAATTTTTATCTTTTAGGTGCTTGTCATGCCACATCTTTCTTTGTTGCTGGATGATTTCAATGTGGGCTAGTGCTTGTTGGCGGTGCTCATCCAGTTGATTCAATTTTAGCATGCGTTCTTGTTGTATTTATGATAGTTCCATGTTTAACTCTGCTGCAATTATTAGTGTTTTTATTTCAAATTCAATTGGTAGCATGAATTTATTTCCATATACTAACTCATAAGGTGTGAATCCTGTTGTTGTCTTCCATGTGGTGTTATAGGCCCAAACTGCCTCACTTAATCTGTCAGCCCAATCTCTTTTGTGGAGTTGGACTATCTTTGTTAGAATCCTCTCTAATTATCTGTTGGTGACTTCTGCTTGACCATTTCCTTAAGGGTGATATGAAGAGGACTATCTATGTTTAACCTTATTCTTTTTCAGTAGGCCTTCTGTTAAGTTGGATGTAAATTGTGGTCCTTGATTAGAAACTAGTTCCCTTGGAACACCAAACCTGTGGAAGATTTTCTCAGTGAAAAATTTTGCTACATTGCTTTCATTTGCTACAGCTAGTGCTGCTACCTCATTCCATTTTGTAAGGTAATCTGTGCATACTAGAATGTAGCTCTTTTGATTTAATGGTGGGTTGATTGGACCAACGAAATCAAATCCCCATTTCTCGAATGCTTCTAAGGAGATCTGTGGATGAAGAGGCATTTCTTCTTTTTGTGTAGGCTTCCCCATTCTTTGACAGTCATCACAGTGGGACACATACTCATAAGTATCTTTGTGGAGTGTTGGCCAATAATACCCTGTTTGCAAGATTTTGTAGGCTGTCCTTTTTGTAGCATAGTGTCCACCACAGGGTTCATTGTGAGTGGCATGCATTATGTCATGTACTTCATCTTCCCCAATGCACCTTCTAAGTATTTGATCTGGTCCCTGTTTAAAAAGCATGCCCTCTATCCATGTGTATGTGGCACTTTGCCTTATTACTTTTGTCCTTTCTTTATAATTGTAGTGTTCTGGAAACTTCCCAGATACTAAATAGTTTTCTATGTCAGCAAACCATGGGCTTCTTGTTGATATGGAAAAAAGGTGCTCATCAGGGAAGTTGTCTTGAACCAATTCATTATCTTTTCCATGTGTTACTCTTGACAAAAAGTCGGCTACAACATTATGTTTGCCTGGTTTATCTATTATAGTAATGTCAAATTCTTGTAGAAGTAGCATCCATCTAATAATTCTTGCACTAGTATTAGGCTTGTTCATAAGATTTCTAATTGTTGAGTGGTCAGTGTGGATAAAACTTTGGTATCCTGTGGTGTAATGACTGAATTTAATGATTGCATGTATGATTGCTAAAAATTCCTTCTCTGTGACTGTGTAGTTGAGTTTTTCCCCAACTAAATTTTAGCTTATATAGTATATGGCATAGGGTTTCTTGTCTCGTTCTTGTCCAAGCAAAGATCCGATGGCTTTATCTGATGCATCTGTGTGGATGTGAAATGGAATTTCCCAGTTTGGTCCTTGGAGTACTGGTGTTGTGATTGTTTTCTCCTTAAGATTTTCGAATCCTATCATGTAATTGCTTGTCCATATGAACTCATTGTCTTTTGTGAGAAGTGAAAACATTGGGGCAGTAATTCTGCTATAATTTTCAATAAACCTTCTGTATTACCCTGTTTTTCCAAGGAAACTTCTTACATCCCTTTGTTTGATAGGTGGTGGCAGTGTTTTGATTACTGAGACTTTTGCTTGATCAACCTCTATCCCCCTCTGGGATATATGATGTCCTAGAACGATGCCTTCTTCCATTAACATCCTACATTTGTCATTGCTTAGGCACAAACTCATTTCAACACATTTTTTCAACACTAATTCAAGATTGTTCAATGCCTACTCAAAGTTTTGTCCATAGGGTGTGAAATCATCCATGAAGACTTCCATTTTGTCATTTATAAAATCGGAGAAAATACTCAATATGGCTCTTTGAAATGTTGTTGGGCCGTTACATAAACCAAAGGGTAGGACCCTATAGGCATAAGTTCCCCATGGGCATGTAAAGGTCGTCTTATCTTGATTAGTTGGGTGTATTAAAATTTGGTTGTACCCACTGAAACCGTCTAAGAATGAAAAATACTTGTTTCTAGATAATGTATCTAGCACTTGATCTATAAATGGAAGAGGAACGTGATCTTTCTTGGTTGCTTTATTCAGCTCTCTGTAGTCCACACAAATTCTCCATTTGCCTCCTTTTTTAGGTACTATCACTAGTGGTGAGACCCAATCACTGTCAGATATTGGATAGATGAACCCTGCATCTAATAACTTTTGTAGTTCCACTTTGACTATGTCTTTCAATGCAGGGTTTAGCCTTCTTTGTGGTTTCCTGATAGGAATAGAACCTTCTTTGATGTAAATGTAGTGTTTGCAGATATCAGGATGTATTCCTTTCATGTCTCCATATGTCCATGCAAATGCTTTACTTTGTTCTTCTAGTATCTTCATCAATTTCTTTTCTTGCTCTGGTTTTAAATTGGAATTTATGTTGACTGTTTTGCCAGGAAGAATTTCCACGATTTTTACTTTCTCAATTTGTTCTTCGAGTGCTTCTGTCCATAATGCATCCATGTTCTGTTTTGAACTGTCACTTGTTTCTGTGGAAAAAAATTCTTGAATAACATGATTGTTAGAAGATGCATTTTGTGTAAATCTATCTATGTGGCCATCTTTGTCTATTGCTTTTAGTGATGTGCGGCATCAATTATCAGGATAGGTCGGAGGTTGTGATTTGGTGTGTTCTGGTAATCATCAGTCCAATTTTGATATTCTAACTCTGAAGATTTCATTGCTGGTTGGTAGATTGTGATTTTCTTCCTGGCATGTCCACTGTTGATTGTCATATTTCCTGAGTGGCAACCTATGTAAGCGTCCACAGTTGCTAACCAAGGTCTACCTAGTATAATTGGATAGCCACTAAGTTTGCTTTGACTTCAATTATTATAAAATCAGCTGGGTATTCCCAGGATTCAATATTGATCATAATGTCTTCTAGCATCCCTTCAGGTTTCATAGTGGATGTGTCTGCTAGTTGGAGTACTGTTGTGGTTAGTCTGACCATTGATTGGAGTCCCAGGTATAGCATGGTTTCCTTAGTCATGACATTGGATGCATCTCCCAAATCTATTAATATTTTATCTATTTTTTTGTTATTGATGGTGACGTTTACTACAGGACTACCTGAATCAAGATATTTAGGGTTTATTATGACACCCAACATTAAATCAGCCAATTGTCCCACTACATTTATGGTTGGTGGGTCATGTTTCCTCCTCCCGGGTTTCTTTAGGCAATTTTCCCTAATAAATTTGTTGCAGATGGGCACATCCCTTATGGCTTGTAAAATCGGTATTTGGATGTTTAAGTGCTTGAATTGATTCAAAATTGTATTCTCTTCCTCTTCTTTCGTACTTCGTACTAGTTTTTTTGGAAATGGAGGGTTTCTGTTGCATGGGAGTGGTTGGGTTTTGTCCTCAGGAGGGTTTGGTTCATCTAGATGCTGGACATAGGGTTCTGATGTTTGTTCTTGAGCTTCAGGTTGTTGGATATTGTTTGGGGATGTATTCTGCAATGTTTTTCCTAATCGTAGGTTTATTTCGTTTATTTCTATGGTGTCTATGACAGAGGTAGGGAATTGTGTGATATCAGCGTTATAAGTCTGTTGTTGTTGTGGAGGTCTGTTATTATTAGGATTTGGGATTGGTTGGGCTGGAATAGGTGGAGGTCTGGGGGGTGGCTGAGGCTGTGGGGGTGGCATAATAAGTGGTTGTTGTAATGAGGCCCTCCAATTTGATGGATGGGGGTATTGATTTGCATAATTTGTGGTGGATGGAGGAAAAGGTGGGGGGTATTGGGGGTAAGATGGTGGGAAATACGATTGTTTATAGGATGGTTGATATGTTTGTTGATTTTGTTTCCATTGGTTTGTATTTGGCTGTGCTTGCCATGGATTTGGTGCAGAGTTCCAATTTGGTTTTCCTTGATTATAGTAGGCTTGATTGCTCTATTGATATGGTCTAACAAAATTATTCCTCCTCTGATTTATAAAACAGAGCTGTTCTATTGCTCCTTCAGCTGCAGGGTCTTGAATAGCCGCCTTACATGAGGGTAAGAGGGGACATTTATTAGTGGAATGGTCGTCAGTGCAAATACCACATACTTCTATGGTGTTCAAGGTGCACTGCCCCTTCTCATGTTTTTTTCTACAACGAGGACATAATATTGCCAAGGCTTAGTTAATTTCATCCTGCTTCTTTTTTATTTGTAGTGCATCAAGTTGCATGGCCAGAGATTGTAAGATGTCGGTCTTCATGTCATCTAACAGGTTTCCTAAGTCAGATTTTGTAAGATTGGGTCCTGAAGATGATGAGGGTCCAGTGGGTAGATGTGTATCTCTTGTCCCATTCTTGTTTTTCCTAGACCTAGAATGATTCTTGAAGATCTGTAGTATTTGGTCATAAATATTCTAAAATATGTCTCCATCTCCCAAGAGGTTTAAGATCTCAAAATTGTCCTCTTTAATCCCCCTAAGAAGGACTAGTTTCAGTGATTCAGGGTCTAGGGTGCAATGGTTAGCTCGTTTGTAGCTGAGTTGGAATCGCTAGGCATAATCTTCTAAGGATTCACGGTCTCCCTGCTGCATCCTAAATATTTCATCCCTTGTATCTTTTGCTTTGCAGTAGTCCCTATAATTTTCTAGGAATGCCTGTTTCATTTGATCCCAGCTGAAAATACTATTTCCTTCTAAACTCATGAACCACCTAAGTGATAAATCTTTCAGTGTGGAAGGAAAAAGCCTTAGCTTTTGTGCATCTTTAGTATAATCGAAAGATCTACAAACTACCTCAAACTCAAACAGGATTATGTCAGGATCTTCTGAAGTCAATCCATGGAAGTTTGGCAAATTGTTAGGGTTGATATTCTTCATTCTGGCATATCCAAGAGGTATACTAATGGGAAATGTGAAAAGCTCCCTGGGTTCTTCTTCTTCCTTAGCCATAGTGGTGTTTGAGCTGGAACTAGCAGAGAAGTTGTCTATGTTTGGATCGTATGTGGAATCAGTTTTGTTTTCAGAGCTTGGGGATCCAAACTGAGAGTGGTAAGAATTGTTGTCACCATTATTGCTCATGGGATGCCTAGGCAGAAAGCGTCCAAACCTATCCCTTTGCCGACGAGGCATTCATTGGAAAAAAAATTATGTTCTTGTTTTATGTGATTTTTTTTGTTTTCTTTTTGTGTTGTTTTTTATGTTTCTATTAGTGATTTTTGTTTTCATTTTGTGTTGTTTTTAGGTGATGTCTCCTAAAATATTTAGCACCTCCCCGGAAACGGCGCCAAAAAGTGGTGAGATCTAAGTATGGGTGCCTAATGAGGGCAGCTAGACTAGGAGCTTTACTTTAATTATCAAACCAAGGGATGTACAAACTTTAGAGGCAGTGGCACTATATCTGCTCTTCTAGGATAGTCTTTGTCGAAGTTAGGTGTTTGGATCAATGTTCTTAAAGAGCTGCCTAAGAAAGATTAAATTAACTGTAAACAAGATTTTTAATCTATGGGAGAGAAGTTCCTGTGCTAAGAAATCAAATACTGAAAGCAAGAAATCTATGGATAAGAATTTGAATGCAGGAAATAGTCAATATAATTTTAAGAATTAATTTGCTGAAAACAATAAAAATTATACTATGAAATTGAATGCTTGGAATTATAACAGATCTATTCTAAAGAAATGAAAGTTTGACCTTTAATCTTACTGTAAATTAAATGCATAAAACTCAAAGTCTGATCTAACATAATCTAAGGCTAAAGCTAAATTCGGAATGCCATTATCTAATGCTACAATCTTTAATCAAATCATGTAACCAATAAATATTGAAAGGAATCATTCTATATAAATAATGAAACGAATACATAGGCTGAAGATCTAGATTGCTGCTTCAGAAATAAATGCAAGTACATAGAGAAACGGGTGTTTAATTATGCCTCAATGGAATGCTGCTACGGGACTACAGACACAGCATTATCATACTACGGAATGCGTTGTAATGAACTACGGAATCATAAGTGATCAACCACTACAGAATTTAAATCGTGTTATTTAGATGCTATTTAGAATATTCTCATCTGCAAATAGAAGTTCAATCAATGCACAACACATAATGAGAAATACCTGTACTGCAAGATCTCCTGACTTACATGTTGGAGGGGCCCTCTCCAACCCGTACTCAGGAGTGAAAAGAACTTATAAACGTTGAATCGTAGATAACATCAAGCCTTTATTTAAAATAGAAACTTCATCGTTTAAAAACCAGGTCTGTAGCACAACTGTCTTGATAGTCTGAAACTTAAACAATAATTCTTCAAAATAGCAGAGGGAGCCTCCCGCTACCTAAGAGGTCCATATTTATAAAATCCTAATGCTTAACCTAACAAAAATGTCTAACTTCCAATTCTCTTTTGAACAGGAATTCGTTCTCTATAGATCAGGAAAAAGGCGCTGAGTTTGGTGATGTTCTTCCAGTTCTTCCCTTGATTCATGCGTTATCCTTGAGTACACCTACACTTGCTCATTCAACCTCATTTTACATGCAATTAGCTCATAGCAACGCTTTTCAAAACCTAACAGAAATAATCTTTTAAACACTTCATTAAATAATTAAGGTAAATGATTTTCCCCACTAAGTGTATCTTTTCAACCTCTCTTGTGTTTTCTGGTGGGAAAAGAAACTATCAAATACCTGAAATGGGGACTCATCACGGGCATCACATGACGTCAGATATCCGACAGCTAGGACCATAATATATTGTCGGATGTCCGACATCCGCGGGATTAATATTAGGTCGGATATCCGACGACATTGATCACTATTCCAGGGACCTCGTCAAATATCCAAGGGCCATCAGATATTCGACTGACCCTTCGATCAATTTAAAAAAATCATCAAATTTCATAATTTTGAAGGTGAAATCCGATGACACAGTCCTTTACGTCGGATGTCGTAAGATTTTCTCGTCGGATTTTGGGTTCAAATCTTGTAGTGCGATTTGGGGGTCATAGGAGGTCGTTTTTGCCAATGAAATCCCTATATACGTGTGGGAGAAATAGTTTCTACCATGTGGTCGATTTTCCTTTCCCCCAACTCATTTTTGTGGTGCCACGATTTGGGGAAAACCCATGGACATCTTGTTTTGTACAACCCACAGTTGAAAACGTTTTGCTATACCAACAATTGTGCTTGTTGTGTGTAGGAAGAGTATATTGGGGCATGAGTTATGGGTATCCATTGTTTTGGGGTGAGCTTGAGTGCAAGCATCCGGAAAAGAAGAGGGTTCATTTTTGTCTTGATAAACCCCAACTATGGACTAGCTTGACTCAAGTGTGGAGTTCATTTTGATGTGCATAGGTTTGTAGGTTCCCATTACTTGTGGAAATCATGCCCAGCTCAAGGGTGGCAGCTGTGTTGAGAGATTGATGAACACAACTAGCCCATGGCTGGGTGGAACGTTGCAATTGCCTAGCTAGTTGCTTGGGGAAACTTCACCATCAAGATAAGTACCCTCTATGTGTTTTACTTCTAAAATGTTTTAATTATTTGATGATTGTTATTGATATGATGAATGCATGTGAAATGTGTGTGGATAGTTTAATTCCGTTGTGCATGTTTTTTTTTAATGGAATCTGCACACATGTGTTTTATTTGCTATGAATCTGTTCATAATGAATGGGACTGAGTTCTATAAAATCCTGAAATGTTCAGTCATGTTCCCTTCCTTGCGTTGGATCCACGGAAGGGGACGTGACAAAATTGCACAAGTGCACTCTTCCACTTGGTAAGGGGCTAAGCCTTGTAGTTTGCAGCAAGGCATCAGTCCTTGGAGGCCCTTTTGTGTGTGGTTGGTATTCCTCCAAGTGATCCCGCAAGAGATTATTAGTGTAGTTCACATTCAAGCATAGAAATATTGATAAAAACAAAATGAAATATATGGGGAGAGAATGCAAAATCCAACAACAACCAAAGATATGCTAAACCACTCTTGTATTTCCCAATGGAATAGCTATACAACACCTAGGAGGCGTGGGATTCAAGGGAAGCCAACAATATCCCTTAGGGAGGCCTTTCTTGTCCAAACTAAATGCTAAGTAGATGGTAGAACAATGGAGACAAACACTTGCCCCTAGATGGAAGGTGGCAAGGGAGCTTGGGAATGCTTACAATGGTATGAAATGGTGGGCTATGAGGAAGCTCCAACTCAAATCCAATATCATAACCTTAATCTGATTTCTCCATACAAAATGCATGCCAATGGATTCCTTTTATAGGCCAAGAGGTGGCCAACAAACAAATAGATTCAAATATGAACTCTCCTCCTCCATGAACTAGTTCCAAGGTACACAAGGGGCGTTGATTAATGCCACCAAGTGTATGAGGAGCCGAATTCAGATCTTTGGGGAGGAATGAGTCTTCAATGCACAGCTGGGAGTGAATGGTCCCTCCATTTTGACTATAGCAAGGCTATCAAAGGAAAATCCGTGCGCGTGTAGCGCGGGCGTTGTTCATATAACCTGCGTTGTGCGCGGTTCAACTATGCATTACCCACACTACCCTTTGTTTTGACTATTCCTTGGCACTTATGGACTCATGTTGTTTTTTGGATCTGTTGAGGATGCCTGTGGTGAGATGAATTATTTATGTTGATGATGCCTTACTGGATAAATCGTTGAAATGTCGCATGTGAGCGATTTTTAGGCGTTAACAGATGCCCCCTGATGTATGAGGTTCGGTGGGTACTGTAGAGCCAATAATGCATCATGTTTTCTGTGTTTTCTCTCATATTCTATAGGATGAAGCATATGTGGACAAATAGGGTTCTCCCCTGGGGGAATATTATTGGTGACGACCGCTAGAGTTGTAATAAAGAATAGTTTTTATACAAAAGAGGTGGACATATCCATGCTCGTGAAAATTATATCAAAGTAATTACAATGAGAGAGGACCAAAAGTGTCAACTCTACTATACTTTTGGGACATGGATGAAAATATATTCAATCAATGTTTGAGTAAATTCCCCAGGAACTGCTGCAGAATATTTGAAGAAGCGGAACTGCTGGTGACCATGATAAACCCACTGGGGTGGGGGACCAAACTGGTATGTAAATATGCCGAAGAGCTTTACTATACCAAATGGACTGCTACCATTATTCCCAAATGTGAACATTGCTACCTTCAAAAGTACTTTTCCCCCTTATGCGATGATGTGTTGACGTCAAGCATAGGGGAAACCACTTAGTTAGGGATCACTAATGACTCTCACTACTAAGTTCGAGATGATCCCTTATAGTGATTGAAAGGGATCCCAAGGTACAACTACAACTACTGCAACTCTCGGAATGTGGTGTTTTGACATCGACGAGAGATGAATTACATGATAAGATGAGAGTCTTAGCCTGAGAACCGAAATCATATTGTAACCAATTGGTGGAAAGACAGACCTGGCACAAGATTGGTTGATAAGTGTGGGGATCATGACTTCCTTTGATCAATGTAAACATGGGGAGTGGAGACGATAACTTTTCTTTTGGAACGACACAGATTGAAACGAATGGAGACAAATTGCAAATGAAAGGGCTTTGAGGGAGACACAAAACAAATGGTAATGGTAACCGGAAAAATAAATACTGCTAAACATATGGAAATGTAAATACATCGATCAAAGGAGATCATGGGTTGCTGCCAAAATAATATGGTGTTCCTGCAATGTGACGTGATGGGGGAACTGTTTGTACGTAAATAATTTTGGTGGGGGTCCCCACATTTTTGGATGTGTCGGGGACTGATTTGATGATGGGCGGAGTCCCCATCGTTTTGAGTGGATCAGGGGACACTTTCCAATGATGAAGTGAGGGCTAACTTGCAGATGTAAATACAAGTTCCCCATGAAACGATGCTATGTAGTGTATTCCTATGGGAAGACTGAACATAATTGGTTGCTTCTGAGGGTGGGGGAACCATAGGTGTCTTTGCAAGAGTGATGATATGAGGGAGATTGTGAAAGGTAAATTTCTCATGGAGGTATGAGGGGGATTTTTGGATCATTCTCGTAACATGTACCGAAGAATCTGACGAGTGTCTACTTGGTGGATTAAATGCCCAATTGCAAAATGATACTCTAAGGGAGGTTCTTTTCATGCCGAGTAATATTTCTCGGACTTGTGAGGGGTCGACATCATGGGTGTCAATTGATGATGGGGATGGAAATGGTGCTCACACCCATGGGGGAACATGTTATTCATGGTCATGATGTTGATGGCACATCAAGGACATGAACGAGGGCCCTATGGTTATCAGTGGGAATACTGGGAAATGCATTATAAATGGAAGGTAAATAGTGTCTATATGCAAGTTGCGGAATGATACCTGTGGTAGGGTGTGTGACCCCTGTTGTTGTAGGATGGAGTCTTGTTATTATAGTGGAAAAGAAATAGTATCTAATATTGTACTTGTCAGGATCCTTCAAACATGGCATACATACCTAAGTGTAGTAAAGAACGTGACCAAGGTATTGACAATGCAGAAATCGTATAACCAAAACATCTCATACATGTCAGGTACTGGCTAGAAAAATAGTGTCCCAGTGACATTGGTGGGAATCCGTATTTGTTGGCTCCATGTTAAAGAGCTCAAAGCGTTGGTCGTGGTGATGTGAATGGTTTTGAAACGGAGTTATGGTTTGTCTGTGGCATCAGTTGGAAGTTTGGGTCAAATGAGTATAAAATAGGGGTGGGGCCCACTTTTTGAAATCATTTGTACTTTGTGCTACCGACCTCTTAGAGCACATTTTGAGAGATTCGAGGAGATACGGTGCAATGTTTGATGAGCCATGATATTTAGGTATGCCTCACCCTTGTACTTTTTAATTTTGTGTGGGTAGGTTTAGGATTAGGGGTCTCCTCGGTGGCTAGGGGGACTTTTATGGGTTTTTTGGGTTGTTGCGTGGCATTTTGGGAAAATCCCATGTGGTAATGTGATATTTTTGGAGAATCACATGTTACTATAGCGTGATATTTTTCAAAAACCACACACATTGTACCGCGCCCAATAGCGTGAATGAAATGTATTGTTTTGTGCTACGCACAAAACTATAACTACTTGGTCACCCGTTAGTTTAGAGCGGTTGAACAGTGAATCAATCACGCGACCGAGTCATATAACTCCCATGCGCTTGTTCCACATGGATGAACAATGGTTATTCCCCTCTACGAGCAGTTATCTTGGAGACAGTCGCGTTATGCGCGTACCTTTTTAGGGAAGGTCGTGCTGATAATTTTTTGCAAGTCTGATGGGTGGTCATATCCTTATGCAGTTTGTTGATTGCCACTTATGGATTTCTTGAGAAACATTAAGTGGAGAGGAGGGAGTATGATACCCTCCGAGATCGAGTGTTGGATGACTCGTCGACGACAGAGGCATTATGCAACTCTGGGATCTTGAAGTTCTTCAAGTGCCCTTTGATGTGGCCATTAGATTGTATTCTATGGAGACTACTCGACATGTAGGAAATGGCCCAAGGGTTTTTCTCGGTAGGAGATACGGACCTAAGCATCACGACTCAGGATATCTACTTCTGGACAGGGTTGACTTACCGATGGGTGAGGGGTCCATTCCCTCCAAAGATGGTGGGGGGAATTATCTACACACTAGTGAATCAATATTATGACGGTGACCAGAGTTCTGTGAACTCTGGTGGAGTTCTTGTGAGCCATATGAGGGCTCTACCATTGGAGGTTGTTGCAACAGTTGTTGTGCGTGTACTGGGGGTGACGTACCCCAATAGGATTACAGGGGGACTGATCTAGTCAGTGGAGCGAGTTATGGTTGGTCGGCCTGTGGCGTGGGGCCCGTTATTTCTACAAATGTCATATTTACATCGGTGTGGGGATCAGAGCACCTTCTGCTATGGCAGTGTGTTGTGCTCCTATTTCTTTGAACACTACCTGTCACTGAGGCCATAGGTAGTAGTTCAGCCAAGGGGACCACAAGAGCCTCATATTGATATTTGGGGGAAAATTATGCCTCGTGCTGGTGGCGGGCCCGTGGGGGCCTATTATACACCTCAAGTGCTTGATGTTTGAGAGGGCCGCATAGGCCAGATGGAGAGATAACCCTGGGGTGGCATGGACTACCAGGGATACCTGGAGCTACCCGTTCTTGCTGGACGTTTTGACACTTCAGATATGTTTTATGGTTTCTACTTTTTGCATATATATGTGTACATAATTTCATTTCTATACATTTATGATATACATGTTTATCATGTACTGATGATGGTTTCCTCCTCTGTGATGTATATGTAGTTTCCTGTGACACCATGTAACATCCCAAAAATTCATAAAAATTTAAAAATTTCAACGTAGCATTTAATGCATATACTAACTGTGCGGAATTATAATAATTGCTTCTATGTCATCTTGCTGAACTAAATGTTTGTAACGATCATACAAATGTATTGTTTTATGACTTGTGAAATGAAATCAAAATCTACCTTTAGATGTTATTGTATGTTTCCTTGTCGCAACTGTATTTTTAGAATACTTATGTCAATTCTCGATCAAATATCAATGTTTATAAGCGCTAACTGTTGTTCTTCTTTTGATGATGAAGGGGTCATATGGGTACCCCGAGGCTTACTTAGCATTTATGCTAAAGCATTTGAACCTTCCTTTTCGCAGATGACAGGTAAGGGCGACACATCAGATCAAGTAATACCAGTATGTTTTAAAATGCACTTTCGATTAGCCATCAATGATTTTGTATAAGTTTCTAAGGTACTCCATGGAGAGAACTGTTAATGGTATAATACTCTGAACTTAGAGTTTGATGCTAAGGTAACTCCTAGTTTGCAGTTCTAGATTTATGAAATATCCTATGCTATTCAAGAAAGACTGAGGAGGTACTTATAATGTGACTCGTCTAAGTCTATAGTTGTAACTATACAATTTATACATTTCTTTGCTTAACATTTAAATGTTGAACTAGAATATTGTAGCAAGGGTTTAGTATAATATGACATTGCAAATAATATAAACATAATGTGCCTTTATGAAACATAGGCTAGATGCATGAGACCACCATATATTCCTATAGTATGTGAACTACTTGTAAATTGTCATACGATTTCCTATAATAGATAGTCTATATACTATTTCCATGTTTTTCCTATAGTGTGAACTATATGCGGATTTCATATAATTCCTATAGTGTAAACTATATGCCATTACCATGGAATTTCTATAACACTTAAACTATATGCATTTCCTATATGAAAAAAGCTTATGCATGGGTCCTATATACCAAAAAATATAAAAAATATGAGCATGTTTGTGAACTTTTAGACACACGCTTGACATTTATTTGATTCAACACTATGGTGAAACTATTTCTTATATTAATATATATATGGTGACAGGTTTACAATAAAACCTTCGTGCCAAAGTATAAATAGGACAAGGTGATTAATAATGTAGTGGTTATGTGCTAGCAGCATTCGTAATCCATCCTTGGCATTAAACACTCCCAACTACTTCCATAGTGGATATCCTCGGTGGTAGCTATCGTGGATATAATTCATGTGAATACTTCATAAATGTAATACCACCTCTTCGAGTTGTACAATGTTGGACCTGTCAATAAGCTGAGTTGGTCTCCACGGTGGAGGTGGTAATAAATATGGTTTTAATGCAGTTGGTGCTTCGGAATTTGTTGTGCATTGTTGGCCTGATCTCTACCGTTGATTCAGTATTACCTTGGGTTTGGGTCTTAAACCCTAGTCTTTCCCACTACGTCTTCGTAGAGATTGTTCTTTGGCATTCATTTGGTGTTACTAGGCTTGGTGGAGAGGCTGGCATGCCTGAGAAGTTTCAGGGTTCGTTAGCGGGTTTTTGGAGCTTCTCCCATGATTCGAAACTGTGACCTGAGGGTGATTACTGATACCAGTTAGTGGGTTAAGAGCCAAGACCTAATGTGAGATTTTACAGAGATTGCTTGTAGTTGGAAGGGCTCCAGGGTTGGTGATAGTCTTGTGTGTAGGTTGAACCAATGGTCGGTTTTCCTTGTATGTAAAATGGTGGTTCTCATAGTTTTCTTCCACCTTCGTTGTGTTCGGTAGTGAGGTGATGAATACGGTCTAACATTGGCTATGGTGTCTCTGCTCCATAATCAATTGTTTAAAGGTAATGTATAGGTTTCGAAAACCTATTTCCTTCTATTCGTTTATGAGCTGCAGTTGTTGTTATTTCATCTTAATAAATTTTCTTTTAAGATACTCGTTTGACCATACATTGTTTGTGTGGCAGGTGTCCTCGGTTCTTGTCTTCCATGCTCGAGCTTCGGTAATGGCAGCTACGTCGGAATTGGTAAGTTTTGGTGGTTCTCCTTGTTGACTTCGGCTTGGTGACTGTTGGTCCCTCTTTGGTTTTTAGCCGAAACTTCAATGTTGATGTCTGGCTGTGGATGGTGGCTGTCGTTGTGAAGTTTTATGTGCCAAGTGACGGTGTAGGGAGGATGGGCTCCTTGACCTTCCTTGATGTTATCTACGACACTTCTATGTGTTTTTAATTGCTACAAATGTAACAAGGGTCTTATCCCTCTGTTGTTTTGATGGGAATAAAAGAAACCCTAATGTTACTATCTTCCTACTCGGTACTTGTTAAAAGGATTACTGTTGGGTTTTGACCTTGCATCGATACTGTAATTTAAATGTTAATTGTGTTCAATGTGAAGGTTGTTATGTTGTAGTTATGTAATGTGGAAAAGAATGGTAACTGTTCTAAACACTCGACCTTCGTGAAATGTGCTCTATGGAACCTGTACTAAATTTAATGTTTCTGTTTATGAAATATTTTGGATAAGAGATAACCTTGAAATTTTTGAGAAAATCGAACCTGCAAATTGAGAGTTATTCTTGTTTGTCTAATTGGTTTCGATGCAGGCTATGGTTGTACTAGGATTGTAAAATCCATAGTTGAATAACGATGTTAGATATGTTTCTTTGTTTTGTTCTTAGACTATGAACTAGAATCGTGACTAAAAATTTACTACTGTTTGAATGAGGGTATTACATCTTACTTGTGTTATTAACACGAAAGGTAGATGTTTAAGCTGATAAGGGTTTGACCGTCGAAATAGTTATGAACCTGTCACGATGATTAAGGTTATTTAAATCTCTGTTTAGGGTTTCGAACCCATGTATTTTATGTATACAGAAGTCTTATGTTAACTCTATCTTGGATAATTTATTTGCTTTGATAAATGTTTAAATGTATACTAAAAGTTGAAGTGTAGAAACTAGGGTTGGAACCTTAGGGTTTTAATTTGCAAAAGAAGTGTTTTGAATTTATAACTGAAGTTTGATAAATAAATTAAAATAAGAGATACGATTACTGATGATGAGATTGTTAGGAACCCATGTCAACCCTTCTCTTTACCTTGTTAATATATTGTTGTTGGACGCATATGCTTTGTAAGTCGTCCCGTAGTATTTGTTGATCCATAGTTTATATTAGCCCATAGTATTGGACGCATATGCTTTGTAAGTCGTCCCGTAGTATTATATGTCCCATGGTTTTGACTCATAGTATTGGGCATAGACTTAGTATATAAGTGTGTGTTGAGGTCATTGAAGTCACCGTGAAGTTAATTGTATTGAGCTTGCTCAAAGGAGGTTGCCCCCTCGAAGTGGCATGTGATCAATATAAAAGTGATTCTGAGTTCTGTTATTTTTGATATATCGTGTATTTGCATTAATTAATTATTGCAGGTTCATCACATCTGGTATATAAACACTTTCTTGAGCTCGTTGGGTGGAATTTCTGCCAAATTTTTTTTTCACGCTGTTGCAAGTTCGGATCTGGGGATAATCCCTATCCACTTAATTGTGGGAAGTACTTGGGCATAAGCCCTAAAACTCATTATGAGGAGTACCACAGGAACCCCAAAGTAGCTGGCCCATTGAGAGGACCTACCAGCGAAAAGGGCAACGACCCCTACTTGATTGACTAGTTCCCACCCATGAGGTAAACCAAGAACTGTCGTTTGTGGCAAAGCGGTTATCAGTTTTACGTCAGTCGTGGAGTGAGGGGTACTGCCCCAATACGCAAGCCGTTAGACAGCATTGGTGGCTGAGTGAATCCCCTGAACCGATAGGAAGCCGCACATACCTGGGGTCCATATCTATTTTCGGCTGAACTGTTGCCGATCACTTCCGCTCCAGATCCATCCGTTTCAGATCTATTCTGAAATTCGTTTCAGATCCAGTCATTGTTTCATATCCAACCATTTTCGATCTCTTCTGCGCCGTTGCAGATCCATTTTTTGAGGATCCATTCCACACCGCTGTTGCCGATCCATTTCTATTTTCCCTAAAACTTCACTGACATCCCTGCAATCCCATTCTGCATATTTCATTCCTGAAGACCCTATCCCAAATTCCACTTCCCAAGACCAGAAATCCCACATTTGTTTATTTTTAGGGTTTTCCATAACTCCTTCAATTTTCACCCAAACGCCTTCAACTTTTGCCACCGTGTTCCTTTCCTAATTCTGCTTCCTTATCCCTCTCTACCAAATTTTCTCATTCTTTCACCCCGCTTCTGAAATCCCCATTTTTAGCTTCCCTGTCCATAAGAAAGTGTCCAAAACCTAGTCAAACCCCAATTACCTATCCGAGTTTTTCCCAAATCCAAATCTTCCTTTACTAAATAAGCTTTTGTTTGTGTTTTTCTATCCATTTCAAAAACAAAACAAAAAACACTCTGTGTTGTGGGTGTCACCCGCGCAGGAGCAAAAACCATGGAGGAAGCACTTGCAGCCATCCAAACCAAACTCCAAGATCTAGATGAAAAATTTCTCAGCCTCCATCTTTAGCAGTCAGCCATGAACAATAACCGACAGCCAGAATCTTTTGCAACCACCGGCTTCTCTTCTTCCAGCAATTTTTGTGGGCCGAAGCTTGATTTTCGTCACTTCAATGGTACTGATCTGACTGGATGGATATACCGAGCAGAACAATATTTCAGTCTACATAATACTTTTGATGTCCAGAAAGTTCCACTTGCATCCTTTCATTTGGAACAGGAAGCCCTTCAATGGTACCGTTGGTACATCAAAGCTCATCCCGAGCCAAACTGGACAGATTTTTGCCAACTCCTTTTGCCACGATTTGGTCCTAGTGCATTTGACGACTTCACAGGAGCACTCACTAAACTTCACCAAACTGACACGGTGAGAGAGTATCAGACGAAATTTGAGAAACTAGCTAATCACACAGAACGATTGTTTGATGAATTCTATAGTTGTTTTATCAGTGGTCTCAAGGATGAAATCCGCTCAGAGGTCAAAATGTTCTATCCCAACACAATGATGGAAGTCCTAGGGTTGGCTAAGCTGGCCGAGGACAAGATCGTAGCTCAACAACGCTCCAAACCCACCTTTGTTCCCTTCAGAAATATGGGTTCACAACGACCTCCCATCACGCCTAATCCTCGACCAACTCCTATCAAGCATTTGTCTGAAATAGAGATGCAGGAACGCCGAGAAAAAGGGCTTTGTTATAATTGTGATGAGAAATTCACTCGGGGACATAGATGTGTTCAACAAAAGCTTTATCTCTTAGATGTGGATTCTCCGCCTGCCTCTGAACTTGGTGAAGAAGCTCTAGATACAATAGATGATTAGGTTGACATTCAGCACTCGCCTGTTGACACCCCATCTCAGGACGACCCACTCGAGATCTCTCTCCATGCTGTAACCGGCGTCACCACCCCACAAACAATTCGGGTCAAGGGATACTTCAAGAAGCTCCCTCTTACCATACTCATTGATTCTGGTAGCACTCATAACTTCATCGACCCTTAGATTGCCAAACATGCTGATTGTTTTGTCCATCCTTGCTCCCACTTTGAATTCATGGTTGCCAATGGGGGCACCTTACCTTACAAGGGGAAGTGTCACAATGTGTGTATCTTTGTGGAAGATTATAACCTACGCTCTGACATGTTTTCCTTGTCCTTAGGCGGATGTGATGTGGTTTTGGGTGTTCAATGGTTATGCACACTTGGCCCCATTTTATGGGATTTTGTTGAACTTTGGATGCAGTTTTCAGTCAATGGGGCACAACACAAATTTATGGGCTTACAACTAGGGTCTCTCTGCATCATCAGTTCACATCGCCTGGAAAACATCCTTAAGAAGAATTCACATGGTGTCATCGCTCAGCTCCATTCCATTCAGATGCACCCATCAACAGTCTCCACTACTTCCTTGGATAGATATGCAGGTGTCTTTGCTAAACCAATGAGCTTGTTGCCTTCAAGAGACCTTTCCGGTAAGAATTTAGCCACATCTACCTCTGAGCAGGATATGATGGTTATTTTGCATGCAGTACAGAAGTGGCAGCCATACCTATTAGGGAATTATTTCTGCATCAAGACTAATCTCGAGGGTCTAGAAAATTTCCTGGAATAATGGGTCTCCTCCCCAACACACCTAAAATGGGTTATCCAACTCATGGGTTATCCCTATGCGATCACTTACAATAGGGGTAAGGACAATATGGCGGTAGATGCTCCTTCTTGCACAATTGATGACCCAGTTTATCTTACATCTATTTCTCTGCTTGTTCCAAATTGGTTGCAATATGTTCAACAGAGCTATCTCTTCTATGAACTCCATGTTTCTTCATCAGCAGGGCACTCTGGGTTCTTCAAAATGTATTACTGGGAACAATGTAACTTCTTTTGGCAGGTACTGAAAATGACAATTCAATAGATGGTGGCTGACTGTGATACTTTCCAGGTCAACAAGGGTGAAATGACACTCCTTTCGGGACTGCTCAAACCCTTGCCCATCCCTACATAGATTTGGCCAACTATTTCTATGGATTTCTTAGAAGCGCTCTGGTGGTACAATACCACATCTACAAGGACACCAAATGAAGCAGTCTATGGACAGACACGGCCAGTTCTTCCTCCATAAACCATTAGCAGCTCCCTAGTTCAGGCAATTGACTCGACTCTTCGAAACTGCGATCAGATTCTTCTCATTCTGCAGGACAATCTTCACATGGCCAGAATTTGACTGCAACAACAAGCCGATCAGCACCATTCTGAGTGCACTTTTCATGCAGTTGATATGGTTCTTCTTTGTCTACATCCTTCCAAGCAATCCTCTCTGAAACTCCAAAGGCATCAATGGCCCAAAATGCAACCCGAGGATGCTACCGGGGAACCACTCATTCAGATTCTGCATCAATTTCCCCAACCAAAGCTTTGACGACAAAGCTTTTTCTAAGGGAGAGGGGATGTTAGGAACCCATGTCAACCCTTCTCTTTACTTTGTTAGTATATTGTTGTTGGATGCATATGCTTTGTAAGTCGTCCCGTAGTATTTGTTGATCCATAATTTATATTATCCCATAGTATTGGACACATATGCTTTGTAAGTCGTCCCGTAGTATTATATGTCCCATGGTTTTGACTCATAGTATTGGGCATAGACTTAGTATATAAGTGTGTGTTGAGGTCATTGAAGGCACTATGAAGTTAATTGTATTGAGCTTGCTCAAAGGAGGTTGCCCCCTCGAAGTGGCCTGTGATCAATATAAGAGTGATTCTGAGTTATGTTATTTCTGATATCTTATGTATTTGCATTAATTAATTATTGCAGGTTCATCACAGAGATATTGTTATACAGCAATGCTATTGTATGCATTTGATGAATTATGTTTTAAGGATATAAGAACTTGGTAGCAGTTATGTGTAATTAGTAATGTTTATTTTTGCAGCTGTTATAATTCATGAATGCTGATGAAAGAAATACAGTGAAATTATAATACTATATTGTTTTGAGAAGAATAATAAGAGAATGCGTAGCATGTATCTTTTGTAAGGAAATAAATGACCTAAAGAGAAACCTTAGGTTTCATACAGAGATGAAATGTTTACTTATGTTTCTATGTAAGATAAATATTATAGTACCTGTAATATGAAATGTTGTTATGTTTTCTTAGTCTAAACATATGTAATTTATATTATGAAATATAGTTGATAAGGAAAGTTAAAGAAACACGACAGTGTTAGTCTATCCATTCATTCTACATTCTGTCTATCATTCATCTATCTAATCTTTCCTCCATGTACTAGAGTACTATACAGAAAACAATATGGGTAAAAATACAGTGGAGGAATTTTATCAATTCATATATCTATTCATCAATTTACAAGATCCTAAACAGATCAAAAAATCACATTTATACTTATGTATTATCATTAGTTAGCTCAAGAGTGCTAAATTAACAATGCCATAGAATAATTTAACTACTTAGAGGTTGAAATAACAAATAGAACCTGTAACTGTAGATAGGGTGGACAAACACCCAATGAGACCTGTTCCTCCCAACCTTCTCTAGAAGAAGCAGCCAATCTACTTGCCTTCTTTGGACCCCCGAGCCTGTTTACTGAACCACTAGGTAGAGAAACTCTGTGTAGAAGCAAGGCACTCAACTTTGTACAACCAGCAATCAATAGAGACTTTCCAAAAACCTCAATCTCTGCACTCAGCAGTAAATCAGACAGACTGACCCAATGATAAAAAACATAGCATTTTCCCTCATCGAATCTCTTGGGTGCAAACAGCAGAACCCCAAGGTAAATTTCCTCGTCAAGAAAAGTGATGAACCTCAGTCCAAAATTTGATGGCTCTTATAAAGATTACCTAGGTCTTTAGTGGTCAGTTTTCAATAAATGAGCCTCAAGCTCTAGTCCCATATTTCAGGGCACTATGACCATAATTCAAGGGAGTTGTCCCATACCAATAGCTAGTTACTTACGTCATGATGCTACCACTTGTCCATTTCCTTCTACCCCATATTACATTCCACCTAGTGGGTCAGTAAACACTCTTTCAACAATCTCCTTAGGTGTTTGTCTCCTATTTAATTTATTTTATAATAAAATATTGTGCAAATTACAATCATCCTTGGACACTTGTCCAATATAAAACTTTACAATAAAAGTTAAGATAATGTTTCCAACATAAAATGTTTTTCAGCAAAAAGGGGTATGTTACAAACACCCCCACTTAAGCTCAACATCGTCCTCGATGTTACTTATTCTTCATCAGAGCCTCCCTGAAACAGAACTGGATATGCTATCCGCATGTTACTTTCCAGTTCCCAGGTAGCTTCATCAGGGCTAAGGTGCTTCCATTGCACCTTTACCTGCCCTATGGTACTATTCCGAAGCATAATTTTCCTTCTGTCAAGAATACAGTCCGATTCCACCTAAAAATATCCTTTGGGTTCCACCTGTATGTCATTCCAATTTAGCACATGAGTAGCATCGTGCACATACTTCTTTAAAACAAAAATGTGAAAGACATTATGGATTCTTAAGTTAGATGGCAAGGCCAACTGATATGCAACAGGTCCAATCCTTGATAGGACTTCAAATGGTCCACAATACCTTGGTGCTAGTTTAGCACAACTCCCAAGCTTTAAAGAAATTTTCTTAGATTTTACCTTTACAAAAACATGACCTCCAACCTGAAATTCTCTTTCAGTGCGTTTCATATCTACATAACTTTTTTGCCGATCTTGTGCAACTTTTAAGTTGCCTTGTACATGTTTCACGGTTAGCTCCATCTCTTTTAACAAATATGGTCCTAACATTAATTTGCCCACAGGGTTATCCCAAGAAATAGGAGTACAACATTTTCTTCCATATAAAATCTCAAATGGACTAAGTCTAGCAGATGCTTGACAATGATTATTGTATGCAAATTCAGCTAAATGTAAATAATCTTCCCACTTAGTTGGCTTATCTTTAACATACATTCGTAGCATGTCTTCTAAAATCTGATTAACCCTTTCATTATGTCCGTCAGTTTGTGGATGGAAGGAAGTACTGAAATTTAATTTAATATTTAAACCCTTAAACAATGCTATCCAGAAATTTCCAGTGAACTTGGAGTCTCGATCAGAAATAATTACCTTTGGAATTCCGTGTAAGCGAAAGATTTGATTCATGAACACATCTGCAATGTTAGCAGCTTGGAATGTAGTCTTAACAGGAATAAAATGAGTAGAATTACTAATTTTATCCACAACCTTATGGAGTCATTATGTTTCTGATTCTTAGGTAAACTTGTAATAAAATCAATACTTATGATTTCCCATTTCCATTCCGAAATTGGCAATGGCTGCAATAGGCCAGCTAGGTGTTGATGTTCATCCTTAATGGTCTGACATTCAAAACACCTATCTATGTATTCAACCACTTAATTCTTCATGTTGGGCCAAAAATAATCCTTCCTTAACATAGTTATCATTTTCTGATAACCAGGATGTCCCGAATAAGGATTTTATGCACTTCATCCAAAATCAACAATTTAACTGTTGACACATTAGGTATATAAATTCTGTTTTTATATGTCATTAAGCCCTTTTCATTCATGTTGTATTCTGTTATTAAATTTTCAGATAAATTTGCAGCAACCTTATCATGCAATTTTTGATAATTTTCATCTTGCTTAATTCCTTCTTCGATCTAATTTTCCAGATCTGTCTTAAACGTGTTGATTGCTGCCACATAACTTAATTTGGCATTTCTACTCAAGGCATCAACAACTTTGTTTTCTTTACCTTTAATGTGTTGGATCTCGAAATTGTACTCGCTAAGGAAATCTAACCACCTAGTTTGCCTCGCATTAAGATTTGTTTGATCCAACAAGTATTTTAACCCTTTATTATCTGTCATTAGTATAAACTTTATTCCAATCAAGTGATGGCGCCACATTTTTAGTGCATGTATTACGGCTTCCAACTCAAGATCATAAGTTGAGTAGTTCTTTTCATGGATTTTTAATTTTCTTGACTCAAAAACAATAACATGACTTTCTTGAGTTAAGACCCCTCCAAGTCCTTTGTTACATGCATCAGTGCATACAACGAAGTCCTTATTAGGATCAGCAATTTTTAAAATGGGTGCGGTGTTGACGTTCATTTTTGTCACCATTTTTTATCATTCAATGTACTCGAAATAGCGTGATTTCTATCATTTTTGCTATAGTAAGTTTTTTTCTTTACCTTTAAGCCCTCAAACAGTCCAGGTATGCACATATTTACTTACTATGCAAATCTTGTTTATATTTCGTTATATTATGATTTGTTTATGTTAAAATGGCATTTTATGGGCATAATTGACATTTCTGTTTTAATTGACAAGTTGTGTTTTTCAAATGACCCTTTGTTCAAACTTTGGGCTACATATTAAAACTCAAATGCATTCATCTCGTCGTTCAGCTCATCGTTCAGCCCCGCGTTTAGCCCCTGAAATCCACAGTTATCTTACCTCAGCCGTTAAAGCAGCAAAAGGGCACGTGGGTTCTGTTAGCCACGTGGTGCTGATGGTTAAAGAGCTATTGCTCTAGAAGATTTGTCCCCAGGTTCGCTGAGCTTGCCAATGCATTACCACGCCCACGTCAATACTCCAAACACCAATTATCTTGCTCGTTGGCCTAGGATCATGCACGTCTATTCACACTCATTCACGTCGGTGTTCTGGAAGAAGACCGTCCTCCCACGATCAGTTCGCCAACACACTGCTCGTTCCATTTCCAAGGTAGATCGACGCTGCAACATCTGCGTGAAGGAACTGACCCCATGGAAGTAGGAAGGTGATCTATCTGTTGGCATGCATCACTTAAAGTAGCCAGTTACAGTCATTAAGCGCCTCTATTATTAGAGAGGTCGACTTTGTCAACCTTCTCCCCCAGTTGTAATCATGTATAAATAGATGTATTTGTGCCTAAGATGAACTAAGTCTTGCCAAGCTTTTTTTGTGTTGTTAAGTTTCGTTTTTATTGACATGACTGAGATGGAGTCAGTCTTATTGATCTTTCCCTGACTGCAAATGGACACAGGAATGTTGTAATACTCTGCTAATTCAATATATACATCTCTGTTCTGGTTTTTATGAAGATCTGGCAGCATGTATGATGATTGATTACTAAAGACTCGGCCTCTTCTTGCTGAGATGGGCCCCTCAATGATCAGCGGTCTCCAGTCTGTGTGTATAACTTGTGTTGTGTTGTTTATTTCATCTCTGTATCTATTTTTATAACATGATGTTTATATCCTATAATATGACTGATATTATGTTGCTTACATAGATGAAATCTTTGTTTTGTGTTGTGCATGTTATCACTGTTCGTATTCCATTATTTATATAAATAACATTCACATGTTATGTTATGTACTTTTGTTATTATTTATGTTGTTTATATAAATAAAACATTTATTTTATGTTATGTGTATTTTGTTGTTATGTTTGCAGAATTTAGTATGAGCAGTCAAGCATAGCTTTCTTGATTACTTTCAATCTTTTCTACAACTAGATAAGTTAATCAGTTCATGTTTTAAATTCAATTCATAGTTAGAATTAGTCCTGCTAATGTTTTTCTTGTGAACTGTATTTTGGTGCTAACATAATCTCCCTTCTTCTGAATTAGGAAATGGTCGACCAATAGCTTTAATAATTTGTAGTTTGCTTTCAATTATTCTTCCATCATTTTTAGATATTGCTCCCAATTCCTCCATAGTTAGCATTAGCTTCTTTCTCTTTCTCCTTCTCTCTATTAGTCTTTCTTCCTATTGTTGTAGGTTAACTCTCTCTTCTTCCATCTTACCTTCTTCTCATATCCAATAGAATAATTCCTCTTCTTATATAATGGTTAGAGTAGTTGCTCATTAGTTTAGCTTCTAAATAATCTCTCTATTTGCTTCATTTGCACTGTAGAATCATATGCATGAGCCAGCCGGTCATTAAATCATCATAATTCTTCTTTTCTTTCATTTTCCTCCATTGAGACTGCCATTCAGACCAGCGTTCAGATCGTCATTCGGACCTATTTACTTTCTGGATTGTTTTAGGCCTTCTTCGGAATCTAATTTCTTCTGCCTCTCAATCATAATTCTTCCTACTTCTAATTAATGGTTTTAGATGTAATTTAACTTTTGTTTTACGTTATTTAGAATTCTTTATCAAACTTCATCATTATTTCCTCTATTCTCTTACTTCTTCTTAAACTTTCTTCCAACCTTCTTCCAAACTTCAGTTCTTCAAATATAGTTTGTTAATTAGTTATTGTTCAGAATTCGTTAGTATTGTTTCTAGATAATTTATTTCCAAGTAATAGTTAACAATTCTATAGTTTCATTTGTTAATTATAAAACTAGTTTCTATTCAACCAAATAATGAAGGTGTTCATGATATAAGATTTGGATCAGAAATTAATATCTTTATCAAACTTTCTACTTGCATCTATAATAAATATCTTTATCAAGTTTTCTACTTTCCAAATCAAATCCAGTTCAGTTAAAATATCTTTATTAAGTTTTCTACTCGCCTCATTCGTTAATCAGTTTCCTGTTTTCATAGATAAAATAAATTCTCGCATTTGAATTATGAAAGTCATGCAAGTAGTTTAAAAACATATAGTTGAATCTTTAGTCAGCTTAGGTTAGTTCAAGCCTTCAATCTGTTAAAATTTAATATGCTAATATAGAAAATAGCAGCATTACATTCCATTTCACAATAATAGCATATACATGATCACTGAAGAAACAACAAGCATAGCATAAACACAAGAGACACAAATTTATCCTGGGAAACCCTCATGGGGTAGAAAACCCAGCAAAGCTTCCTCAATATAGATGACCAGCAATATACAAAGATGCAAACCAAAGACATGATCTCCTCCTCCACCATAGCAGACCTCTCCTCCACAAGTGCGCCTTTCTCAAGTGTGTGTGTGTGTGTCAAATGAGGAACATACCTCCTCTATTTATAAACTACACTGACATGTATTTTACACAAGTACATGTAGGCTCGTATTTAACCATTAGGTTAAATACCCTATTATAACTGACTGGGCCGACCCCCACATGGTGGGTCTAATAACCCTAGTTACCACAACCAATTCGGAGGAATAAACATCTCCGGATTCATAGTATAATCACATCGGAGGTATGAAACATCTCCGGAATAAATAATGTACAAATATAATATTCTTAGAAGTTACAATATTCAACACAATCCTACACATATAGTGATTGCATCTCATAAGCTCTCTCCCCGGGTTGACAATTTAAATATTGAAATTATTTAACACATAATAAACACCAACATTTTGGCGCCGTTACCGGGGAGGTGCTAAAGGGATTGGAGTCTAGGTAGATAGAGGTATATAAGTTACTTTTAAATTACTCAGCAAGGGGGAGGGGAAATGGTAAGACGCAAAGACAACCTCACTACAGCTTTCCATAGTGTAATAGCCTGACGCATCCACTTTAGTGGGTTGCCCCAAATCCTTGTTGTTCCTTTCCGCACAAGTATGATTTCCTTTCTGTTCGTTTGAGTGTTTGATTTTCCGCAATTTATTTCGTAAAATTTTCCTTCCTTCTTTTCAAATGTGTTATTCTTTAAGCAAGTGTGGTGTGTTTTTCGCAAATATGTTTTAGTAATAGAAATTATTTTTAAAAAAAAAACATAAAAATAAAAATTTGGTGTTGTAAGAACCCCAGGACTAACCCATGTGTGAGACAGAACCTACTATCCAATGACATGGATTCAAAGATGCTTATCAGTATGAGAGAACTCTCTCAAATCCTAGCAGCAGCTGGGATCTCAATATCTTCTTCTCAAGGAGAACACATCTTGACAGAAGTCAAGAATTTATCTACCTCTCCAAAAATAATAGAAGAACCACAGTCCCATGAGCTACAAACTGAATCTCCTTGCCAATCTGCCAAGGAAACCAAAAAATTGGAGACTACATTTGATGGAGAGAGACCAGATGTTGAAGAGTTCTCCGCATATCTATCAACAGATCTTTCATGTACTCAAGCAATTGAACATTCAGAAGAAGAGGATCTGCATGGCATGAGGAAGGAAGGTGAGTATCAAGATTACATCGAAAGATGGTTCCAAGAGGTAATGAGGCCACAATACCATTCCTTCATTCAACACCTTCTGTTGCAAAAGCAAGTAAGTCAGTTGATTCTCCACATCCAAGTAATCACTGCTTTAAATTTTTCATATGTGGATATAGGTATGTTTTTCATTTTGCTTTGCACATGGTTACATTGGAAAAGTTCTTACACTTGAATAAAGAGTTTTTTTCCTTCTTTTAGATAGCATAGGATAGTATGTATATAAATAAAAAGTTGTATGTGGTTAGTTAGCTTTAGATATTCATACAACTTCACTTTATGTTTTCCTTTAAAATAAAAGAACTAAGAATAAGATCATGTTAATGACTAAACCAAAGCAATCTTACATGCATATTTCTTATATCAGTTACTCAAATATCTACTTTAATTATTATGATCTCCACAAAACTCAATCTTACACGTATAGACTCCTAGTTCATTCTGGACTCATTATCAAAACTTGTCTCTAAAGAACTTTTAAAAGGTAGCCTAAAAGTGGGTGATATTTTCTATTTTGTGGGGAACATTACTGACCTTTTATGAAGAAGATAGACTATGAAGTCAAAGAATAGCTTTAAGTTATTATCTTTTGACATGATCTGTAATTTAGGCCGTTATAAATAAAGTTACTCATAAGGTTTATGCTAAAAATTTGAATTGTGTGTTTAACAGGCTTAGCACACTCTAGTGCCAACCGGCTTCCTTACTAAAAATATCATTATACGTAGTAAACCCGCCGGAGTACTAAACAGGCTCGCTAGCAGTAGGTCCATGCTAAGTAAAATCTTAAACAAGGAAGCTCGGTAAATGCAAGTAAACCCATCGGGGTACTGAACAAGCTCGCTAGCAGCGGGGCTATGCTTGCATGGTACCAAGATAAACCCGTTGGGGTACTGAACAAGCCTGCTGGCAGCGGGTCAATATCGGGTAAAAGAGGTTTGGTTAATGCATTGCTATTCACATAGCTCATAAAAACTTGAGTATACAAACATATGTTTAGGTCGATTATTTATACTGTCATTAGATAATGGCTGTAAGTTGGACTTGGACCCTGTCATCTAATTCAAACAAATACCTAGGATTGATTATCCTAGAAATGGGACCCATAATTATAGTAGATCTCACAAACTTTACGGTGAACCTTATCTATATTCTTTGGATGACAAGAAATCTTTACAATGAGTCATGGACGACTAGTTTTTCCTATGGCATTTTTCGCATCTCTTACACTATTATTCTTTATGTGGTCTTCATGAGCATAAACTGATGAATTTGCATGTATTTAAGAATCTGACTTAGTATGATATTGTTTTGGTCATATCAAGAATACATCTTTTTCTCAAAAAGTTCTAATTTTTAGAATAATAATGTTTTTTTTTTAAGATTTTCCTGCTAATTGATGTTGATCTAGAGTGTTTACATAAGAAGCATACAACCCAGTATTAATTTTCTAATGGCCTAAGGATGTGCCATACCTTCGGTTTGGGGGAGGATTCAAAATTATTTATATTTTTTTCATGTTACTAGGATTCAGAATTGCTTCTATTTTTATGTTTACGTATAATACAATTAAAATTTCTTATACAATAATCTGTTGTTTCAGGAATAATGCAATTAACAGACAAAAAAACATGTTCTAATCCATGTTGAACAAAGAAGAGAAACTGGAGATTTTAGAAAAGTAGGTTTACATCATCTTTTGTGTGCTGGAAGCCTCGGAAATTTTCTGCATAATCAACAACAATCAGATCCAACAAGCACATCTTGTACAGACAAATGGTCTGTATGAAGGGTCAAATGAATTAAATGATGATCCAAATGAAACCATAGCTTATAACATCATGATTAAGTGTGCTAAGGTATTTAATTTTTGAAATTCTATTGACAAATCTAAACAACTAACTATATCAAGGATTAATTAAATGTCATCTCTGCACACGATCTCAATCCTTTAATTCATCTCGACCTCACCGAATGAATCCATTAATCATGCATTATTGCAATTTTCAGAATTATTCTCTGGATATCATATGGTTTTAACTTTTCATTAAGTTATATACAAAAAAATCAACATGCAAACTGTCATTTTCATCATGATTTTTGATGCACTATGTTATAATCCCATGATGAAAAATTTCTTTCAAACCTGTCCAAAGTTTACTTTGGACATGGTTGAATAGTTCACAAACCATATGAATTCATTAACGCACATATTTGTTTTATTATGGTACACATTTCAAAAATTCTGAATAATGGCGTGATCGTTTTAACATGCCAAAATTTGGTCTCATGATTTTTCAAACATTCACTTGGACCTTGCTTTAAACCTGACTCCTGCTTGATCCTCACCATCATTCTGCTCACTCTCATCCTTTCCAAGTCCATCCAACCGCATCCACTTCTTCCTTATTTATTTTTCTCTTTGCTCAGTGGGACCTGGCATATCTTCGGTTTGGGGGAGTGTTGACGTTCATTTTTGTCACCATTTTTTATCATTCAATGTACTTGAAATAGCGTTATTTCTATCATTTTTGCTATAGTAAGTTGTTTTCTTTACCTTTCAACCCTTCAAACAGTCCAGGTATGCACATATTTACTTACTATGCAAATCTTGTTTATATTTCGTTATATTATGATTTGTTTATGTTAAAATGGCATTTTATGGGCATAATTGGCATTTCTGTTTTAATTGACAGGCTGCATTTTTCAAATGACCCTTCGTTCAGAATTTGGGCTACATATTAAAACTCAAATGCATTCAGCTTGTCGTTCATCTAATCGCTCAGACCCGCGTTCAGTCCCCAAAATCCACGGTTAGGTTACCTCAGGCCGTTAAAGCAGCAAAAGGGCATGTGGGTTCTGTTAGCCACGTGGTGCTGATGGTTAAAGAGTTATTGCTCTAGAAGATTGGTCACCAGGTTCGCTGATATTTCCAACGCATTACCACGCCCATGTCAATACTCCAAACATTGATTATCTTGCTCATTAGCCTGGGATCACACACATCTATTCACACTCATTCACGCTGGTGTTCTTGAAGAAGCCCATCCTCCCACGATCAGTTCGCCAACACATTGCTCGTTCCACGTCCAAGGTAGATTGATGCTGTAGCAGCTGCATGAAGGAACCGACCCCGTGGAAGCAGGAAGGAGATCTCTGTGTTGGCATGCATCACTTAAAGCAGCCAGTTACAGTCATTAAGCTCCTTTATTATTAGACAGGTCGACTCTGTCGACCTTCTCCCCCAGTTGTAATCATGTATAAATAGACGTCTTTATGACTGAAACGAACTAAGTCTTGTCAAGCTTTGTTTTGTGTTGTTAAGTCTCGTTTTTATTGACATGACTGAGACAGAGTCGGTCTTATTGATCTTTCTCTAACTGCAAATGGACACAAGAATGCTATAATACTATGCTAATTCAATATATACATCTCTCTTCTGGTTTTTATGAAGATATGGAAACATGTATGGTGATTGATTACTAAAGACTCAGCCTCTGCTTGCTGAGACAGGCCCCTCAATGATCAGCGGTCTCCAGTCTGTGTGTATAACTGATGTTGTGTTATTTATTTCATCTCTATATCTATTTTTATAACATGATGTTTATATCCTGTAATATGACTGATATTCTGTTGCTTACATAGATGAAATCTTTGTTTTGTGTTGTGCATGTTATCACTGTTCGTATTCCATTATTTATATAAATAACATTCACATGTTATGTTATGTACTTCTGTTACTATTTATGTTGTTTATATAAATAAAACTTATGTTTTATGTTATGTGTATTTTGTTGTTATGTTTGCAGAATTTAGTATGACCGGTCTAGCATAGCTTTCTTGATTACTTTTAGTCTTTTCTACAACTAGATAAGTTAATCAGTTCATGTTTTAAATTCAATTCATAGTTAGAATTAGTCCTGCTAATGTTTTTCTTATGAACTGTATTTTGTTGCTAACATAATCTCCCTTCTTCTCAATTAGGAAATGGTCGACCAATAGATTTAATAATTTATAGTTTGCTTTCAATTCTTCTTCCATCATTTTTAGATATTGCTCCCAATTCCTCCATAGTTAGCATTAGCTTCTTTCTCTTTCTCCTTCTCTCTGTTAGTCTTTCTTCCTATTGTTGTAGGTTAACTCTCTCTTCTTCCATATTACCTTCTTCTCATATCCAATAGAATAATTCCTCTTCTTAGATAATGGTTAGAGTAGTTTCTCATTAGTTTAGCTTCTAAATAATCTCTCTATTTGCTTCCTTTGCACTGTAGGATCATATGCATGATCCAGCTGGTCATTAAATCAGCCCAATTATTCTTTTCTTTCATTTTCCTCCATTCAGACTGTCATTCGGACCGCCATTCAGACCGGCGTTCAGATCCTCATTCGAACCTGTTTACTTTCTGCATTGTTTTAGGCCTTCTTCAGAATCTAATTTCTTCTGCCTCTCAATCATAATTCTTCCTATTTCTAATTAATGTTTATAGATGTAATTTAACTTTTGTTTTACGTTATTTAGAATTCTTGATCAAACTTCTTCATTATTTCCTCTTTTCTCTTACTTCTTCTTAAACTTTCTTCCAACCTTCTTCCAAACTTCAATTCTTCAAATCTGGTTTGTTAATTAGTTATTGTTCATGATTCGTTAGTATTGTTTCTAGATAATTTATTTCCAAGTAATAGTTAAAAATTCTATAGTTTCATTTGTTGATTATAAAACTAGTTTCTATTCAACCAAATAATGAAGATGTTCATGATATAAGATTTGGATCAAAAATTAATATCTTTATCAAACATTTTACTTGCATCTATAATAAATATCTTTATCAAGTTTTCTACTTCCCAAATCAAATCCAGTTCAGTTAAAATATCTTTATTAAGTTTTCTACTCGCCTCATTTGTTAATCAGTTTCCTGTTTTCATAGATAAAATAAATTCTCGCATTTGAATTATGAAAGTCATGCAAGTAGTTTAAAAACATATAGTTGCATCTTTAGTCAGCTTAGGTTAGTTCAAGCCTTCAATCCTGCACATATAGTGATTGCATCTCATAAGCTGCCTCCCCGGGTTGACAATTTAAATATTGGAATTATTTAACACATAATAAACACCAACATGCGGTTGTTAATAATTCTTTTAACTTATTAAAACTTTCTTAGCATGTATGATCCCAGACAAATTTCTTCCATTTCTTCTGCAAAGAAGTTACAGGATTTGCAATTCTAGAGAACCCTTCAATAAACTTTCTGTAGTAACCTGTTATTCCCATAAATGACCGTACGTCAATTATGTCTTTAGGGACAGGCCACTCATTAATTGCTCGTATTTTATCTGGGTCGACAGAAGTTCCGTCTTTAAAGATTATGTGACCTAGGTACTATATTTTATCTTTATAAAAGTCACATTACTGAACTTAGCATAAAGCTGATGTTCTCTTAACACTTGCAGAATTATTCTTAAATATTTGTCATGCTCTTCTTTAGTTTTTTAATAGATTATAATATCATCAATGAACATGATTACAAATTTATCTAAGTACTTATGCACAACATTATTCATTAAGCACATGAACACTACCGGCGCGTTAGTTATCCCAAAAGGCATAACTACAAACTTGTAGTGCCCATAGCGCGTTCTGAAAGCAGTTTTGAATATGTCTTCATCCTTTATCCTAACTTGATGATATTTAGACCTTAAATCAATTTCAGTGAATATCTCTACTCCGCGTACTTGATCAAATAGATCGTCAATGCGGGGCAAGGGATATCGGTTTTTAATTGTCATTTTATTAAGTTGACGATAATCTATGCACAGTCGCATGGTTTTGTCATTCTTTTTAACAAAAATAACCAGCGCTCCCCAAGGAGACACACTTGGTCTTATGTAGTTTTTATCTATTAATTCCTTCAGTTGTGATTTTAGTTCATTTAGTTCCAGAATATTCATTATGTAGGGAGCCTTTGAGTTTGGTACCGCACCTGGTACTAACTCAATGGTGAAATCAAGTTCCCTTTTTGGAGGTAGTTCTGGAATTTCTTCCAGGAATACATCAGAAAAGTCCCTAAGGATGGGTATATCCTCCAATTTTAACTTATCTTCTTTAAATGAACATTCGTCATTAATAACATTAACAACAAACATTTTACAGCCCTTTCTTGCAGCTCTCTTAACTTGTAAAGCATAAATTTGTCTTACAGAAATCTTCCTATGAATTCCTTTTACTATTTCAGTTTTGCCTTCATTATTCAAACAAGTAAAAGATTTCTCATAACAATTAAGTACTACTCTATGATGTTCAATCCAGTCCATGCCAATCAACAAGTCATATGACCCTAATGGTAAAACATTCAGATTAACTTGCGTTTTCAGTTGACTCATAAATACATCACAACTTTTGACAAAATATGTAACCTTTATTTTAGTACCTGTTGCTAGCTAAAATAACCATGAATTATCAAATTTTTCTACCTTTAACTTGCAACTTTTCACTAAATCAGGTGAAATGTAACTCGAACTTGCACCTGGATCTATTACAATGGAAATAGATTTGTTTTGTATCATACCTTCGATTTCGACCATAAACGTTTGATGGTCTGCTTGACGATTTTCCAGTGCTGCATTTATCCTGGGCATTTCTCTTGCTACATCACCAACTGTAGGCTCCACTTGTATGGTGTGAATGTTGTTGACTGTCTTTTTGTTGCGTGGGAATTTATCTCTAGTATGGGGTCCACCACAATCATAAAATTTCAAAGGTGATTTTTGTTCAGCATGCCTAGTGTTGCTATTATTATTAGGCACATTCCTTGCAACAGTAAAATTCTGTGGTGCATTACTCCTGTAATTATTATTACTAGGAAAATTTATGTTATTAAAATTTTTCTTAAAACTTCCAGAATTATGATTAAAACTCTTTTTTTTATGATCAACATTATTAGACTTATTACTCTTCCAACTAGATATTCCTTCTCTTTTTTTGTTTTGCTCGAAACAGAAATTAGCTTTCCCGATGGCCTCTTCCAAAGTTGAAGGGTTATCATGTTTGATTCTGTCTTTTATGTTTAAAGGTAGACAGCTTAGATACCTTAGGCTTCTCTTCGACCATGTAAGGTACATACATCAGCAAGCTAAGGAACTTGCTGCATAACTCCTTCATACGCATAGTTCCCAATTTTAAATCATAAAATTCCTTGGATGTATCTTCATAGTACTGTTCCGATAAAAAAAATTTCTTAAATAGATTTTTAAACATACTCCAGGTTATGTTTCTTTCTTTTATGCTTTTAATTATTTTAAGATCTTGCCACCAAATATCTGCCTTTCCGGTCAGATTGTAAATAGCCATCTTGGCTTTTAACTGAGAAGAGTAATCGTAAATATGAAAGTATTTCTTCATTCCAGACAGCCATGCTTCATCTGTCTCATCCTTTTCACTTTCACCATTAAAGGTTGGTGGATTAATCTTTTTAAACTCTCCTGTAATTTGTTCATGATGCTTATGCCTCCTCTTCTTAGAACATCAATCACTGTCACTGTTGTCACGATCAGAATTACAATTACTTTGATTAGATTCAGATGAAGAGTAACTATTATTTTTACCATTCTTTGCTTTCTTACTTTTATGTTTGTGAGACACTGTATCAGAATCAGATTTTACTTCTGATTTCCTACCTCTTTCCTCATTATGATAATTCTCCATTAAAATCCGATTTAACTCTTCCTGTGCCTTTATAATGCGTTCATTTTCTTCTTTAACAGTTCTTATCTCAGATTTTAAATCTTTTACAGTGTGTAGAAGTTCTGAAGATTGATTATTTAATTCAACACAAATTCATTCATTATCATTATTATGTGCGTTGTTATTATGTTCATTATGATGAGGAGATCTGTACTCTGTTGATTCCTCCGGTATATCCATACCTGCAATTTAAATGTCAAACTGTTATGTACAGAAACAAAATTAAAATAAAAGTTAGTAACATAAACTTTCTGGTTTTATTTTCTGTTTTGCGCACGTGAGCCTATTTCAGGCCTAGAGTTTAAACCGCGCTCTGATACAACATGTAACATCCCAAAAATTCATAAAAATTTAAAATTTTTCAATGTAGCATTTAATGCATATACTAACTATGCGGAATTATAATAATTGCTTCTATGTCATCTTGTTGAACTAAATGTTTGTAACGATCATACAAATGTATTGTTTTACGACTTGTTGTGAAATGAAATTAAAATCTACCTTTAGAGGCTATTGTATGTTTCCTTGTCACAGTTGTATTTTTAGAATACTTATGTCAATACTCGATCAAATATTAATGTTTATAAGCGCTAACTATTGTTCTTCTCTTGATGATGAAGGGGTCATATGGGTACCCCCGAGGCTTACTTAGCATTTATGCTAAAGCATTTGAACCTTCCTTTTCGCAGATGACAAGTAAGGGTGACACATCAGATCACCTAATACCAGTATGATTTAAAATGCACTTTCGATTAGCCGTCAATGATTTTGTATAAGTTTCTAAGGTACTCCATGGAGAGAATTGTTAATGGTATAATACTCTGAACTTAGAGTTTGATGCTAAGGTAACTCCTGGTTTGCAGTTCTAGATTTATTAAATATCCTATGCTATTCAAGAAAGACCGAGGAGGTACTTATAATGTGACTCATCTAAGTTTATAGTTGTAACTATACAATTTAGACATTTATTTGTTTAACATTTAAATGTTGAACTAGAATATTGTAGCAAGGGTTTAGTATAATATGACATTGCAAATAATATAAACATAATGTGCTTTTATGAAACATAGGCTAGATGCATGACACCATATATTCCTATAGTATATGAACTACTTGTAAATTATCATACGATTTCCTATAATAGATAGTCTATATACTATTTCCATGCTTTTCCTATAGTGTGAACTATATGCAACTTTCATATAATTCCTATAGTGTAAACTATATGCCATTACCATGGAATTTCTATAATATTTAAACTATATGCATATCTTATATGCAAAAAGCTTATGCATGGGTCCTATATACCAAACAATATAAAAAATATGAACATCCCCATGAACTTTTAGACATATGCTTGACATTTATTTGATTCAACGCTATGGTGTAACTATTTCTTATATGAATATATATATGGTGACAGGTTTACAATCAAACCTTCGTGCCAAAGTATAAATAGGACAAGGTGATTAATAATGTAGTGGTTATGTGCTGGCAGCATTCATAATCCATCCTTGGCATTAAACACTCCCAACTACTTCCATAGTGGATATCCTCGGTCGCAGCTATCGAGGATAGAAGTCATGTGAAGACTTCATAAATGTAATACCACCTCGTCGAGTTGGTCTCCATGGTGGAGGTGGTAATAAATATGGTTTTAATGCAGTTGGTGCTTCGGAATTAGTTGTGCATTGTTGGCCAGATCTCTACCGTTGATTTAGTATTACCTCGAGTTTGGGTCTTAAACCCTAGTCTTTCCCACTACGTCTTCGATCTTTGCCATTCATTTGGTGTTACTGGGCTTGGTGGAGGAGGCCGACAGGCCTGAGAAGTTTCAGGGTTTCATTAGCAGGTTTTTGGAGCTTCTCCCACGATTCGAAACTGTGACTTGAGGGTGATTACTAATACTAGTTGGTGGCTTAAGAGCCAAGCCCTAATGTGAGATTTTACAGCGATTGCTTGTAGTTAGAAGGGCTCCAGGGTTAGTTATAGTCTTGTGTGTAGGTTGAACCAGTGATCAGTTTTCCTTGTATGTAAAATGATGGTTCTCAGAGTTTTCTTCCACGTTCGCTGCGTTCGGTAGTGAGGTGATGGCTACGGTCTAACATTGGCTATGGTGTCTCTGCTCCATAAGCAGTTGTTTAAAGGTAATGCACATGTTTTGAAAACCTATTTCCTTCTATTCGTTTATGAGTTGCAGTTGCTATTATTTCGTCTTAATAAATTTTCTTTTATGATACTCGTTTGACCATACGTTGTTTGTGTGGCAGGTATCCTCAGTTCTTGGCTTCCATGCTCGAGCTTGGGTAATGGTAGCTGCGTCGGAACTGGTAAGCTTAGGTAGTTCTCCTTGTTGACTTCGGCTTGGTGACTGTTGGTCCCTCTTTGGTTTTTAGCCGAAACTTCAATGTTGATGTCTAGTTGTGGATGGTGGCCGTCGTTGTGAAGTTTTATGTGCCAAGTGACCGTGTAGGGAGGATGGGCTCCTCGACCTTCCTTGATGTTAGCTACGGCACTTCTATGTGTTTTTAATTGCTACAAATGTAACAAGGGTCTTATCCCTTTGTTGTTTTGATGGGAATAAAAGAAACCCTAATGTTACTATCTTCTTACTCGGTACTTGTTAAAAGGACTACTGTTGAGTTTTAACCTTGCATCGATACTGTAATTTAAATGTTAGTTGTGTTCAATGTGAAGGTTGTTATGTTGTAGTTCTATAATGTGGAAAAGAATGGTAATTGTTCTAAAAACTCGACCTTCGTGAACTGTGCTCTATGGAACCTGTACTAAATTTAATGTTTCTGTTTATGAAATGTTTTGGATAAGAGATAACCTCAAATTTTTTGAGAAATCGAACCTGTAAACTGAGAGTTATTCTCGTTTGTCTAGTTGGTTTCGATGCAGGCTACGGTTGTACTAGGATTGTAAAATCCATAGTTGAATAATGATGTTAGATACGTTTCTTTGTTTTGTTCTTAGACTATGCACTAGAATCGTGACTAAAACATTACTACTGTTTGAATGAGGGTATTACATCTTACTTGTGTTATTAACACAAAAGGTAGATGTTTAAGCTGCTAAGGTTTTGACCGTCGAAATAGTTATGAACCTATCACAATGATTAAGGTTATTTAAATCTTTGTTTAGGGTTTCGAACCCGTGTCTGTTATGTATACAGAAGTCTTATGTTAACTCTGTCTTGGATAATTTATTTGCTTTGATAAATGTTGAAATGTATACTAAAAGTTGAAGTATAGAAACTAGTGTTGGAACCTTAGGGTTTTAATTTGCAAAATAAGTGTTTTGAATTTATAACTGCAATTTGATAAATAAATTAAAATAAGAGATACGAATACTGAGGATGAGATATTGTTATACAACAATGCTATTGTATGCATTTGATGAATTTTATTTTAAGGATATAAGAACTTGATAGTAGTTCTGTGTAATTCGTAATGTTTATTTTTGCAGTTGTTATAATTCATGAATGTTGATGAAAGAAATACAATGAAATTATAATACTATACTGTTTTGAGAAGAATAATAAGAGAATGCATAGCATGTATCTTTTGCAAGGAAATAAATGACCTAAAGAGAAACCTTAGGTTTTGTACAGAGATGAAACGTTTACTTCTATTTCTGTGTAAGAAATATTATAATACTTGTAATATGAAATGTTGTTATGTTTTATGAGTCTAAAAATATGTACTTTATATTACGAAATATAGCTAATAAGGAAAGTTCAAGAAACACAACAGTGTTAGTCTATCCATTCATTCTACATTCTGCTTATCATTCATCTATCTAATCTTTCCTCCCTGTACTAGAGTACTATACAGAAAACAGTATGGGGAAAAATATAGTGGAGGCATTTTATCAATTCATATATCTATTCAACAGTTTACAAGATCCTAAACAGATCAAAAAATCACATTTATACTTCTGTATTATTATTAGTTAGCTAAAGAGTACTAAATTAACAATGACAGAGAATAATTTAACTACTTAGAGGTTGAAATAACAAATAGAACCTATAACTGTAGATAGGGTGGACAAACACCCAAGGAAGCATGTTCCTCCCAACCTTCTCTAGAAGAAGCAACCAATCTACTTGCCCTCTTTGGACCCCCGAGTCTGTTTACTGAACCACTAGGTAGATGAACTCTGTGTAGAAGCAAGGCACTCAACTTTGTATAACCAGCAATCAATAGAGACTTGCCAAAAACCTCAATCTCTGCACTCAGCAGTAAATCAGACAAACTTACACCATGATAAAAAACATAGCATTTACCATCATCAAAAACATAGCATTTACCATCATCGAATCTCTTGGGTGCAAACAGCAAAACCCCAAGGTAAATTTCCTCCTCAGGAAAAGTGATGAACCTTAGTCCAAAATTCGATGGCTCTTATAAAGATTGCCTAGGTCTTTAGTGGTCAGTTTTCAATAAATGAGCCTCAAGCTCCAGTCCCATCTTTCATGGCACCATGACCACAATTCAAGGGAGTTGTCCCATACCAACAGCTAGTTACTTGCCTCATGATGCTGCCACTTGTCCATTGCTTTCTACCCCAGATTTCATTCCACCTAGTGGATCAATAAACACTCTTTCAACAGTCTCCTTAGGTGTTTGTCTCCTATTTAATTTATTTAATAATAAAATATTGTGCAAATTACAGTCATACTTGGACACTTGTCCAATATAAAACTTTACAATAAAATTTAAGATAATGTTTCCAACATAAAATGTTTTTCAGCAAAAAGGGGTATGTTACACACCACCTCATAGGAAGAGACTGAGGAGAGATCAGCCAGCCGTTGGGGATGGGAAGGCCATTGGAGGAGCGAGTGCAGCTGAGGGTGGTGACCAAATTAATGGATGCTAATTCCTAGTTTAAGAAGGGGGGTTCCTCAATTGTTACTTGAGTGAGATGAACTGTTTCCAATGCCTCTCAGTAGCGAGGGAGTTCGAGGAAATGGTACGTATAGTGCCCATATTGAGCGCATATGGAACATGCGTGATTCGTACACAATGTTTTGGACCTAGATGTGGGTGAGGGAGGTGTGCCCCCTTTTACCGTCAGTGGAGCGTGGGTGATGCTAACAGGAGTGTTGAGCAAATTCCTTAGCTCCGCTAGAGTAGGACATAAGTTGGTTGCGTGGCCTTGTTGCCCGCAAAGGGAACACAATGGTGTGATCCTTTGAGTGGGAGTATTGATCATAACTGGGGCATTTAACTCCTACTGGTTGATTCCCCCTGCTTTAGGATTAGCATTTCCTATTGGGTTGGGTAATAGGGGACCTTTCAACTTCGGTTATTTAGTGTCCTCATTGGTGGTCTTAGCGATGACCAATTGTGGTGTAGGTTTGGATGTCTTAGGTTGGGTTGTCGTAACGAAATGTGTTACGAGCCTTGTAGCCATACTTGTTGAAACAGGGAAAAGCTCATAATGGGCGACTGGTTTGGAATCCATCTCTGGGAAGGGTGGTGTAAGATATTGTTAACGTCTAAAGATCGCTCACATGTAACATTTTGGTGATTCATCCAGTAAGGCGTCATAAACATAAAGAATGCATCTTGCCACAAGCATCCTCAATAGATCCAAAACACAACATAAGTTCATAAGTGCCAAGGAACAATCAAAACAAAGGGGTAGCGGGGGTAATACACAATTGACCCACACTATAGCGTAGGTTATCTGAACAACGCTCGTGCTACACCCACACGGATTTTCCTTTGATAGTCGTTCTATAGTCAAAACAGCGGGACCACTCACTCCCAGCGGCGCATTGAAGACTCATTCCTCCCCAAAGATCTGAATTCGGATCCTCACACACTTGGTGGCATTAATCAGCGCCCCTTGTGTACCTTGGAACTAGTTCATGAAGGAGGAGAGTTCACATTTGAATATAGTTGTTTGTTGGCCACCTCTTGGCTTATAAAAGGAAGCCATTGGTATGAATTTTGTAAGTCTGTTATAGTGCTACCTATGAAGAAATAATCTTCAAAAATGCGAAGTCTTCGGAGTGCTCCATTATGTTTATTTCCTACAATTGAGGTTCTATCCCTAAATAGGGAAGAGTTGACCCTCTCTTTGTAATATATAGTTGTTTGAATAAGAGGAGGGGCGGCCTTTGAAATCAGAGCCGAGCTCGCTTCATTTACTAAGTGTTTCCAGAAAATCCGATTATTACAACCTCTCAAGCAAGAGACCTTGTCCTTGTCTTGCCACATCCACACTTAACCACACATACTTATACTCGTTGCCTATACAATATTTTGTGAGGTAGATATGGCCACCATAATGATTAAACTAAGAGGAAGTTCTCAAAGTGAAAATATTCTAATCCTGTATTTTTGCATTTAGATGTTGTTGACCAAGAACTGAGGGGCGCGGTCCTCTCTTTTTATTGATACTATATATATGTCAGAAAGCGGGGCGGCCTCTCTCTCTGTGTAGAGGCGAGCCCACATCTCAATGGAAATATAAGTATATATTTAACCACTGTTACAGAAAAGGGCTATGTTCCCTTAAAAACAAACCGTATTGTGTTCCTGTCATTGCCAGAGTAAAAGTTAACGCAGAGGGTAGCTTATTACTTAATCCTTCTTCAATAATTTTGAATTGCAGAACAAGGAACTTAGGCCGAAATTCCAGAATAATTGTTGTGGCTCCACTCTGGGAAGCACTCTAAAATTTAATAGGAGAATACAAGCGATGTTTTTATTAAGTATTGCTTCCTAATAAAACCCTAGAAAGGGTCGATACCTTGGCTCATCTTTTCCCTTAGATCCAGTCTTGGCCTTTCTTACGTCCATTAGTTTTATGGCATACTGAGTTATAAGTCATATAATATTGTGATATTTAAGAGTCTAGATTAATAAAGACCGAGCTCTATGTTTGCTAGTTAAAGTGGAAATTTTCTTGGTAAAGAGAAGATGTCTTCAGACTTTATTAGTGTGAAAGAATGTATTGGTTTGGCTAAACTAAAGTCAGCTCTAAAGTTAAATTATCTCATTAATAATAATGGACGATTAACCACAGAAAACTTAATATTTGACCTTTAATTATGAAATAATCCCGTAGAAGTCTTGGGTTAATACTCAAGTCATATTAAGGAATTTTGGAGAAGTCTTTTTTACCATCCCCAATTCGTTTCCCATCTCGGTGGCTTTCTCTCAGCGAGAAAACACACTCCGGACAGAGGACCAGTGATGGAATTTGATGGGCAAAATGCTCGTCATGGGGCGTTTTGCCCATCAAATACGGTTTAAAATTTGGATTAACTGTCATTTATGAAGAGTAAGAAAATTTTCAAAACGTATTTTTGAAGGGCAATAAAATTTCTAAAACGTCTTTATATTATTAATTTACTAATAATATTAATATATTTATCTTATATAAAACTATATTTTGTAAATTCCAACTTCCAAACCATACATTGACTAAAAAAATAGAAACATCTATTAAATTAGATCTAATTCCATGTCTTTCCATTTACAAGTTGCAACCATACATTTAATAAAAAAATAGAAACATCTATTAAATTAGAATTATTTTCATGTCTTTCCATTTACAAGTTGCATTGATTTTTCCTAAAATAAACAACTCCTTTAACTCAATGATTTTTTCAGTATTTTTTGACTTTTTTATTATTGCAATGAGCTTACAAATTTAAGTGCTCAATGCTCATTGATTACATTAAAATGTTACAAAACGTTGGGAGTTGGAGAGCCTTGGAGACAAAGTTTGAGAATTATTTGCATTATCAAAGGTAATGCATGCACTAATTTTTTTGGTAAATTATATTTAGTGATTTGTTTAGATTCAAACATTTACTTAAATCTATGAGTTTGAAGAAACGTTATCAAATATGTATTTTTTAATAATTTTAAATAACATAAATAATGTGCAGCGTGTGTATTTAGCGTTTTATCCCATAATTTATGTAATTTATATAGATTTAGACTCAAAAGTCTTGGTATATTTCTCTCATGGTTCAATTTCAGTGAGAGATGCAGAATTTAAATGAAGGCCAATACTAAATAAGGCATTGAGAGACATGAAATCTATGTGCAACATTTGGAATGAAATGTAGTTTGTAGAACAACATAATATATAAAAAAAGAGCATACAAAGCTATATATTCATCATTATTATTTATAATTCTTGTGAACTAATAGCCACCTGCTCCTTGAGATTTTGATTTTTGCTGTCTAGATTCATGCAGTTGCTTGAGGAGCGAAGCCCTCTAATGCTCTGCTACAATGAGCTCTGGATTCCAAACTAGGTAGGCATTTTGTGCCTTTATTTTATTTTTAATAGCCTAGTATTTTTATCCTCGGTGTCTATAAACTCCTTTACTTTTGTGAAGTATTGGGGAGTTGTACCCTTACCAAGGGCAAAGTAAAAAAAAGCAAGGGTATGGATAGATTAGATTTACAAAGGCGTGTATCTATTTTATAACGATTAGATTTACAAAGACTTGTATCTATTTAAAAATCTGGATTCTGATTACGATTTTTTTTTAAAAAGATTTCATTGTTGAAGGGTAAAATTTTAAACAAAACGTTTTGTGATGGGTAATATAAAAACCCAAAACGTCAAAAAAAATTAATCCGACAGGTAGAATGAAAACCAAATTCCAACACTGCAGAGGACCGATTGGTTGGCTGAACATTGCAATCAAGCCTTCAGTCCTTCACTCGGTGAAGTCGTATCAGTTTATGTAATCCAGATAAATATGCTTCAATTGTTGTAAATTTGTTCTTTAAAGCTTAACAAGTTTAATGTTGTTTTACTCTAAAGATGGATATGGTCATGAAAACTTATAGTCAACAATGGCTTCATAATATACAATAAATAGTTTGTTATTTATAAATAAGTAACCTATGAAGGAATAGATATAAGTATTCTTACCTCTTATTAAGAATTCGGTTCAGTTCTATGCCCTAATTTATCTATAATCAAGAGATTAAATTGTGTATCTTAAATGATCATTAAACATTATATCAAATTATAATAAAGTGATATTATCAGTAGATAACTATTATTAGAGGAATTACTTCTTCAAGGAATTAAGTATTTAATTCTGGATTAGCCCTTTTCGTTTATATGTGACTACATAAATGGAATAACTAAAAGTATGTCCTCTATGATCCTTATGTAATGATTAAATTTTGTATTTTAAAAAGTATCTTATACGATTAGTATATGAGCTTAATAGGTAAAATGGATGCTATATAAATTGAAGTGTTTACATAATGGCATGCACTTAATGCTAAGTTTGGAATCTAAAAAGAAAGGATACTATGAATTTTTTTTTCACACCTGTGAGATATGGGGAATTGAACCTTGCCCCACCCCCGTATGTTGGGCGCCTTCACTCCAACCGAGCTAGTTATCATGCCTTATACTATGAATTTCTATTACCTTGAATTAAAATGGAAATGATTATAAATTTATATTACCTTGAATTAAAATGGAAATGATGTATAAACAAGATCCACGAGGTGGCAATGTCCCCGATATTGCTATCTACTCTTGTGAGAAAGAGAAAGAGCTGTTTAAATTTTTGGCCTGCATGTCCATAGAAGAGACATGAACATAGGGTTAAGATAGTAGTTATTAAATTTTAACACAATAGTAGGATAGGATGGATGTGAGGCTGAGAATCCTAAAAACTAAATACATTTTCACCAACAACAGGTGTTTCATAGGAAAAGTTTTTGAATACGCGGATATTACAAATACAAATATGTTTTCGCCACTCAAGAAGGACAGCTCTTAAATATGCAGATATATACATGCAAACTTAAATTGAAGATTAACCAAACAATACCTAAGTATTAAGCTTCCTTTGCAATTAAATTTAACTCATGCTGTCTTTGAACCTCCCGCTAGGGTTTTCATCGTTTCGCATATATATCTTTTCATTTTGATGATGATTTACATGCCGCCTAGAGTCTGACAGAGCTCCAAAATATGTCTCCCATTGTGGTAAATCGCAAAGCTCCTTCATTCCACGACATTATGTGAGATCAATAGCTTCTTCTTCCCAGTATTTCCAATGTTATGCTCATTCAAGTGCATAATTTATCTCGAGTAAAGTTTCTTCGTGCAAATAAATCCCCTTTTATTTCCCCTTTCTTCGATTTAATTGTTAAAACCTCAATCACTTGGGATTTTCTTTCATGCAAATAGCTAAATTCAACTATGTTCCCCTAACAAATCTCTAAATTCTTCACCTAACACTCTTCACTCTGCAACTTGTCATGCCTCTACTCTGCAGGATGTGATGTGATGTCATTTGGTCACCACTTCACTTCTTGGAAGGGAAAAACAAGGACGACGTCAATGTCCTATAGCCAATTAGAATTTTAAAAAAAAACATTTTTAATAATTAAATTTAATATAATATATTTAACACAATAGCGAGAACAACGAATTTTAGCCTATAGACCCAAATTAATAGAGGCTTTACTATACATATATATACCCTATTGGGGACATAATAACTTAACATGTCATTTAAGTAAGTTGAATCTTAGTTGGAAGGATAACAATCATTCTTCCCAACTATCCAAACTAGATCCAGTTGACTATTTAAGCGAAATAACATTATTATGAGATCCAACCGGCCACTTGACAATACCACTTGAGAATACCTTAAGATTAATGATGCTTTGCATGAACAATTGTGACAAGCATAATTGAAAAATAATATGTTCATTAATAACTCAACGTGTCACTTAGGGAATTGAACCATAAAAAAATAATAATCATTCATCCCAAAATACCCAAACTAAATCCATCATCCTTCCAACTACCCAAACTAAATCCAATTGATTGTGATAACTTGATAATACCGTGATGCTTTGCATTGTACGAGTAACAAAATAGACATCAATGTGTGTATGCATCCACTCCAAGACATGCGATAAGACATACAGGATGTTAAATTTGGCTGCCTTATTGGATACGGATTGCATAAGACCATTGCAAAGGTGGTATCGCTAAACTTTCTTAACAATCAAATTGTTTTTGCATATATATTGCTACAATTGTAAATATGGCTTATTGTTTTGAAATAGCCATAAGGTTTCTCAATATTATGTCCATGTGGAACGAGTTGCAAGTTTGTTGAAATTTGCAGAGTGAGCATACGTTTTTTTATTATTGGATATGTTGGAAAATATTAATAGCTATCATCGTAAAAGAAAATACCATTTTTTTTCTTCCCAAAGTACTCTAATTATATAGTAATCTTTCTTCTCTTTTCGGAAACTTGACAATCTGAGAATTTGAAATCTCAATTTCTGATTGATTTTACAATATTTAGATGAATAAATTAAATGGACAAAATTCTGTCGAAATTTGACAATCCAAGAAATTTTTTATCATTTTACGTTGAAATCTCGGAATTTTGATTGATTTACTGCAAACATTTAGATGGATAAATTAAAATGGACAAAACTCTGTCGGAATTTGATAATCCAAAAAGTTGAAATCTCAATTGGTTTGATTTGACGTTTGAAAACGATTTGGAATTCTTATTGATTTTAAAAATGTAAACATTTAAATGGATATATTAAAATGGGCTGATTTTACAAACATTTACATCCACGTGATAAATTAAAATGGACAAAACTCTGTCGAAATTTGATAATTCAAGAAGTTTGAAATCTAAATTGGTCTTTTAAGTTTGAAATCGATTTGGAATTTTGATTGATTTTTTTGTTAGATGGATAAATTAGATTGAACAAAACTTTTAAAACAAATTCCAATTATTTATTTTTGGAACAAATTATATAAATAATTTTCTAAAAGTAAAGATTTATGGTATCTATATGTATTTAAAGACAGTTCTTAAACAAATTCCGATCTCCAATCCAATCTCAATTTCCAATGCCCATATTTGGTAATCCAAGAAGTTAGAATGAATCTCAATTTCTACCTTACAAATTTGGTAATCCAAAAACGTTAGATTCTTAATTGATTTGAAAGTCAATCCAATTCTGATTGAAGTTAAAATAAATTTCCAATGTATAAATTTGGTAGTCCAAGGAGGTAGAATCTCAATATCCAATCTTTCAAATTTGACGATCCAAAAAGTTAGGAGAATTTGTGAAGTTAAAATTCAAATTTTCAATCTTCAAATACTTGGAAGTTAGAATATCAATTATTTTCAATATTTTACACACTCACAATGAAATTATATTCACAAATATAGATCAAACTTTTATTAATATTAATATGAAATTTCAACAATTTAATTGAAATCAATTCCGAAATCTCAATTGATTGATTGAGATTTTACAAACATTTAAAATTAAATATGAATATAGACAAAACTTTTATTAATATATCAAATTGAAATTTCAGAATTTCAATTGATCAAAATTTACAAAAAATTCAATTGATCAAAATTTACAAAAAATTCAATTGATCAAACTTTACAAAAATTTCAATTGATTTGAAATGAAATTGATTGAGATTTTACAAACATTTAAAAAGAAATTAAATTAAACATTAATATAGACAAAACTCTTTCAAATAATTGATTGAGATTTTATAAACATTTAAAAGGAAATTAGATACGAATATAGAAAAAACTCTCATTAATATATGAAATTGAAATTGATTTGATTTGAAGTTAAAATCTCATACCAATATGAATAAAGAGACAATCAGGACTAGCATGGCTTCTATTGGACTAGCATGGCTTCTATTGATCCAGCAGAGTGTCCTAGAATGAAGGAGCTTTGGAGTTCTGTCACAGTCTAGACGGTATGGGAATCGTCATCAAAACAAAAAGATATAGATGGGAAATGATGAAAACCCTAGCGGCGGGGTCAAAGACAGCACCAGTTAAATTTAATTGCACAAGAAGCTTATGAGGAATGTTAGAAATCAAAGACTGAAATGATTGAATTTGAAGTCCCTCATTGAGAATTTATTTTGCTGAGTTAAGAGAGATTTATAGACAGTTTCTGAAGATTGATTTCCTAATCAAGAAAGTTTTTTTTTCGGCAATGATGCGAGCACGGCTATAAGCACAGTGCAGCAGACTCTAATCCTGGAGACCGCGAGCATCTTAAATCATGCCATAGCAAAAGCTTGTAGTCGTGGGCACAGCCAAACGACTCCCCTGCATGTAGCTGCGACGCTTTTGGCAGCCACTACTAGCCATCTACGCCAGGCTTGCTATGCTACGACTTCAAAGTTCAGGGGTTGGTGTTGAAGCCACCTGCAATAGAAATAAAACCACTTTATTAAAACTCCTACCTATAATATAAAATTTATTAAACATAGTAACAAAACAATAAACATAATGCAAACTTCAGGACCTGAAGGCATTCAATCCATTTAACATTTTAAATAACTTATTCATTAGTACACATTAAAAAATTGGAACCCAAAAGCTGGTTTCCCGATAAGCTTCAAAATTGTAACGCATTGTTATCGGAATATGGTATCAGAATACGACATTTGAACTGTTCAAAATTGCAATACATTGTTATCAGAATAGGACATTTGAACTGTTGTGGATAATTATCGTGTAATGCATTGTAACTAGGTAATAGCGCATCATAACACAATTCATTCGGAAACATAGTAATGCTTAGGGAATATAGAACTGATGACCTTTGGTGGAAATTAAGCTCATGGCCACTTGCTGTCAAATTGCAAACGCATATAATAAGACTCTATGGGAATTGAACTGATGACCTTTAGCTAGCCAATTGCAAGTTTTATTATATCATTCTATGGAAATTGAACTCCTGACCATTGCTTGGAAAATTTCAAACCCGTCTAATATGATTATAAATTAAACTCTTTGCCAATTGCAAACTCATATAGTAGGAGTCCATTGGAATTGAATAGATGGCCTCTGGTTAGCCTTGCAAAGTTTTTTTATATCACTCCATGGGAATTGAACTAATGGAGATTGTTAGCAAACTGCAAATGCAAATTGAACTGATGACCACGGGTTGGCAAATTACAAACTCATACAATAGGCCTATGTGGGAATTGAACTCATGCTCACAAATGACTTTGCAAAAAAAAAACACTCACAGGAAATGAAGAGCAGATCTCGGACATGGTAGTGGCAACGAGCGCCATGAAAAAAGAGACCACACCCATCCCCAAACAAGAGGCACAGGCCCATATTACTGAAGACGCAACCCAAATCTCGGACAAGGTAGTGGCAACGAACGCCATTAAAAAAGAGACCACACCCATCCCCAAACAAGAGGCGCGGGCCCATATTACTGAAGACGCAACCCATAGAGAGGGGTTATCCCTGTGAACACAGTAATAGTCGAGAATGAAGTCACCATACTCTTGAACATTGTCTGCACAGAAAATTAAACAGAAATCACCTCCTCTATCTATTAAACACATTGTATATACATTATAGTTGAGAATGTAGATTTCCCAGTTTATTTTGGACGTAAACTGGGAACCTTTCATTTACATCCAAAACATTATATCTATTAAACCCAAAAGATAGTTTCAAGCTCCAAAGAAAACAAATGAACACCATTTCTCTTCTGAGCTCCTGCTTGTATCCAAGCTCGTTGAGGCGCCACTCTGCAGTGTCGACCCCATCGCCTGTGGATTCGCTAGCTTGGACCAAACTGGCCTCGGCATTACCAACATCAGACATGACGAAATATTAATCTCGGTGAGATTTAGCAACAAGGGGCTGTAAATTTAACCCATCACTCGAAGAGTTCAGTGAAGGCGAAGGGTGGGCCAGCTTGACATACAAAAGAGAAGACTACTACAGGAAATTCAGAAATCTTTGTAACACCTTATAGATTATAACAAGTGGTTTGCTCTTCTAACGCCTGGACTACAAGTGGTTTTCTCTTCTGACACTTGGATTGAACCTTGGGAATGAGTTTCCCTGAGTTAACCTCCCAAGTCCACAGCATTCTTTTCCTTAGGGCTGGAAGTTGCCGGTATAGTAGTGACAAGAGGGGGCTTAATAAAAATTATCTTCCTGCTCTCGCTATCAAAGGAGGGGTGTCCATTTTTTCGGTTTGGGTGTCTATTTTTTCGATTCAACTCAGCCATTTTAGTCGAAACCCACTTCCAAATAGCCCAAAATCACTACCAGGCGTCAGGAGAAATAACTCATAGATTCTTTACCAACCCTTAACTTCAATTTTCCATTCTGAAAAATCTCGACAGTCCACCATTTTTCGAGTTTTTGAGATGGGAAATAAACATAGGAAGCATTAAGCAATGCAAAGAGCGCTCGCACTTCGAAGCTAGGGCGGATTTAGCTATGCTGCAACATTAAATGACAACCACGGAAGTCTAAAATAGGTGGTAGCCTGCAACATTAAATGACAGCCAAGGAAGTCTAAAACAGGTGGTAACCTGCAGCCTGCCTGCAGCTCCCTCTTGGGCACCAAAAAATGAGGATGATATCAGCTTCTGCAACCAATAAAATTTTAAAGAAATTATTTTTAAAATTCGAATTTATAAAATAATATTCGAATCTTTGTATAAACTATAGACAAAGGCAAAAAATTTATAGGCTAATATAGATTCTAGCCCATATTAATAGACATTCAACGATCCATATATGATTCCCTTCCGAAACATAATAATCAAGCCATAACACTGATATTATATAATGACATAACAGTGATATTATATAATGAAAGAACTATTATAAGAATGATAAGTAGATCTTATGCTACTTTGACGTAATAGACAATTTAAAAGAAGTCAATGTTTAAGTAACGAGTAGTTTATTAAGGATTGCTATCATTGTGGAATTATTATATTGTTATGTTTAATGGTTAGACTTAAATAATGGACAACCTTTATTAGCTAAATTCAATAAAGTGAAAGTTGAGTATTTAATAATACAATATTATTAGCTTCAAAGAAAACTAGAAAACTAAGCCCTTGGACTTAAATTGTTAAGAAGGGATAGGTATCGTTCACCTAGATAACTATGTTAAATAAGAGAGAGCACTGAATAAACCTCTTATTGGGTGAATATGTGTAATTAAGTGAATGTTTAATAGTGAACCAAGATAATTTGTTAAGTTATTATTCTATTGGAAAATCAATTTATACATTTCTCATATATAGAAAAAAAAAATAGACCTCATATCCCAAAAGACTACTGTGGATATTGGGTTGTTACACCCCACTTCATGGATTCATCATGGAACTTTAACTTGTTTTCATGATCACTTCATATCTTCATCAAAGGGGCTTTGGGGCTTCTCCTCATTGTATTTAATGGACACGTCATTATTCCTTCTGGGGTTTCTTTCCTCTTTATGTGGACCATCATCAATACTTTGGGGGATTCTTCATACTTCAAACCAATATTGCTTTAGACCAACTTTAGGGGATTTTAGGGCCTTCTTCATGATGGGTCATGTGACCCCAACATCATGGTAATGTGAACCCAACACCATTATTCTATGGGTTTCTTCAACTTTCTCACCAACATTGCTTAGGGACAACCTTAGGGACTTCTTTAGGGATTTTCACCTTATGTGTACAACCCAAAGTGTCTTCCCATGAGGGCCATGCTTAACTCTATGCCATAAGGGGACCGCTTTGGAGTTTTATACACTGGGACTTTGATATCAATGAAAATCTTAGTCAACAATCCCCCCCTTTGTCATTGATGGAAACCATCATACTCCCCCTAGGACCATGCTCCTCTTGATCTTTATCCCCTCCTTTAACATCAATGACAAAGGGTAACTCCCCCTGTCAATATCCCTTCTCTTTGGGGTTTCTCCCCCTGAATTCATGCTTCTTTGAAGGCGCTCGATAGTATTTCACCTTTCTTTTCTATCTTCTTATTCTTATCTTCCTTATTGTCCTCAGATATTTTCTACGTGGTTTCAATCCTCTTTCTCTCTACTTGATATAGGATGTATATGTTATTAGGTCTTCTTGTACCTGTCACAACCAATCTTCTTATTCTTTGATTTTACATCTTCGAGAATCAAATGTGAGATTGTATCCTTGATCACACATTTTGCTAACACTGAGGAGACTGTTAAATTTCATACATTCATAGCATAAAACATAAATGCATTACCAAGATCACTAGAAGTAAGACAAAGCACAAAACAACAACACAAAGTTTTACCCTGGGAAACCCAATAGGGAGAAAACCCAGCAACCTTCGCAGAGAGATGATAATTCTGAGATCAGAGTACAAATGAAGAAAGAGAGAGAAAGTGAAAGTATCTTTCACAAGTAACCAACCCAAACAAACCTCCTTCTTCTGGTGATGCGAAAATATGCTCCTCCAAGTGATGCGCACTTCACCAGTGTGAGAATGAGATAATGAGGTGCACAAGCCTCATATTTATACATGTGTGAAACTAGAAAATTCCCTTATGGGGCCGACTTGTCTTTGGGGGCAATAAATATTTTATTTTTAGTATTTTATTAATAACTTTTGCACCCCAAGACTTAAATTGATTCTTTCATGTGTTTACATAATGTTCTTCTCCCTTAGGAGGTATAACCAAGTACAATGATGGTACAATAAAATATAACAAATAATATCTTCCGAATTTGTACAAAATCCAACACTCCCTATCAACGAGGAAGGTATTCTTCGGTCTTCATCTGCATCACGATCATCTGGGTTTCATCTTGTACTCAACTCTGTCTCTATCATCTTTCTGCATACTAAAGGTTGTCCACACAATCTCTGTGCATCATCATCACCAGTCCTTTGGTGAGTCCAGGAGAATCACTCAATCCTGGATATCTGAGATATACAGCTATACCATCTCTACTATACAATTTGCTACTTGTCTATCTCATATTCCAATGGGGTCCTCCCATATCTGGCTTGAGATCTCAGACGAGCAAAAGGGCACAGCCATCTACTGACTGTCCTAATCTTATGCCTATGATATTTCTCCCATATCTAGCTAAGTATCTGGACTGTAGAGGCACTTGTCCAACCACACGGCCAACTGATGACTGTCCTACTCATCTGCTTATGAGATTTCTCTCATATCTGGCTGAGTAACTGGATTGTAGAGGCACAAGTGTGGACCCGACCAACTGCTGACTGTCCTACTCATCTTCCTATGGGATTTCTCCCATATCTGGCTGAGTAACTAGACTGCAGAAGGTCCCTGGGTGAGCCCGGCCAACTGCTGACTATCCTACTCATCTTCCTATAATATTTCTCCCATATCTTGCTAAGTAACTGGACTGTAGAGGCACCTGGGAAAAGCAGGGCAAGCATCTCATCTATCCCTCTCAAGGAGGGAAACATTCTCTTCAACTCCAAGTCTTCCGCGAAAGTATTCGAACTTCACTCTGGGAAGTGCCTTAGTGAGAACATTTGCAGTCTGGTCATCTGTCGGCACGTACTATAACTCGACCACACCTTTCTGCACTATATCATGAATGAAATGATATCAAATCTCAATATGCTTCAACCTGTCGTGAAATACAGGATGACATCTGCACACAACTCTGGTTATCATAGTTAATCACAGTTGGCTCTGGAATCTGGCCGAACAATCCTGCCAGGAGTTTACAAAGCCAAACTGATTCTCGAGCTGCTGTGCTAGAAGCCATGTACTCGGCCTCTGCAGTACTGAGTGCTACCAAGTTCTGCTTCCTGCTACACCAGGAAATAACTGCAGAACCCAAACTGAAGCAACATCCAGAATTACTCTTCTGATCTGCAACACATCTAGCCAAATCTGAGTCTATAAACCCCTGCAATATCAGGTCACCATCTGAATCATATTTCAATCCATATCCCATAGTGCCACGTAAGTATCTGAGCACATGTTTTGCAGCAATCCAGTGAATCTGCCTCGGTTCGCACATGAACTGACTGAGAGCATTCATAGCAAAACATATATCTGGTCTGGTGTTGGTCAAATACATCAATGACCCAATCAACTGGCGATAGATGGTGGTATCAAACAAATCAGACTCTGAAGTAGAATCTCTCAACTTCTTCCAATTTGCATCCATCGGAGTAGCCATGGACTTGCAGTCCAACATTCTGAATCTCTTCAATATATCGATGGTGTATTTTCCTTGTCCTAGGAAAATCTCTTTCTGCCTCTGCCATACTTCTAATCCCAAGAAGTAATGCATCAAACCAAGGTCTTTCATTTCAAACTCAGAGGCGAGATTCTTCTGACACCATATAATGAGTTTCTCATTTCCAGTGAGAAACAAATCATCAACATATAATACCAAGATCAGTGACTCGTCATCTACAACCTTGTAGTAAAGGTTGGGGTCTGCATCACTCTCGAAAAATCCCAAGCTCACCAGGAATCCATCTATTCATCCATACCAAGCACGAGGTGCTTGCTTGAGGCCATACAATGCCTTCTTCAGTCTGCATACATGACACTCCTTTCCTTGGACAACAAACCCATCTCGATGTTCAATGTAAACTTATTCCTCAATAACACCATTGAGAAAAGTTGTCTTCACATCCATCTGATGCAACTTCCATCCCATAGCTGAAGCAATCGCGATAATGGAACTGATGGAAGTATATCGGGCCACAGGAGCAAAAGTCTCATCATATTCAACTCCCTCTTTCTGAGAGAATCCTCTGGCTACGAATATGGCCTTGTATTTCTCAACACTACCATCTGCTCCATGCTTGATCTTAAATAACCACTTAGAAGTTACGACTGACTTCTCCTTAGGTCTCGGCACTGTTCGGATATCCACATCATCTTTTTCAGGATCTTGCATGCAATTAGGGTTTGCATGCAGAATCTAGGGTTTGCATGCACCGGCATGCACTGGCATGCATCCCAGTCACCAGTTTGATGCCTCCAGCACCTTATCCACTTCATTCTAGCACCCGGGAGCCACCTACCATAGAGTTTTAGCCCTCCTAAGCTGAAAGGCGCCCACTTCTCACCTACTGCCAGAGAAGGACGCACTTGTTCACCTACCACTGCAGTTCCACTTCAGTTACATTCAGTTAGCTCCGATTCTCCCTGATTTGAGGCTAGTTTCACTCCCGACTGACTGTATCACTTCCGCTGGACCTCCAGTTCGATTAGGTGACTTGTTCTGACTTCAGTTAGCCTCCCATGCGCCCCCACTGAGCCTCCAGATCCTAAATCAGTGCTACACACTTCAGTTACACTTATTACACTCAGTTAGACTCAGATTGACACCTGGATGACTGGTTGTTGTGCATTGATGAGCACCACCGATTGATTGATGAGGACTCCTAGTTAGAGTCAAGCCACTCTATTCTGTAATTCGAATGACCTCCTTAGGCAATTCGAATTGCTCAGTCATTGTGACAGTTTGTATTGTAATTCATTCACCCTTTCTGGGATAGAGAGCACTGCTGCATGTTTTGCACAGTTTTGCACCATATTTTCTATGTTCATCTGTTGTGATTGATTTACTTGTTCATTAGATCTGCTGTGACTAATTTTACATGGTATCAGAGCCATTGCAGGGACAAGATCTCTTTTCTACAGGTGTTTATACAAGAAGATTTGACTGAATTGCTAAAAATTGCAAAAAGTTTGGCATGAGATATCTCAAGGGCATTCGCTCCTGTGCATGCAAAGCTTGAAAAATATTCCAATACCACTCCAGAAGCTTGAGTTACCACATAATTCCTGGATCTGATACATTGGACCTATTCAACATTGCTTGAAATCCAATCCCAGGTGTGATGCAACTCTCAAAGGGTGGATTGTTCGACCTTATTGTGGTTGTTTTTATGTGATTTGCAGGTTTATTGTCTCCTTCAATTGCACTCGCTACATTGTGAATGCAAGCTTCCCTACAGCAATTGCATTCGCTATCTTGTGCATGCAAGCCTATTCTACATCAGTTTGACTCGCTCCTAGCAATGGAATACTCTTCTTCAAAGCCTATCCTCACCCCATTCAATTATTTTGATTGGAAAGATGATATGGAGATCATATTACGTTCAAAAGGTTACTACCGAGTCACTCTTGGTCTTGAATTGGAGCCAAACAATGTGTCAGATCGAACCAAACACTACAACAAGCTTGATGAAGCTTATGGTCTTCTTTGTCTCTCCATCTCCAAGGATCTTCACTTCCATCTCAGCAGATTGAAGACTCCAAAATCCATATGGGAGCAACTTGAAATACTATTCGGCAAGCAGGATGAGCTTAGGGCTTTTCAATTAGAGAATGAATTGATTGGCCTTAATCCTGAGAATTTCGAGACCATCAATGAATTCTTCACAAAATTCAAGAACTTGAACTTGCAATTGAAGAACAGTGGTGTTATCAAAGAGGATAAACAGTTGATCCTCTCCATTCTAAGCAAGCTTGGGAAAGATTATTCGGTATTTGTCTCTACTTTCAATTCCGGTCGGCTAACTACCCCGAATTGGAAGATGCCTACCTTGAATGCCTTCATTGAGTCCGTTACAAAAGAGCATGACAAGTTTATTCAAATGGGGTCCATAAGCTCCAAAGATTCAGCCCTATTTGTTCAAGGACCCAAGATCTCGAATGGTAAAGGAAAGCAAAAGAAGGAGAATCCCAAATTCGAGCCTCACAAGCAAAAAGACAAAGGCAAGCAAACGGATGCACCATCCAGTTCGAAATCCAAGCAAAAGGGCAAAGAAGGTAACCAAAAATCTAAATGTACTTATTGTAACCGTGGCTTTCATCCCGAAAGTTCATGTATGAAGAAGACTATAGATCAAATGGCCCTCCTTTTGGAAAAGAACAACATAACCCTTCCTGACGGTGCAAGGAAGAAGGATCGGAATGATGATCATGAAAGAGGACAAGCACTCATGGCAATGGTTTCGAAGCCCACTACTCTCTTGATAGATTCGGGTGCATCAAATCATATGGCTGCAAATATTGATTCTTTTTCCTCATTCGATCCAAACAGCTCCATCCCCATCCATTTGGGAGATGACTCAAAAATTTCTTCAAAGGGCAAAGGTACGATTCATGTAGAACATGGATGCTTTCAGAATGTTCTCTATGTGCCTTCCTTAGCTTCGAATCTCCTTTCTGTGTATCAAATGACACATACTGGTGAACCAAAGCAAGTCACATTCAGCCCTAATACAGTTGAAATTTCTGATATCAAAAGTGGAAGACTAGTTGCGGTTGGAAAGGCAAACCACACTGCAAAATGTTATGAGTTTTCGCACTTTATTCCGCTTGCAAAGCCCACTGCTCTTCGCACACATGGTAATGAGGTTAGTAGGCTTTGGCATGAAAGATTTGGACATCTAAATTATAAGTATTTGCTGCTGCTATCAAATAAATCCATGGTAGATGGGCTTCCACAACTCCGTTCCTTGAAGGGAATATGCACTGGGTGCATTATTGGGAAGCACCCCGAGCACAGATTCGACCGCGGCAAGGCTAGCAGAGCCTCTACTATTTTGGGATTGATCCATTCTAATATCAGTGGTCCGCTTCCCCATATGTCATTAAATGGTTCAAGGTATGTTTTGACATTTATTGACGATTTTTCCCGCTTTACATGGGTATTCTTTCTCAAAAACAAGTCAGAAGTGCTTGGAAAATTCAAGGATTTTAAGGCTTCTGTTGAGACCACCACTGAGAGCAAGATCAAAGCTCTTATATCTGATAATGGTGGGGAATATATCAAGTCCGAGTTTCTGCAACTTTGTGCCCAAAGCGGAATTAAGATCCAACATACAGTTCCCTACACACCCCAGCAGAACGGTGTAGCGGAAAGGAAAAACCGGTCACTGAAAGAGATGGCTACATGCATGATTGAATCAAAAGGTTTGGCTGCAAATATTTGGGCTGAAGCAATCAATGTTGCTGCATATATATAGAACCGTGTTCCACATTCATCCGTGAAAGGTATGACTCCTTTCGAAGCATTCTTTGGTCACAAACCGGATGTGTCAAATTTGAGAGTTTTTGGCTCTACTGCATGGGCTAGAATTCCTTCTGAGAAGAGACGAGCTTTGGATCCACAAAGTATCGAGTGCATATTGATAGGATATGGGGAAGAATCAAAAGCATATAAACTCATGGATATCAGATCTAAAAAGATATTCATAGAGCGCAGTGTGCAATTTGAAGAACCGCTTCAAGAATTGCAACTAGTCGAGGAGAAGACTGCTGATTCACCGCCTTCACCAGAAGAAGATTCGAGCAGCGATAATGAAGGTATGAGTTCTGATATTTCTGATATTGTAGCAGCATATGATGATCATGACATATCAGGTTCGGAATCCGATCATTATGATCCTCCTCAGTTACCAAAGTGGGCCCAAAACACTCTACAATCTGCTGGTTCTAGTCTTGGAAATCCTGCTGATCCGAGACGAACAAGAGGAGACTTTCAAAGAGCAGGTATGGCTCTTTCTATTGCTGATCCATTTATTCCTGAGATTTTTTATTTGATGGCTGGTTCAGATCCTACATCATACTATTCAGCCCATCGAGATCCGAGATGGAAAAGTGCCATGGACGAAGAGTACAGTTCTCTTCAAAAGAACAACACATGGGAGCTAGTTTCTCTTCCACCTGGAAGAAAATTAGTGAAGTGTAAATGGGTCTACCATACTAAAGTTGCTGCTGATGGCACCATCAGCAAATATAAAGCAAGGTTGGTGGCAAAAGGTTTTTCCCAAGTCCAAGGAGTGGACTACACAGAGACCTTTGCACCGGTTGCAAAGATGGATTCCATCCGCCTTGTTTTAGCTATTGCCGCATCCAAGCACTGGGAAGTGCACCATATGGATGTGAAGAGTGCATTTTTACATGGAGACCTTGCTGAAGAGGTCTATATGCAGCAGCCAGAGGGTTATACATCAGATCCATCATTGGTTTGTAGATTGAAGAAATCTTTGTACGGGTTAAAACAGGCCCCAAGAGCTTGGTACGCAAAGATGGACTCCTTCCTTCTTTCTCAGAATTTCCAAAGATGCAAATCTGATCCGAATGTGTATCTTCAGCGAGTTAAAGGTAATTTGTTGGTTATTGTACTTTATGTTGATGATCTGCTTATTACTGGTAGCACACTTACTTCAATAAACAAGCTAAAATCTGCCTTAAATCTAGCTTTTGACATGAGCGATTTGGGCTTGCTGAGTCATTTTTTGGGCTTGGAGATAGCTCAAAATTTTGATGGGATCACTATATCTCAGCAAAAATATGCTTTCGGCCTGTTATTGAAGTTTAATATGGCTGAATGTAAGGCAGCCCCGTTCCCATTCCTCTCAGGAATCAGTCTTGAGGAGGGAGATTCCACACCGCTTGCAGATTGCAGTATGTATCGACAGTTGATTGGTTCACTACTTTATTTGACACACTCACGGCCTGATATCTCATATGCCGTGAGTGCCGTGTCAAGATATATGCAGCAGCCACATGAGCTTCATTGGCGAGCAGCCAAGCGGATCTTGCAGTATGTGCAAGGTACGAGACAGTTTGGCATACATTATGCTACAGATTCTGAGCTAGATTTCATTGGTTTTACTGATTCAGATTGGGCAGGTGATAGCATTGATCGGAAGTCCACTTCCGGTTATGTTTTCATGATTGGTCATGGTGCTATTTTCTGGTCCAGCAAAAAGCAAGCAGCCATTGCACTTTCTTCAGCAGAGGCAGAGTATCGAGGGGCAGTCAATGCCTGCATTCAGGCAGTTTGGTTGCAGGGTATTCTTTTCGAGTTTGGTTTTGGTGGCACTACTTCGAATGTCCTATTTTGTGACAATCAAAGTGCTATCAAGATCTCCACAGATCCAGTTCAGTGGCAGAGGACCAAACACATTGAGATTCATATGCATTACATTCGACAGTTGGTGCATGACCGCACCATCATTCTGCAATATTTCCCTACTGATGAGCAAATTGCAGACATCTTCACCAAGAGCTTCACTGAGAAGAAGTTCTCTTACCTCCGTTCACTGTTGGGGGTGAGTTCCATCATGGTGGAGACAGATTGATTCATTATTATGCTTTAGCTTGAGGGGGGGCTTTCTTCCCACTGGGTTTTCCCTCTTTCCTCACTTAGTTATTTTCAGCATTTTTTGGATTATTGTATTGGGGTGACCTTTGGTCTTAGTTACCAGGGCCCCACATTATTTTAGTTGGCACATCATAGTCTAGCTTGAGGGGGGGTGTTCGGATATCCACATCACCTTTTTCAGGATCTTGCATACAATTAGGGTTTGCATGCAGAATCTAGGGTTTGCATGCACCGGCATGCACTGGCATGCATCCCAGTCACCAGTTTGATGCCTCCAGCACCTTATCCACTTCATTCTAGCACCCGGGAGCCACCTACCACAGAGTTTTAGCCCTCCTAAGCTGAAAGGCGCCCACTTCTCACCTACTGCCAGAGAAGGGCGCACTTGTTCACCTACCACTGCAGTTCCACTTCAGTTACATTCAGTTAGCTCCGATTCTCCCTGATTTGAGGCTAGTTTCACTCCCGACTGACTGTATCACTTCCGTTGGACCTCCAGTTCGATTAGGTGACTTGTTCTGACTTCAGTTAGCCTCCCATGCGCCCCCACTGAGCCTCCAGATCCTAAATCAGTGCTACACACTTCAGTTACACTTATTACACTCAGTTAGACTCAGATTGACACCTGGATGACTGGTTGTTGTGCATTGATGAGCACCACCGATTGATTGATGAGGACTCCTAGTTAGAGTCAAGCCACTCTATTCTGTAATTCGAATGACCTCCTTAGGCAATTCGAATTGCTCAGTCATTGTGACAGTTTGTATTGTAATTCATTCACCCTTTCTGGGATAGAGAGCACTGCTGCATGTTTTGCACAGTTTTGCACCATATTTTCTATGTTCATCTGTTGTGATTGATTTACTTGTTCATTAGATCTGTTGTGACTAATTTTACAGGCACAACCTCCCACACATCATTCTTCATGATGGATTGATATTCTTCCATCATGGCATCCTTCCAAACTTGATGTTTGGATGCTTCTTCGTAAGTTGTGGGTTTTGAATCAATAATGTTTCTCATTAGAGCTACATAGTTGTAGAATCTCTGAGGTCTCTTGGTTTATCCGAAAGTTCCATGTGGAGCATCACGCCCCTCTGCATCCTGCAGTGTCTGTTGTGCCCACCTAGGTCTTTTTCGACCTGTCACATCTCTAGGGATATCAACTGGATCTATGGGATTGATAGGTTCATCCTTTTCTACTGACTCCCTCTGAGCTGGACGGGGAGATGATCTCATCTCCTTTGGTTCAAGAATTTCCGCATCATCAATCTCCATATCTGATCCTCTGCCTTTCCTGACAGCCATTTATTCTTCAAAGGTTGCATCCCTACTGACTTCAATCTGTCTAGATCCTGGAATGTAAATTCTGTAAGCCTTTGAAGACTCACTGTATCCCACAAAGTATCCTTCTTGCCTGAAGGTTCTAACTTTGATCTTTTCTCTTTGGGCACATGAATGTAGATTGGACAGCCAAAAATCCGAAGATGGCCCACTTCTGGTTTCACACCTGTGAATGCTTCTTCCGGAGTCATGTTCTTCAAGATCTTATGTGGACATCTATTCTGTACATATACAGCAGTTCTGGATGCTTTTGCCCACAAGAACATTTGAAGACTCTATTCATATATCATAGCTTTGGCTGCCTCCACAATTGTACGATTCTTTCTTTCTGCAACCTCATTTTGTTGAGGGTTGTAGGGAACTATGAGCTCCCTCTTAATTCATGCTTCTTTGCAGAAATCGTTGAATTCTGTAGAGGTATATTCTCCACCATTATTGGATCTCAAGATATTGATCCTCTTTCCTGACATATTTTCAACTTGCTCTTTAAACTCTTTGAACTTGCTGAGTACTTCCTCAGATTCTTTTGACTTGAGAAAGTATATCCAAGTCTTTCGTGAGTAATCATCAATAAAGGTGATATAGTAGTGGTAACCACCTAATGACACAACTATCATGGGCCCGCACAAGTCAGAGTGTACTAGATCCAAAATCCCTTTGGATCTATTCTCGCTATCTGGAAAAGACTTCTTGGCATTCTTTCCAAGTGCAAATCCTCTACAAGTTCCATCATGGTTTACCTGGAGCCCTGTCAAACTTGTTACAATGTTCTTCAGAACTGGGAGAGCTTGATAATTCAAATGAGCTAACCTTCTATGCCATAACTCGCCCATACTTGCAGCATCATGTATTACAGGTTGGACTGGAGAAGTATTTAGCCTATACAAGCTCTCTTCTCTTATGCCAATAACCTTGGCTATGCTCATGCTTGAGTTCTTGTCACATACCCCAATTTTGTAAAAATTATGTAATTATTTCATTATATTCCTGAGACATTATGTTAAATTTAATGCTAAGTAGGAATTGATGACTCAGCAGAGTCACTAGAAATGGAATGTAATTCAGAATATTTTATTATTAATAAATAAATTATGGAGACAACAGCATGGGAGAGCTGTTAAAAAGAGGTTACTGGTCAAACTGGTGGATGGAACTAGGTGGAAAGGAAAAAGACAAGTGGCAGCATCCTCAAACACTTCCTAAGTTGCAGGTGGCAACTTCCCTATATTTGGGGTCATGATTCCCCAAGGAAGTGGAATCAGAGCAGGTGGCTCATTAATGACAGTTAACCCAACAAAGACCTAGGCAATCTTTTAAATAGTACTCAATGAATAGAGCTGGGGGTTCGAATTTGTTCTAGAGGGAGAATGCATTCATGTGAATGTTATTCAGGAATCCCAATGGGGAAGAGGGAAATACAGTAAGGAAGTTGTTTGAGAGGAATGTTGCAGTAACTTGGTTCCAGTATAGCTGTTTGGGATGAGTGAATTATTTTGCTGCACCTAGTTCCAGCCAAGGAGACCAGAGCAAGCTCGAGGGTCCTGAGAAGTGCTGTCTGGGCACTCTCCAGGAGCTGGTAGGGAGGAACAGCCTCCCATTGCTGTTGTTGTCCACAGAAACAGGTTCTGCCATTTATTTCCTTATGTTTGGCAAGTCTGAATAAATGTATGATGAGTCTATTTCTATATGTCTGAAGAGTAATTAGTTAGTAAAATAGTATATCAGAGTAGCAGTAGATAGATTTGGTAGATTTATTGTGTTTCAGCATTCCTTAATATCATTATTATCTTACGGATAAGGTATTTTTAATGCATGCTATACAATACTAATATTGTAAGCAATAGTTTATTATTGTAATTTTTAAACCTAGTTTAATTATAATAGTTAAATAGATAAGTAGGGTTTAAGTATACAGTAATTATTCTATGGAAAGATAAACTCGTTTAAACAATCATAGGAACAGAAATAAACATAACCACATAAATTACAGTATTGATACCATTATAGATAACATTGCAGAAGAGTTGTAGCTATATTTTTCTAGAATAGCTATATCAGGGTGCAAACCCTAGTCAAAGATAACCTATCATAACCTATTAATTAAGTCAATACACAAACCCTAATTACAAATTTAACCAGTCATTTCATAGCAACTAAATCATTGTGCAGAAACCCTAACAGAAAATTATCACAAGGAATTATCAATAGTTTAAATAACCTAGCTATTAATTCAAAACAGTAGGGTTAGCAGATTAGTATCTAGCTTAATATCGAGCTTAAACATTATCGTAATATCTTTCACTTGACTCTCAATTATCGACAGAGTCTTAATCGTAAAACCTGGTTATTGTTTTAAAACCAAATAAATAGCAGAACAGTATTTTAGCTCATTTATCTAGCTCAATAGTATGGTCATATCATTTTTTTTCCTTTTACTCTCAAATAACAACAGAGTCGAAATCGAAATGACAGAAAGAACAACTAAACCACATCACAACTGTAAGATTCAGTTTGAACCCTATCATTACAGATTAACAAGTAAAAATAAATACTGAGAATTAAGACCATGTTTTCATCTACAGCCATGACACAAATTCACAGAATACGTGTTTTAAAAACTAAAAATTACTTACTACTATACTTAGCTTTGAATAAAAATAAACGCAGACAAGAAAACCAGCCAATATACAGGAAACACTTTATATTAAATTAAATTTCAAAACTCTCGGTGTTAACCCCAAACCTTTTAAAAAGTGTTGTAACGAACCATAAAACCACGAGGTCGTAACCTCACCTACAGAACCGGCTCACAGCCTTCGTTCTTTTCATTTTTACAATACAAGTCTTCTGTAGAAAACCTAAGTGCCAAAAGGAGGATGAATAGCTACATTACCGACCGAAGCCGTAACATCCAAATACAACACAGGGTTAAACCCATAATATTTCATTTAAATATACAGTTAAAAGATTTAGCAAGGCTGCCGTAATCACTGTGGCTTTTCAGTCAAACCAAAACCCTAACCATACAGACAACCAACAAGGAGGATATGCCATGGTGACAACCAGGCTTACCTAGTAGAGCCAATCGTTGAAGCTCATGCCATCCATACCTGTAAAGAGAAGCAAGAACCTGCAATGACAATTTTTGTGTCAGTTACAAACGTATCTATTTCAAAACCATTTCTTTAAAAAAATGAAGGAGCAGTTCTGTATCTTACCAGCGTTTGGAAGGAAGTTTTTAACACTGTAATTAGCCTGATAACCACGAGCTGAATGAATGTAAACCCTACCCTTATCACCAAAAGAACGAGCTGGTAGAAACAAAGGGGCAACTACCACATGGAAGCTCTTAACAGAATCGAGTCGGGAGATGTATTCACGCTGTGACAGGGTTAGAACTGGTAACAAAAGGGATAAACCCTAGGTCATAACAAACTCACAACTGCCAACAGCAAAAAAAAATGACTCCCAAGCGATACAATGGGCAAGCACAAAGCACTGTAGCTACATGGGAGCTGTTACCAACAACGTTTCAGCAAAACTCAGACAGAAGGGTTCGCAGAGCGACTAAGCCCGAAGGCAAAGGGAAATGACAAAGTAGGGTTAGTCAACAGATTTATATCACCAAATGTGTGGCTCTGGAATGACCACGTATCACTTTAAATATTTCCCATGCAATGGGTCGTCGTTCTATAGTTCTACAACGAGATTCCCATCATATGTTTGCCAAATAAAAATGATAACATGGATATTCCCTTAGGGTCGTGACACCATAGTTTAAAATTGCTTTATATAATCCATGATTCAAAACAATGCCATCGAACTTTGCATAGTGAATAATATCACTTTGCCCTACAAATCAATAAATCATGCATTTGTCAATAGTGTTCAAAGATTTCGATGAGAATCTCATCCTTTGTTGCCAAATAAAAATCATAGTAAGGGTAATAGAAATATTGCATGGTGATCATAATGGTTGCAATATCATAGCTTACCTACCATCCTTTAACAAGCAAAACATTACAATAATGCCTTTAATTCTTGCCTAGTATCGATCCAAACTTGAATTATTAAGCCATTGCATTATAAACATCATTTAAAATTTAGTCTTAAAGTATTCTAGACACAAAGAAAATGTATTTGCATTAGAAAAGTTATAAAGATAAGGGTGCAATGTAAGCTCTATATGGTTCATAAAAACCTATCACGACATTGCCAATCACCATAATCTCATGTGCTAAGACATAGATCTTTTCCTTAAGTCTATGAGTAATGAAATGATATTGGATTTAGCGGTTACAATTATGCTACCATAATGCTAATTGTGATAGCTGTACACAGATGGTATAGGACTAGCCAGTCCTTCTTTAGGTGACTTCCACTTGTAGGATTCCAGTTACATAGTTCTTAATCTTGGATCAGGGTTACTCTAGACTATTTCACTTATTGTTACGATACAATAACAATCATTTAATTGTTTCAGATTCCTCATAACAAGTAGATGAGTTTACTCAAGATAGCTTATAAATCCTAAACCATTGACATAAGAATAATTTATCAACCCATACAAATCCTGAGATGTTAAGAGGAGACTTGTAACTGATAGAATATCTTGCAAATGCTAAAAACAAGCAAATTATATTTTGATCGCTCCAGATCCTGTATTATTGCAGTTGCAAATCAAAACATTTTCTAACTTAAAAACTCGATATAATGCGATAACTGAGCGAGTAAAAATTGGTCTGAGTATGGTCACCCAGTTGTATTCCACAGTGCTAATTATGAAGCATATTTGCAATACAATAATATCATCAAAGAACAATTATTCCACAGAGTTGTTTAATTCATTGATTCTCCAGAAACATAGCTATCATATTAATTAGTCATTTCTAACTCTCTATAAGTACGATTATAAGAAGATCACAGGAAAGGTTCTACCTTTAAACACTTGATAATCCAGTTAGCATGCTTAGACTTTTTACGGAATGAATTGGTATAGCTAACTGATTTATAATACTTTAAAGATTTAAATGTAGCGACCCACACATTACCTGTATATCTGTAAGAGAAAGACAATTTGATGCATTAGCTCGGAAGCTAAGTAAGCCCAGTCTGCTATGGCAATTCCCCCTTGAGGTTGCAGAACAGAAAACAATCAGTAACTGTAAATAAAACTCATATTAAAATTTAAGTACAATAACAGATACTTCAGACACATTTATGTTCATTTAATCTAATCAAAACAGTTAAATGACTTCATTTAATCATATTACATGCTATTTTAAAAATTTTAAATTTTTCGGAAATTTTGGGTTTTGACATGTGGTATCAGAGCATGGTTCAAATGCTAGGCCTTGATGTGGCCCCACTAGTTTCCGCAGGATGGTAAAAATAAAAAGAAAAATATATGTGTATATATAATGTACTAACTTATATTTTTGTTTCATGTAAAAAGGACAGATTTTCTGAAACTAACAAGCAGGTATGGAGAAGCTAGGAGAATATGCTGAGGAAGAATCTCCAAACACCGAGACAAGACAGATGTCCAGAGAACCTGTGATAGAGGAGGTAATTTCTCACTCCTCAGAGTTGATGCAGACTATAAAGGGTTTAAAGACTGAGATAGGAACAGTCAAGAAGGATAATGAAAGGATTCTGAAAACTCAAGAGCAGTTAAATCAAATTTTGATAGAAAAATTTCAAACTGAAGGAAGAAGCAAAAGAGTTGAATCTGAAGAAGCTAGTCATCAAAAAGGGTCTAAAAGGGTGAAACTAGTTAAATCAGACAGCAGTTCATCCTCTGAAGGAAGAAGGGGACAACCAAGCTATCACACTACTAGTGACAGTAGTGAGGTTGAGTTGTATAACAGAAAGAAGAAGTTCAGGCCTTATGAAGAGATTTCTGGGGAGTTCAAGAAAATAAAACCCCCAACTTTCAATGGAGAATCTGAAATAGGAGAAGAGGCAGAATCCTGGTTATCCGGGATGAGAAAATATTTCCAGATATACAACTATTCAAATCAGCTGAAGGCAAGAATGGCCATCTATAACCTTTCGGGAAAGGCAGACATATGGTGGCACGACTTGAAAAGGGTCAAGGGGATCAAAGAAAAAGAGGTCAATTGGAGTACCTTTAAAAGGTACTTCAAAAAGAAATTTTTGTCCGAACAATACTATGAAGAAAGGACCAAGGAATTTTATGAGTTAAAGCTAGGATCTATGACGATGAAGGACTTAAACAGTAAGTTCTTAAGTCTATTAAGATATGTGTCGTATTTTGTTGAAGAGAAACCTAAAGTACAACGGTTTCTTAGCTTCCTGCCATATCATATAAAGGACAGAATCGAATATGATAACCCCAAAACTCTGGAAGAAGCTATGCGAAAAGCTAATTTCTGTTTTGAACAGAATAAAAAGAAAGAAGGGATAGCCAACTAGAAGGCTAAAAAGAACAGTAATCAGCTTGAGTACAAGAAAAAGGAGTTTGTAACCCAGAAAAATTTCAAGAATAACAAGAATGAAAACCATTTTAATGGTAAAAGATTCCAGGGAAGCAAAAATGGAGCTGCTAATCATTCCAACAATTTCAAGGGCAGCAAGGAGGCTTCCAACAATCATGGAAATTACACAAAGAATTTTGAACGAAAGGAGCCTATTAAGTGCTGGGAGTGCAATGGCCCACACTATGCTTCAGTTTTCCCAAATCGGAAGAAACCAAACAGCAATATTCATACTATACAAGATGAAATGACTGTTGGAGACTTTGCAGGGACTATGCCCCGAATCAATGCAGCGTTGGAGAACCGCCAAGCTGACTATCAAACTTCCATGGTGGAAGTAGGAGGTATGGTTAACAAAACCCCTCTAACTATTTTAATAGATCCAGGTGCTAGCCTTAGTTATATTTCACCACAGATAGTAGAAAAGTGTAATTTGACTGTTGAAAGGTTTGATAACTCTTGGTCAGTACAACTAGCCACTAGGGCAAAAAGGAAGGTGAACTGTTATGTTAAGGAATGTGCTCTAGACATGAATGATTTTAAAACTACTGTTAAATTAAATGTTCTGCCACTTGGCTCATATGACATACTTATTGGTATGGACAGGTTAGAACAGCATAAGGTAGTTTTAAATTGTTTTGATAAAACTTTTACGTGTGTAAATAATAATGAACAGCCTGTAACTGTTAAGGGTATTCCTAGGAAAACAGTAATCAGGCAGATTTCTGCTTTACAACTTAAAAGGGCAGTCAGAAAAGGGTGCAAAGCCTATGCTGTAACTATTACAGATGAGGCAGTTAAGTCTGAAATAAGTAAGATAAAAGTAGAGGATATCCCTGTAGTAAACGAATTTACTGATGTTTTTTCGGAGGAAATTCCAGGATTACCTCCCAAGAGGGAACTGGATTTCACAATTGAGCCGGTACCAGGTGCTGTACCCAGTTCAAAGGCTCCGTATCGTATGAATATTCTGTAGCTTAACGAATTAAAAACACAGTTAAAGGAGTTAACATATAAGAATTACATTCGACCCAGTGTGTCCCCTTGGGGAGCACCAGTAATCTTTGTTAAAAAGAAGGACGGAACTATGCGACTCTGCATAGATTACCGTCAACTAAACAAGATGACAATTAAAAACAGATATCCGTTGCCTCGCATAGATGATCTGTTTGATCAGCTACGTGGGGCTACGGTGTTCTCTAAGATAGACTTGAGATCAGGCTATCATCAGGTGAGAATTAAAGAAGAGGACATATTCAAGACAACTTTCAGAACGAGGTATGGACATTACGAATTTGTCGTAATGCCATTTGGGCTTACTAATGCCCCAGCCGTCTTTATGTGCCTAGTGAATAACATAATGCATAAATACTTAGATAAATTTGTTGTCGTATTCATTGATGACATTTTAATTTATTCTAAAAACGAAGAGGAACATAAAGAACATTTACGGATAGTCTTACAAGAACTGCGAGAACAGTAGCTCTTTGCGAAGTTCAGTAAGTGTGATTTCTTCAAGGATGAAATCCAGTACTTAGGTCACGTAGTGACTAAGGAAGGGATTTCAGTTGATCCTGAAAAGATCCAGGCAATTGAAGAATGGACAGTACCAAAAGATGTAACAGATGTTAGGTCCTTCATGGGAATTACCGATTATTACCAGAGATTCATTGAAGGCTTTTCAAAAATAGCCAACCCAATCACTTGCTTGCAAAAGAAAGGAAATAAGTTTGATTGGAACTTGAAGTGTGAAGAAAGCTTTAAGAAATTAAAGACTTTATTAACAACTGCGCCTATTCTAAAAATAGCAGATCCTAATAAGGATTTCGTGGTTTGCACCGATGCTTATAATGACGGTCTAGGCGGAGTGTTGACTCAGGATGGGCATGTCATTGCCTATGAGTCCAGGAAGCTAAAGATTCATGAAAAGAATTATGCCACTTATGATTTAGAATTAGCTGTTGTTATTCATGCCTTGAAGATGTGGCGACATCACTTAATAGGCAGAAATTTTACTTTAATGACTGATAATAAGGGTCTAAAATACCTTTTAGATCAGCCTAACTTAAACGCAAGGCAAGCTAGATGGTTGGCCTTCTTAAGTGAATACAATTTCGAAATTCAGCACATAAAAGGGAAGGAAAATAAGGTGGTTGATGCTTTGAGCAGAAATGCAAAGCTGAATTTTACAACAGCTATCAGCACTTATACCTATGATTTAAATGAACAGCTGACTGAAGGGATAAAATTGGATGAAATTTATCAAAACTTACAAGCTACAGCTAAAGAAGAACCTACAGAAAGTTTGATAAAGGGTTATAGTCTAAATAAAGATGGATTTTTATTGTTTAAAGACAGACTGTATGTTCCGAATGTATCTAAAGTTAAACTGTTAATTCTGGATGAAGTTCATAAAACCCCTTACTCAGGGCATCCAGGCTACCAGAAGACTGTCACCATGTTGAGAAAATATTATTTTTGGCCTAATATGAAATTTGAAGCAGCTGAGTATATAGCTAGATGTTTGGACTGTCAACAAGTAAAAACAGAACATCAGCATCCAGTTGGGTTATTGCAACCTTTCCCTATTCCTAGTTGGAAATGGGAAATAATCAGCTTAGATTTCATTACTGGATTACCCAGAAATCAAAATCAGAATGATTCAATTATGGTGGTAGTAGATAAATTAAGTAAATCAGCACACTTTATTCCTGTTAAAACCACTTACAAGGCTGCAAACATAGCTGATATATTTCTGAAGCAGATTTTTAGGTTACATGGTGTCCCAAAGGTTATTATTTCAGACAGGGATCCTAAATTCACAGGAAATTTTTGGAAATCTTTGTTTAAGGGACTAAACACAACACTGAATTTCAGCACTTCCTTCCATCCTCAGACGGACGGACAAACTGAAAGAGTTAATCAGGTATTGGAAGATCTGCTAATAATTTATGTTAAGGATCAACCAGGTAAGTGGGAGGATTACTTATATTTAGCAGAATTTGCATACAATAACAGCTATCAATCGTCAGCTAAGTTCAGTCCTTTTGAAATTATGTATGGGCGTAAATGTAACACTCCTATCTCTTGGAATAATCCAGTAGATAGATTAGTGTTAGGTCCTGAATTATTAAAAGAAATGGAACAGATTGTGAAACAAGTGCAGGAAAATTTGAAGATTGCCCAGGATCGGCAAAAGAGCCAAGCAGATTTGAAAAGAACTCCTAAAGAGTTCCAGGTGGGTGAATATGTGTTCATAAAGGTAAGACCAAAGAAGAGCTCCCTAAGATTGGGGAGTTGTGCAAAATTAGCGCCACGTTACTGTGGTCCGTTTGAAATTTTATCTAGAATTGGTCAATTTGCTTATCAGCTAGCATTACCACCTAATTTAAAAGTGCACAATGTTTTTCATATTTCTGTTCTGAAAAAGTATGTTCATGATGCTACTCATGTGATTGATTGGAACGTTGTACAGGTAGAACCAGAAGGGGAAGTTCTGGTGGAACCAGATTGTATCCTCGGGAGGAGGGAAATTACTCTGCGGAACCGCACAATTGGATAGCTGAAGGTGCAACGGAAGCACCTTAGTCCTGAAGAAGCTACCTGGGAACTGGAAAGTAAGATGCGAGAAGCATACCCAAATCTGTTCCAGAAGGTGGCTGAGGATGAGGAATAAGTAACATCGAGGATGATGTTACATTTTAAGGGGGTGTGTATGTCACATACCCCAATTTTGTAAAAATTATGTAATTATTTCATTATATTCCTGAGACATTATGTTAAATTTAATGCTAAGTAGGAATTGATGACTCATCAGAGTCACTAGAAATGGAATGTAATTCAGAATATTTTATTATTAATAAATAAATTATGGAGACAATAGCATGGGAGAGCTGTTAAAAAGAGGTTACTGGTCAAACTGGTGGATGGAACTAGGTGGAAAGGCAAAAGACAAGTGGCAGCATCCTCAAATACTTCTTAAGTTGCAGGTGGCAACTTCCCTATATTTGGGGTCTCGATTCCCCAAGGAAGTGGAATCAGAGCAGGTGGCTCATTAATGACAGTTAACCCAACAAAGACCTAGGTAATCTTTTAAATAGTACTCAATGAACAGAGCTGGGGGTTCTAATTTTTTCTAGAGGGAGAATGCATTCAGGTGAATGTTATTCAGGAATCCCATTGAGGAAGAGGAAAATACAGTAAGGAAGTTGTTTGAGAGGAATGTTGCAATAACTTGGTTCCAGTATAGCTGTTTGGGCTGAGTGAATTATTTTGCTGCACCTAGTTCCAGCCAGGGAGACCAGAGCAAGCTCGGGGGTCCTGAGAAGTGTTGTCTGGGCACTCTCCAGGAGTTGGTAGGGAGGAACAGCCTCCCATTGTTGTTGTTGTCCACAGAAACAGGTTCTGCCATTTATTTCCTTATGTTTGTCAAGTCTAAATAAATGTATGATGAGTCTATTTCTATATGTCTGAAGAGTAATTAGTTAGTAAAATAGTATATCAAAGTAACAATAGATAGATTTGGTAGAGTTATTGTGTTTCAGCATTCCTTAATATCATTATTATCTTACAGATAAGGTATTTTTAATGCATGCTATACAATACTAATATTGTAAGCAATAGTTTATTATTGTAATTTTTAAACCTAGTTTAATTATAATAGTTAAATAGATAATTAGGGTTTAAGTATACAGTAATTATTCGCTGGAAACATAAACTCGTTTAAACAATCATAGGAACAGAAATAAACATAACCACATAAATTACAGTTTTGATACCATTATAGATAACATTGCAGAAGAGTTGTAGCTATATTTTTCTAGAATAGCTATATCAGGGTACAAACCCTAGTCAAAGATAACCTATCATAACCTATTAATTAAGTCAATACACAAACCCTAATTACAAATTTAACCAGTCATTTCATAGCAACTAAATCATTGTGCAGAAACCCCAACAGAAAATTATCACAAGGAATTATCAACAGTTTAAATAACCTAGCTAATAATTCAAAACAGTAAGGTTAGCAGATTAGTATCTAGCTCAATATCGAGCTTAAACATTATCGTAATATCTTTCACTTGACTCTCAATTATCGACAGAGTCTTAATCGTAAAACCTGGTTATTGTTTTAAAACCAAAGAAATAGCAGAACAATATTTTAGCTCAATAGTATAGTAATATCATTTTTTTTTCCTTTTACTATCAAATAACAACAGAGTCGAAATCGAAATGACAGAAAGAACAACTAAACCACATCACAACTGTAGGATTCAGTTTGAACCCTATCATTACAGATTAACAAGTAAAAATAAATACTGAGAATTAAGACCATGTTTTCATCTACAGCCGCGACACAAATTCACAGAATACGTGTTTTAAAAACTAAAAATTACTTACTACTGTACTTAGCTTTGAATAAAAATAAATGGAGACAAGAAAACCAACCAATATACAGGAAACACTTTATATTAAGTTAAATTTCAAAACTCTGGGTGTTAACCCTAAACCTTTTAAAAAGTGTTGTAACGAACCATAAAACCACGAGGTCGTAACCTCACCTGCAGAACCAGCTCACAGCCTTCGTTCTCTTCATTTTTACAATACAAGTCTTCTGTAGAAAACCTAAGTGCCAAAAGGAGGATGAATAGCTACATTACCAACCGAAGCCGTAACATCCAAATACAACACAGGGTTAAACCCATAATATTTCATTTAAATATACAGTTAAAAGATTTAGCAAGGCTGTCGTAATCACTGTGGCTTTTTAGTCAAACCAAAACCCTAACCATACAGACAACCAACAAGGAGGATATGCCATGGTGAGAACCAGGCTTACCCTGTATAGCCAATCGTTGAAGCTCGTGCCATCCATACCTGTAAAGAGAAGCAAGAACCTGCAACGACAATTTTTGTGTCAGTTACAAACGTATCTATTTCAAAACCATTTCTCTAAAAAAATGAAGGAGCAGTTCTGTATCTTACCAGCATTTGGAAGGAAGTTTTTAACACTGTAATTAGCCTGATAACCATGAGCTGAATGAATGTAAACCCTACCCTTATCACCAAAAGAACGAGCTGGTAGAAACAAAGGGGCAACTACCACATGGAAGCTCTTAACAGAATCGAGTCGGGAGATGTATTCACGCTGTGACAGGGTTAGAACTGGTAACAAAAGGGATATACCCTAGGTCATAACAAACTCACAACTGCCAACAGCAAAAACAAATGACTCCCAAGCGATACAATGGGAAAGCACAAAGCACTGTAGCTGCATGGGAGTTGTTACCAACAGCGTTTCAGCAAAACTTAGACAGAAGGGTTCGCAGAGCGACCAAGCCCGAAGGCAAAGGGAAATGACAAAGTAGGGTTAGTCAACAGATTTATATCACCAAATGCGTAGCTCTGGAATGACCACGTATCACTTTAAATATTTCCCATGCAGTGGGTCGTCGTTCTATAGTTCTACAACGAGATTCCCATCATATGTTTGCCAAATAAAAATGATAACATGGATATTCCCTTAGGGTCGTGACACCATAGTTTAAAACTGCTTTATATAATCCATGATTCAAAACAATGCCATCGAACTTTACATAGTGAATAATATCACTTTGCCCTACAAATCAATAAATCATGCATTTGTCAATAGTGTTCAAAGATTTCAATGAGAATCTCATCCTTTGTTGCCAAATAAAAATCATAGTACAGAAATATTGCATGGTGATCATAATGGTTGCAATATCATAGCTTACCTACCATCCTTTTAACAAGCAAAACATTACAATAATGCCTTTAATTCTTGCTTAGTATCGATCCAAACTTGAATTATTAAACCATTGCATTATAAACATCATTTAAAATTCAGTCTTGAAGTATTCTAGACACAAAGAAAATGTATTTGCATTAGAAAAGTTATAAAGATAAGGGTGCAATGTAAGCTCTATATGGTTCATAAAAACCTATCACGACATTGCCAATCACCATAATCTCATGTGCTAAGACATAGATCTTTTCCTTAAGTCTATGAGTAATGAAATGATATTGGATTTAGCGGTTACAATTATGCTACCATAATGCTAATTGTGATAGCTGTACACAGATGGTATAGGACTAGCCAGTCCTTCTTTAGGTGACTTCCACTTGTAGGATTCCAGTTACATAGTTCTTAATCTTGGATCAGGGTTACTCTAGACTATTTCACTTATTGTTACGATACAATAACAATCATTTAATTGTTTCAGATTCCTCATAACAAGTAGATGAGTTTACTCGGGATAGCTTATAAATCCTAAACCATTGACATAAGAATAATTTATCAACCCATACAAATCCTGAGATGTTAAGAGGAGACTTGTAACTGATAGAATATCTTGCAAATGCTAAAAAAAAGCAAATTATATTTTGATCGCTCCAGATCCTGTATTATTGCAGTTGCAAATCAAAACATTTTCTTACTTAAAAACTCGATATAATGCGATAACTGAGCGAGTAAAAATTGGTCTGAGTATGGTCACCCAGTTGTATTCCACAGTGCTAATTATGAAGCATATTTGCAATACAGTAATATCATCAAAGAACAATTATTCCACAAAGTTGTTTAATTCATTGATTCTCCAGAAACATAGCTATCATATTAATTAGTCATTTCTAACTCTCTATAAGTACGATTATAAGAAGATCACAGGAAAGGTTCTACCTTTAAACACTTGATAATCTGGTTAGCATGCTTAGACTTTTTACGGAATGAATTGGTACAGCTAACTGATTTATAATACTTTGAAGATTTAAATGTAGCGACCCGCACATTACCTATATATCTGTAAGAGAAAGACAATTTGATGCATTAGCCTGGAATCTAAGTAAGCCCAGTCTGCTATGGCAATTCCCCCTTGAGGTTGCAGAACAAAAAACAATCAGTAACTTTAAATAAAACTCATATTAAAATTTAAGTACAATAACAGATACTTCAGACACATTTTTGTTCATTTAATCTAATCAAAACAGTTAAAGTACTGCATTTAATCATATTACATGCTATTTTAAAAAATTTAAATTTTTCGGAAATTTTGGGTTTTGACAGTTCTTGTGCCAAGCAAGGACTTTCCCTTCTGAGAAAGCTGCTTTATAACCCTTGTCCTCCAATGTTGAGATGGAGACAAGATTTCTTTTACCAGGTACATAGAGTACATCACTTAAGCGTAATGTATCATTTGATTCCAATTGAAGGGTGGTGACTCCAAATCCCTTCACAGTGTAATTTGCATCATCTCCAAGTACAACACGGAGATGTGAATCTTTCTCAATTAATTCTGAATTATTCTCTCTATAACGAGTCATGTTTCTAGATGCACCACTATCTATGAGCCAAGTGTCACTAGTGGTAGGAATAGTACCTGATAGTGCTGATATGAACAGGAATTATGTGTGATCTTCATTCTTTTGCTTCTTGTGATGATGATCTTCTTCTACATCAGCCATAGATGCTTCATGCTTCCTTTTGATTTGACTTCAGCAACTACTGGCATAATGTCCATACTCCCTGCATCTATAGCCTTGAACTTGAGATACATCCTTCTTCTTCTTTTGATATTGACGAGGACTTAATCTCCTTTCTTAGTGCTTGTGTTTATGGAACTTCTTTCCTCTTCCCTTACCATTCTTGGTATGAGAAACAAATGCTTGAGTCTCTTCAGTTTGATTTCCATGGATTCTTTGGTGTACTGCGATCCTTGTCTCCTCCTGAGAGCAATCTGCCCAAAGCTTGTCAAATTTTGGTAGTTTAGATATACCACTTATGCTTTGGATAAAGGACTCCCATGATGGTGTAAGACCATTTAAGGTGTGAAGGACAAGCTCCTTATCACCAATATGATCTCCACTGGTGTTGAGCTTGTCTCTGAGTTCTGCGATCCTCATAAAGTATGAGGAAATGGATTTTGACTTTGCTATCTTCATACTTGAGAGTTGGTTTCTCAAAGTCATGGAGACATTTAGGCTAGTTTGTTCAAACAACTTCATAATGGTCTTGAACATCTACCTAGAATTCTTCTTACCTGAGATTTGAGAAACCAAATAATCTCTCACAGAATCCACAAGAATCCTTCTTGCTTTAGCATCATTTTTCCTCCATCGAGATTTATCTTCTTCGGCTTCTGGTTCGGGGACCTTCTCATTTACATATAGTAGAAGATCATTTTCTTCTAGGAGTAAGAGAACCCTAGATTTCCAGGAGATCAAGTTGGAGGCTCCTTCCAACCGATCTTCAACCTTCATCCCAATCATCTTGATTTGTGGATCTCAATCAGAAACCCTAGCAGGAGCTAGGTCAAAAATAAAAGTTCTCGAAATTTAATTATGTCTTCACCAATGGATTATTCTAGCCAAAAACGAAATTCCTATGGCTCTTTTTCTTCAAAATAAGGGGTGAAGACTTCACAAGATGAAACCCTAATTCGGGCAAGGTTCCGACAATGCTTCGGCAATGGCTTCTTCTAGAATGGCTCTGATACCATGTTAAATTTCATACATTCATAGCATAAGACATAAATGCATTACCAATATCACTAGAAGTAAGACAAACCACAAAACAACAACACAGAGTTTTACCCTGGGAAACCCAATAGGGAGAAAACCCAGCAACCTTCGCAGAGAGATGATAATTTTGAGATTAGAGTACAAATGAAGAAAGAGAGAGAAAGTGAAAGTATCTTTCACAAGTAACCAACCCAAATAAACCTCCTTCTTCTAGTGATGCGAAAATATGCTCCTCCAAGTGATGCGCACTTCACAAGTGTGAGAATGAGATAATGAGGTGCACAAGCCTCATATTTATACATGTGCAAAACTAGAAAATTCCCTTATGGGACCGACTTGTCTTTGGGGGCAATAAATATGTTATTGTTAATATTTTATTAATTACTTTTGCACCCCAAGACTTACATTGATTCTTTCATGTGTTTACATAATGTTCTTCTCCCTTATGAGGTATAACCAAGTAAAATGATGGTACAATAAAATATACTAAATAATATCTTCCGAAGTTGTACAAAATCCAACAGAGATTATGCTTCAAATATTCAACCAGTAAAACATTTGTTTCTTTTATATTTTCTCTTCCAAGGCTCACTACACCTCTTGCAAATATCTTGACAGAAGAGTCATTTCCAAAAGAAACACTTTCACTATTTCCTTTCTTTAAGCTAATGAATTTGTCATGATCCCGGTCATGTGGGTTGAGAACCCATTATATATGTACCACTCATTTTATGTATCCTCGGCAAGCAAAGCTAGTCCACAATCTTCCTTGCTTGAATTATTTTTCTTTTCCCATATTCTAGTCGGTTCCTCTTTCCTTATGACGAGAGTATCTTTTTCACATTTATGCAACCGCGTGCCTTGTGACCAATATTATTGCATTTGTAGCATACAATGTTTTGATCCATCATTGGATCAAATGGATTGTAATTTCTGTTAACAATCCCATGAGAATTTCTAGATATACCTTTTACATAGTTGTCTTTTGGATATCCATAATCATTTATATTTCTTGCATAGATTTTACAATGAATTGCTTATGTCTGAAGTTTCAACAAGCATAACCATGACCAAGAAAAATATTTGCATACCTGTTAGAAAAGGACCTTCTCGGTCTCTCAATTATCCTCAAATCAGACCTTCTATTCCAGATAGAAGTGTCATGCTCTGTCATGTCCTAAATTTGGAATTGGGTCACAATGGCCTAATCACATTAGCCATATTCATTAGAGTTTGTAAAATTGATGTTAAGGGCCAAATAATTGCCAAGGAGGAAAATTACTAGTTTCCTAGGTTTGGGGTGGAAGCTTTGGGATTTGGAATAAGGGGAATAATAAATGATGTTTAGACATTAGAAGGGTTCAAGTATTTAATAAATAGAGTGAATAAAGAAATTCAAGAGAAATCCTAGGTGACAAATGGTTTTGGAGACATATGGAGGATGTGGGACCCACACTAGCTTGATTTTTCATAATACATGGTATCTCTCTTTTTCAAATTCGAATTAATGGGAATGTGAACACTCTTGGGTGAGTTGGTAAGTCATAACACATGTCATTGAACATATTAGGTCGAATTGGGAAGGATTTGTAACCTCCATGGAAGATAAAGAGTCAAAGTGGAAGTTTGTGGACACTTGGGCTAGATTTCCTAGCACCTATGACACCAATGATGGAGAATCTATGACAACTATGACAAATTGCAGACCTGACCTCTGACATCTGACCACTATGACATGTCAGCCCCAAAAATAGGCTCAAAGAAGGCGAATTTGGGAGTTGAAGAAGCCAAAGAGACTCAAAATCGAATTTGGGAGAAGATGGAAGGTTGGAACTAGGAGACAAGTGGCAAATGTGGAATATTTCCTAAATGGAAATCTATTGAATCTATTGAGAGGATTTCGACCCTTAGAAGGCTAATGTTGGTTATAAAATGTAGAAATGAAGTATGAGAATGGATTTTGATCATTTGTATAATTTGCAATTGCATTTGTGAAGAGGGAGAGCTAGTGGATGACTAGTTTCTTGCCTTAGCCAATTTCGAGGGTGAAAGATTCCCATCCAAGTTGGCAATTGGAAAGGCCATTCAGACCTTTCATTTGGAGCTTTAATGGAGTCTTTATTTGTAGGTGTAAGCTACAGTGCAGCTCATGGTTTCTTCTATTGCAGCTCGCTCCTTCAACCATTTCCAGTTTTGATGGCATATTCTTGATCCTTGAGGGAGGGCGTTTTTGGTGAGCTATTGTACTCTTTGGGGGAGCTTCTAATGCCCCATTTCTTTTGTAATATGAATTAAATACTCTGTTCTTCATCTCCAGAAAGTTTCAGGTCGAAATTCCAAGTAGAAATGTATAAATCTCATTTTTAATGGAAGAATAATGCCATTTCCCCACTACGTTGTTGTGAACCAATGTATTGATGAAGATTTCGAATGAATGGATGATTCTATGATGCATTTGTGATTAATGGACTTCCATGGATGTATTTTACAAGTTTCATGTACTGTACTTTAGCATTTGAAGTATTTTGACTCAGTTTAATTGCATTGGGAGAAGAAATAGTGTCATTTCCCCAAGGGTCGAATTGGTGATTTTTGCAGTTGAATGGGAGAGGGTGAGAACAGTTGTAATAAACCATTAATGGTGCATATGAGACCTTAATAACATACTTAACACATTAAATACCTCTGTTCATAAATTTGAGTGGGTTTGGAGGCATTTGGCAAACCATTTTCAGTACTTACCTTAGGGGGATTTGAACCCCAAATTACTAGTAAAATTGCATACTTGGTCCAGAATCTTAAGAGAGTTTGCAGAGGTCTTTTGGTGGCCATATTTTATCCCTGAACATCATATTCAATTCCTAATATCATTCATACACCTTCCTTGAAGATTTGAAGGCATTTGGAGTCAATTTGAGACCTAGAGACCAATACTAGTTAAAGGGAAATCACTAGTAAAGTTACCTACATTGACCAGAATTGAAAGAGTATTTGCAGAAGTGTTTTGAAGGTACAAATGCATCCCTAAAACACATATTTATGTTCTAATATCATTCATATACCTTCTCATAATATTTGGGATCATTTGAGGCAAATTTGGGACCTAGAGATCGAAACTAGTCAAAGGTCGAACCAAGGAAAAAAAGTGGAAAATTGGAATTTTAATAAAAATCCTAACAAGGGACATTACAGTGGTATCAAAGCATGGTCCTTGCACCTGTGTATTAGGTACATACATTCAAGAATAATTGGCAGCCATGTCTTACTATTATGATGAATCCTATGAGTACAATTATTATGAGGAATATGCAGATGCTTATGAGCAATATGAAGCAGAATGTGAATGGTATGAGGAAGAGGTGCCATCATGCAACAATTCTTACAATTTCAAGAGAAATGAAGATTATTCTTATGACTTTAAATCTGATGAATATGAATGTGTCACACCAACCAAGGATAATTCTATGAGTGAGTTCCAAAGATGGAGAGCAAAATATAAAACCTTGCCCCAACAATATCAAAAATATCAAGAATATCTTGCTTCGAGCAAAAATACACAAAATGCCATGTCTTTTGAGTACTATGCTGAACATGTTTTTGAAAATAGGCCCAAAAATGAAGATGTGGAGTTAGTGAAGAAAGGTTTATGCCCTTCTTGTAAGAACCCTTGGAGCGAGTATCATATATGTGTGCATGAAATGATGTCCTCCTTGAGGAGAGCTTTTGAGATTTATTCAAGAAAGGATTCCAAATATACCGATCCTAAGGAAAACAAGGGGCAAAATGAATCAGCTTGCTTGAAGGAGAAAAATGAAGAGACATCACAAGAGCATGAAGAAGATTCTATTGAAAATATGGAAGATCATTTCGAGACACCTTCTAGCTTAGACATGAACCAAAGAGCATCTATTGATGGATGCTTAAACTATGAAGGAGTAACTACTGATGGGTGCTCACACCTCTATGTTGGTGACATAGAGATCACTTTTGAAAGTGTTGCTGCAAGCCCAAGTTCCATTAAGCATGATAATGAAGACCTTGTAGTAGTTGAAGAAGAACCAAGATCAACTTCCCCATCACCACTTGAGCTTCATGAAGTTGGTCCAAGCAAAAATAAGAAGATGAGGAGGTTCATTTGCAAGAGCCTCATTTTCTTGAAGGGTCCTTAAAGATGAATAAAAAGAAGATCCAAGAGTCCCTTAGCATTCTCCATGACACTCAAGCACTGGTGTCAAATTCTTGTTGGAGAGCTACTTCATTGGAGGAAACATCCTTCCTTGAAGATATGGAGAAGATTCAAAGAGCAATGTGCCACATCAAAGGTAATTTCATGTCTTTGCTTTTTGATAGAAACCATTTGTTTGAGCTTAATTAATTGTTACATGATGCATACTTGAAGAATAATGAGGATATTCATAAGCTCACAATTCAAAATGAGCAACTTCTTGAAAAGTTGCAAGATACTTGTTTTTCCTCCTATGTTTCAGATTGTCAAATGGTAGATTGTTTGGAGGATTCTCATGACATGGTGGATCATGAGAAATGTGAAAATTTGAATGTTCTTGATGTGTTTGAAGATGAACTTGAAGAGATCCAAACACTTGATGTGGTGGAAGAGGAATTTGAATTGCCTCTTGATGAAGGTTATGCAATTTTTAAAGAAGAGCATGATTCCTCTACATTGGAACCAAACTATGACAAAGAGTTCACACTTTTGAAGGAGCTGCATGATACTACCCATATGGATCCTCCCCATGATGAAACTTCTGTACATTTTTATCATTTGGGTGATTTGGTTCATTCTCCTACATCCTACAATTCCATGTTTTGCAACATTAGTCTCAATGAAGTATGGGTGAAAGGGTTCTTTTTTATGGTGCCACATGAGGAGTATGGAACTCCTAGATTTACTTTTTATGATGATATGGTTGGAGCACATTCTTATTCACATTTGCAGCAACATTATTTGTCACTTTATGATGATGCAAATCTACATGGATGCACCTATGATATGCATTTGAGTCACTTGAAGACTCATGGTTTTTCTTGCTCAACATTTGATTCATTTGATGTTGGAGGAACTTCATCCAACACTTGGGAGAATAGATTTATGATTGGAGAAAATTTTTGTTGGCAGCCACATACTTTGTTATATTTTTATGATTCTCACATTCATGGATGTATGGGTGAGACTTCTTTGATTCATTTGAAGTCTCCTTGTTTTTTCTGCTCATTATTTGGTTCAGATTCTAGTGGAGATTCTTCATTCACTTCTTGGATGAAAGAATACATGGCTGAATATTTTGATGCATATCACATCCTTTTGGAGCAGCATTATAGGACATGGTATCCTCACCTATGTCATTGGAGCAGATTTGATTGCTCACTTGAAGCTTGTATGCACTTGGAAAATGGTGGTCTACTTGCTTGGAGGTATAAGCACTTTCATGACTCTTTGATGAAGCATATCCTTGATGTACATTTTCATTATGTTGTTATGTACTTTGATGATATATATTTGGTACTCATGATGTTTGGAAGAATGCATACAAGAAAATGGGATCCAGGAATCCTCTTATCTAATGGTGTAGGTTGGAGAGCACTCTTAATTGTTGGGGTGCAATACAAGCAATGGGACCCTGGAATAATTTTTGTCTCATTGGTTTCATTTTTTGGGGGAAAGCAAGCAATATGGGAGATGGATTACCCACTTAATAAAGTGATTTTAATCAGAGTAGTGCAGCAGCAAGCATGGTGGTTCCTCTCTAAAATATTCATGGAAACTCAAAGACTCAAGGTTTGGCAATTCAATGGCAACTTCAAAGAATTATACAGGAAGCAGGTTCTTCAACACCCATGTTTGAAATTGCTTGAGGAAAAGCAATATTGGGAAGGGAGGATTTGTCATGTCCTAAATTTGGAATTGGGTCACAATGGCCTAATCACATTAGCCATATTCATTAGAGTTTGTAAAATTGATGTTAAGGGCCAAATAATTGCCAAGGAGGAAAATTACTAGTTTCCTAGGTTTGGGGTGGAAGCTTTGGGATTTGGAATAAGGGGAATAATAAATGATGTTTAGACATTAGAAGGGTTCAAGTATTTAATAAATAGAGTGAATAAAGAAATTCAAGAGAAATCCTAGGTGACAAATGGTTTTGGAGACATATGGAGGATGTGGGACCCACACTAGCTTGATTTTTCATAATACATGGTATCTCTCTTTTGCAAATTCGAATTAATGGGAATGTGAACACTCTTGGGTGAGTTGGTAAGTCATAACACATGTCATTGAACATATTAGGTCGAATTGGGAAGGATTTGTAACCTCCATGGAAGATAAAGAGTCAAAGTGGAAGTTTGTGGACACTTGGGCTAGATTTCCTAGCCCCTATGACACCAATGATGGCGAATCTATGACAACTATGACAAATTGCAGACCTGACCTCTGACATCTGACCACTATGACATGTCATCCCCAAAAATAGGCTCAAAGAAGGCGAATTTGGGAGTTGGAGAAGCCAAAGAGACTCAAAATCGAATTTGGGAGAAGATGGAAGGTTGGAACTAGGAGACAAGTGGCAAATGTGGAATATTTCCTAAATGGAAATCTATTGAATCTATTGAGAGGATTTCGACCCTTAGAAGGCTAATGTTGGTTATAAAATGTAGAAATGAAGTATGAGAATGGATTTTGATCATTTGTAGAATTTGCAATTGCATTTGTGAAGAGGGAGAGCTTGTGGATGACTAGTTTCTTGCCTTAGCCAATTTCGAGGGTGAAAGATTCCCATCCAAGTTGGCAATTGGAAAGGCCATTCAGACCTTTCATTTGGAGCTTTAATGGAGTCTTTATTTTCAGGTGTAAGCTACAGGGCAGCTCATGGTTTCTTCTATTGCAGCTCACTCCTTCAACCATTTCCAGTTTTGATGGCATATTCTTGATCCTTGAGGGAGGGCGTTTTTGGTGAGCTATTGTACTCTTTTGGGGAGCTTCTAATGCCCCATTTCTTTTGTAATATGAATTAAATACTCTGTTCTTCATCTCCAGAAAGTTTCAGGTCGAAATTCCAAGTAGAAATGTATAAATCTCATTTTTAATGGAAGAATAATGCCATTTCCCCACTACCTTGTTGTGAACCAATGTATTGATGATGATTTCGAATGAATGGATGATTCTATGATGCATTTGTGATTAATGGACTGCCATGGATGTATTTTACAAGTTTCATGTACTGTACTTGAGCATTTGAAGTATTTTGACTCAGTTTAATTGCATTGGGAGAAGAAATAGTGCCATTTCCCCAAGGGTCGAATTGGTGATTTTTGCAGTTGAATGGGAGAGGGTGAGAACAGTTGCAATAAACCATTAATGGTGCATATGAGACCTTAATAACATACTTAACACATTAAATACCTCTGTTCATAAATTTGAGTGGGTTTGGAGGCATTTGGGAAGCCATTTTCAATACTTACCTTAGGGGGATTTGAACCCCAAATTACTAGTAAAATTGCATACTTGGTCCAGAATCTTAAGAGAGTTTTCAGAGGTATTTTGGTGGCCATATTTTATCCCTGAACATCATATTCAATTCATAATATCATTCATACACCTTCCTTGAAGATTTGAAGGCATTTGGAGTCAATTTGAGACCTAGAGACCAATACTAGTTAAAGGGAAATAACTAGTAAAGTTACCTACATTGACCAGAATTGAAAGAGTATTTTAAAAAGTGTTTTGAAGGTACAAATGCATCCATAAAACACATATTTATGTTCTAATATCATTCATATACCTTCTCAGAAGATTTGGGATCATTTGAGGCAAATTTGGGACCTAGAGATCGAAACTAGTCAAAGGTCGAACCAAGGAAAAAAAGTGAAAAATTGGAATTTTAATAAAAATCTTAACAAGGGACATTACATGCTCCTGCTATTCCTCAACTCCTTTTAGTTGGCTATTTTTTGCTTCTTAGAAAATTGGCACCATTTCCTTCATCTTCCCTTGATGGATTTTTGTTTGTATAACCAAGTCTTGTTTTATCAGTAGGTGATCTCTATTTGCTGAGAATCTCATCCAATTTTCAATACTCCTTTCAAATCTTATGTCGGCTTTCACCTTTGCGACTGTCAACATCAACTCCTTTCTTACATGATCCAATTCAACTTTTAGTTCATCACAATATTCTATATTCCTTTTCATCTTGTGGTTCATGAGTTCTTCAGTGTTCTTGGATTCATCTAACTGCTTCTCCATACTAGAAAGTGTTTGTTCTCTTTATTCAAACTCGATTCTTTTCTTCATATTTTTCTAGTTTTCTTTTCAAGTATTTATTTATGTTCTTGAGCATCATTACTTCTTCCTCAGCACGCTTCAATCTTTCTTCGAGATTTGCCTCGTCTTTAGTTTATGTATCCTCTTCAATTCCCCAAAAAGACTCAAGTTTTTCATTAATGCATTCAGAATCACTTCCATTTATTTCCAAAATTTTATGGTCACCATTATGGGTTTCCTGACTTATGAAAAGAACTTCCCTTGCATATGTTTTTTTTTCATCACTCCCATCCAAGGAATTGTCATCATCTTTGGATTAAAGAATTTTTTTCTTTTAGAAAAAATTATTTTCTTCAAAAGGACATTTCTTAGCATAATTTCCTACTATGCCGCAATTGAAACATTTAAATTGTAACTTACCTTTGTATTTCCCGGTTGCTCTCTTGAGCATTTTAACAAAAATTTCCTATTCTTCATCGAATTCATCATCTGATCTTTCTTCTACTCTATGCCCTTGGTTCCTTGTCTTCTTTGAGACTTTAAAATTTTCCTCTCTTATTGTTGGTTGTTCATCCTTTGCATTTGTTCACATCTCATATGTTGTGAGGGTCCCAAATAGTTCATCCATTGCTAATTTTGTCAAATCCTTGGATTCTTCTATGGCAACGATCTTGGGATCATATATCAAGGAAGTGATCGCAACACTTTATGTATGATCATGAATTCATCGACTTCTTCTCCTAATCCTAATATGGAATTGAAAACTTTATCTACTTTGAGTCCATTTTCAGATTCTCGAACATTGTTCTATATCGTTGGAGCTTGACTTCCTTGAATTTCTCATCTCTTTCATAAAGATTCTGAAGTTTGTCCCAAATTTCTTTAGCTAAGTTGCAATGCATCACCTTGGCCTGAACAGTTTGTGATACTCCATTCATGAGATGGTGTGAAGCTTTATAATTACAACTACATAATTTATTCTCCTGAAGATCTATTGGAAAAGTTTCTAGAGTTTTGTAGCCATTAACAATAGAGAGCTAGACATCCACCCCTAAATCCAACAAGAATTCTTTCATTCTAATACTTCATAATCCATAAGTATTTCCATCAAATATCGAAATACCACTTGAAGAGTATCCTTCTTATCGATCCATATCTATTCACGATCTTCCTTCTGTTGGTTAAACTATTCTGAAGGTAACTAAATCTAATACCAATTGTTGGAATATTCACTAATACTGAGAGGGGGGGTGAATCTATATTGGCCACTTTTTTTCATTTCACACTTTAATATCAGATGTAAACATTTACCATTAACAATAACATTCATCATCACATAAACCATACACAGTACACAAGATATTTTACCTAGAAACCCAAATGGGAGAAAACCATAGAATGATTTTCTTATATAATATAAATATGACATTCAATTGATTTACCATCTCCAACTAGAAGGAGTCTACAACCCCCTAGTTTATCAGCTCCAACTGAAAGGAGGACACAACCCCCTATTTTTACCATAGGATCCAACCTGTAGTTGGGACTCCAATCCTCAATGATCTCCAACTCATTATATTTACTAGCATCAACTGGAAGGAGGCTACAACCCCTTATACTTTTCCAAACCTGGTATGAATGAGTGAATTAACCTATCACTATTATTGTATCTGTCAACCTGTACATTCATCACTATCTGTCTCAACTTGTACTTGTATCAATGTCTTTGTTAACCTGTATCACTATCTCTGTCAACATGTACCTATATCACTATCCATGTCATGGTATCATTGTCTCTGTCATTGTGTCTATGTCAATCTGTATCATGCCTCAAATCTATCTTTCCAAGAATTCCCAAAAACAATAACCCATATATCTTTCCAAACCCTAGGATATTCCAAGATAATCACCATGATATATGCCAATATCATCACCATAATCACCATAACATATCTATGCAAGATCGCCAAACAAAAGGCTCTAACACATACACAAGATCTGTTGGAATCGATTTAATATTGAGAGGGGGGTGAATAAGTATTAGTGCATTTATCAGCAGTTTCTAACTTCTTTAACAGATTAGTCTGAACTTAATCTTGATCTTTAATTATGCATCCAATAAAACATTCATCCATATATGCATCAAGACAAAGAACACATAACACACAAGATTTTGACGTGGAAACCCAAACGGGAGAAAAACACAGAATGCTCTTTTGTAATGAAAATATTACATTCAAGGAAGCACCAAATAGAAGGAGGCACCGACCCCCTGGTTTTACAAGCACTGACCTGAAGGAAGCACCAACTCCCTATGTTCTCCAGCACCAACTGGAAGGAGGCTACGAGCCCCTATTTCTTACCCCATCCTGTTGCCCAGATATACAAAATAAGATGTTGCCTTATTGAAATTCCAACATGCGCACAATTTTGATATTATGATGTTTGCTCTGTCATGCACACCTTCTGTATGCAATTGTATTGATGTCACTTCCATGTAAACATCACTCAACTTCTCATTCCACTCAATACTTCACTTATGCTTATGACTCAATTCATATATTGTGTGCTACTTCATCTATTGCACTATGTGCCACTGATTAGCTGTGTCATTCTACTACTGCGCAACTACACTCACCAACTGATACTGTGCTTCAGTTGATACTACTTCTCATTCCACTCCCTATGTTCTCCAGCACCAACTGGAAGGAGGCCACGACCCCCTATTCCTTGCCCTGTCCTGATGCCCAGATATACAAAATAAGATGTTGCCTTATTGAAATTCCAACATGCACACACTTCTGATCTTCTGATGTTCGCTCTGTCGTACACACCTTCTGTATGCAGTCGTATTGATGTCACTTCCCTGCAAACATCACTCGACTTCTCATTCCACTCAATACTTCACTTATGGTTATGACTCAATTCATATATCGTGTGCTACTTCATCTGTTGCATTCTACACCACTGATTAGCTGTGTCATTCTACTACTGCGCGCAACTACACTCACCAACTGATATTGTGCTTCAATTGATAGCTTGTTGTTCTGAGAATGTGCACTAGTATCAGATGGAATTGTGCACTTACTTAGATGTGTATGTTTGATTTAAGTACCTCAGTACTTCAGAAAATATACGATGTATTGTGCATCATATGATTCGTCCGTTCAGCTGAACACATTTGTCTCATATCATCTTCATCATGATGCGCATACTATATTCTGTTGTTGTTCTTTCGTCGCGCATCTAATGGACTTCTCTACTTCGCACACTTCAATTAAACCTCCGTGCATCAGCTGAAATTATGTGCATCTTCTGATATACTTCAGTTCTATCTCTACGCTTCTTTCTTAAAACATATGTGACTATCTGTGTGTTGCTTGTGCTACTGTCATTCAATCATCACGCACTTGCACATCCTCTGCATTCTACCTTTATGTCTTTGCACAACCATCATCTACAACATCATTCTACACACCATCAGCTATATAATTCCTCTATTTATGCGCACTCTGCTCCTCTCTAGATCATATTGTTATTTTCTTTGAGCCCTTTATGCCCCGAATATAAATATGTATTTTCCACTTATAAGCTCTTCATCCTTGCCACCAATCTTACTTCAAATCTCCAACTTGCTTCACTATTTATACATGTCATGCATGGATTGTATGTCCACAAGTTGGGTGTGTCATTCCTTCTTTCTTGTTTCATGGATTGTGCTTATGCCACATGTCATGTTCTGCACCACTGATGTGTCCTTTCTTTGTGGTTTCTGTGCATACATGGTCCTCGACTTGGTGGGACTTTCACCCTTGTTGTACCATCAATTGTGGGTCTTGTGTGCTTGATGTTTCAATGCTTTTTGGAACTTGCGTGGACACGATCTTCGAATTAGCGGGACTTTGAACCTTGTGGTATCATCACTTGTGGGTCTTGTGCACTTGTTGTGTCATCGGTTGTGGAATTTGCACATATGATGAATTCAACTGCTACACCCTTCTTGAAAATTGTGCACACTTCAACAGTTGAAAGCTTCCTCTGATTGAGATGACTTGCGTGCTTTCAGTACTTGCACAACTGTTCAACCATCTCTTGTTCCATGCTTCTTGTGCACTCTACTTGACTTAATTGTGCATCTCTTGAATCTTCTTTGGACTTGCTTGCGCATACTAGACTTTGTCCCATGTATTATTTGGCTTGCTTGCGCACTCTTCAAACTTCTTCCCAACCAACACTTTATCTTGTGCCTTGAAGGACTATGACTGGATGTACTTGTGACTAGCTCAAGTACATGTGCCTTATGTACTTCTTCAAACTGGATATGCATGATGTACTCCTGGACACACTTCTTCAGACTGGATGCAACTTCTAGATATATTTCTTCACATTGGCATCCATATCCTTCACTACTTTGCTTGCACATAAACTTATTCAATGTGGATTTTCCATACTTCTTCAAGCTGGCATGTGAATCTTGAATCTACTTGACTTCAGTTGACATCAATGACTCAAACTGAATCGGTTTACATCCTCTTTGACATTAGTTGGCATCAGTGACCACCAAAGTTCAACAATCTCCCCCTTTGGTATTCATGTCAACACATTATGAATATGTGCATAATCATCTTCTTGGACTTGTATGCTTCATTTGTACTTGTCATAGTGCTCCCCTTGAGTTCTTTGCTAGTTTGAACCTATGACTTCTACGTATTATGTTGCTAGTGCTTCTTCTACTTTATGTTACCTCTACACAGATTACATGCTTTATGATTATTTGCATTGTATTGTTGCATGCTTCATGGTTAGCTTCATGTGATTCAGCTTCATGCTTTTTCTCTGTATCTTCTTCATGTCATTTCTTCAATAATCTGCTTCACTCTCTTTCACGTATTTGTTGCTTCTTCTTAGCTTTTTATTGTTTCTTCTCAACTACACTACTTCTCAGCTTCATGAATCTTCTCCCCCTTTAACACCAATGGCAAAGGGGTCCCATTACTTTTGCAATTACTGGTTCTTCTTTTCTTTTCTTTTTGTGCTGGCCTTTACCTATCTACTCACAGGGATAACTCCCCCTATCTTCATGCTTCATTTTTGCTTACATTCCTTCATGAGCTATATATTTAATCTTTTGTAGGTTTGTTTTTATGGTTGCAATTTTTCTTTTCAGTTCTTCTTCCTTAGTGACAACGGTTTCTTCCATATTTTCATTAGGAATTGATTCAAGAGTTTCTAAACAATCATCAATTACCTTTTTTTATTTCTCCTTGCAATAGTGGGAAAGGTTCTGTTATGCTAAAGGCTTCTTCCTATATGTTCAAGCCTATCAATTACCTTCTATTGTTCTTCTTGTATCTTGTTTACTTCTTGTTGTTACTTCTTACATTCACCCATCTTGCTTGTCATTTTGGCAACTGGAAGGCTGGTCAAACTGTCACGAATATTTTGTTCTAAATCTAGTGTAGTATGAAGCCTCTTATTTACTTCTTTCAAGTACCCATCTTCAACCAGACTTGTCCATAGTTGAACGCTCTCTATTGGAATATTCTCCCCATCATTTTGTATTTTGCATGCTTGCATGCAGATCTGCATGCTGCATGCACTTGCATGCATCCAGTCAGCATCATGGTGATCTCCCCCGCATATAGATTGTCATGTCCCCAATTTTGGTTCATCTAGTACCATGGGTGAAAGGGACAAGATCAACCCCTAAGGGAATTAAATTGTATTAATTCTATTTGCTTAGAATTAATTTTAGCTTAAGTCTCACAAATTGGCAAATTTATTTATTAAAGTTAATTTTGATAAATAAATTAATGGATAATGAGCAAGTTGGCCAAGAGGGCACCCATGTGGAAGATGTTGCCAAAATGGATTATGGGGTGAAGATATGGAAAAAAGATGAAGAGAAGGAAGGTGGAGATAAGGTTTCCAAATCAGAAAAAAGAAACAACTAGAAAAAGCTAAGGAGGGCGCACTTGCCAAAAAACAGTCCAGTTTACCAAAAAGGAAACATCCTGAACGGTGTAGTTTCCATTTCAATGCCTCATTCACAAGGAAAACAAGTGCTAATGCAAGAAGGAAACATCTAAGGTCAAGGAGGGTGCAGTTTCTAAAGGAGAAAGCTTGTAAGAAAAAATTAAGGAAAGTATGTCCACTCATGGGTGACTTATTCTCACAGGTCACCAAGCCAAGTAACTTTCTCAGCAGGTCATCCTAAAGTTTATAAAAGAAGACAACAACCTCCATTTCACAACTTTGGTCATTGTGAATTTTGTATGAGAGCTTTGAAGCTCCTCTAGGTTTGGTGATGCACCCAAGTCACTCTATGGGTGATGTGCCCCGTTCTCTCTCTCTCTCTCTCTCTCTCTCTAACAGGTATTGAAGACTATTGGGCAGCCATTGAAGATCTATTTGCAGCCACTGATGATGCATTTGTAGCCATTAAATTTATGATATCAGTCTGGGTCGAATTGCTTCAGAAGAGTTTAAGAATTCAATAAGAATCCTTGTCATTATCCCCTCTCTTCTTCCCCATTCTTTAGTATTGCAGGGTGTTGGTGGAAGGTTTGCTCCATGGAAATATTTCCGGTGATCAATGAGATGAAGGATCTGATGTGTGATGGCAATATTCGGAAATAAAGTTGAACTTAGAGCCATTCATTCAATTTATATCATGTCCAAGTGATTCTAGTTCGAGATTCCCCAAGGGTGTCATGTTTTGTACTCAAAGAGGTGAAGAACTGAGGGATTGAATCTTCTTTCCTTCTGTCATTGGAGAGGATGGTTTGCTTCTGTTTTTCTAGCCATCAAATCTCTGTAATAAACATCTAAAATCATTCTTAAAATCTTCTCAACTTCTCATATGAATATGCCCCATAGGCTCATGATGTAATAATGGCTTTCAGTATTGTTTTTCTAGCTTATTTTGGAGTAGTTTCACCATTCAAGCACTGTACTTTCGAATGGTAGATGTATGCAGCTGATTATATGATTTGGAATCTCTGATATAACTCTCCTAATCCATTACAGAAATATTTTCGGCCAGATATATGTTTAAATGAAGGATTGGACAAACCTAGGGGGGTTTTGAAGGTTTTTATGGCATATAAGTTATCTGGAAATGTAATGAGGTGATGTAAAGTTTTTTGCTCTATATTTTCAATAAAATATGCTGTAATATGTCCATTAAATATAGAATTAAATCTTGCAGTGGTCAAATACAAGTTTAACTCCTCCCCCTATGCTCATCGGGCACTCTCGGAGGACTAGTTTTAGAATAAATTGCATTAAAAGAGTTCTGTCAGTTGTTTTTGTTCAATTAAAGACCCTAGAACACATTCCAACCTTAAGGTACTGAATTTGGGATGGTTTTACCATGTTTTGGAATTCAACCATTAAAACTAGCTCGATAGTCCAAGTCACAATCATTTTCCCCCAACTCTTCATCTAGTGTTTAATTGTTGATTTTTTATGCCCATAAACCTCCATGAACACAAATATCAGTTTGTTAATCCTTCTCAACTCCCTGATATAGTTTGTATATGCGGATGTACCCAGGTAGCATTACGGTAGGCTTCAGCGGTAGTTGATGTCCGAAACATAAATGGTCTCCGTGCTTTGTACAAAGGATCCTAAAATTTTCCCTCTGTCTAAATTGATGATGCACACTCTCCCATACAAATTCCAGAACCTAATCTCATTCCTACCATCCTCATTCAGACTTTCAATCCCTATCACTTACATCCTGCTCAGTTTGAGAAAAGGCCTTAAAAATTACTAGTAAAATCTTGTTAAAACTTTGAGTGGAAGTTAATATCTTGGTCAGATCTTGGCTAGGATATTAAAGATATTACAGATCTTGGTCAGACCTTTGTATTTTGCATGCTTGCATGTAGATCTGCATGCTGCATGCACTTGCATGCAATTGCATGCATCCAGTCATCATCATGGTGATCTCCCCAACACATAGAGCTTGCTTCTAGCTCTTCTTTACCTGCAAGCAAAAATGCATGCTGCATGCATCCAGTCATCATCATGGTGGACCTCCCAAATCCTAGAGCTTGGTTCTAGCTCTCCATAGCCTTCCAACGGCCCCCAGGGGACCTCCCAGCTACCAAAGGATCCCTTCTCCAGTCTTTTGCATGGCTAGTGCGCCTTTCTCACCTACCACAACCAGTTAGGTGCCTTTCTCACCTACCAGTTAGTTATCTCTCAGTTATTCCTTGATTTGAGGCTAGATTAACTCCCCCACTGACTGTTTCACTCCGATAGACCTCCAGTGAGACTAGTCTACCCATTCTGACTCCAGTTAGCTCCTCATGTGCCCTTCACTGAGCCTCCTTCATTCAGTTCATGCCTACCTCACTCAGTTAGACTCCTCATGCGCCCTCCACTGAGCCTCCTTCATTCAGTTAGTGCCTACTTCACTCAATAAGACTCAGTTGACTGAATGTTACCTCTGATGACGGATACATTGACTGAATGATGACTCCACTATCATTCAAGCCACACTCTAAGTTAGGAATTCGAATGCCCTACTTGGCCTATTCGAATCCTATATTATGCACCTTATTGTTCTATTGTATTCATTCACTTACATTCTTATTCATTTATAATACTGAGATTATGTTCTATTCTATTGTGTTTATGAGTGATCATTGAGTGTCTCCTTCTCTTCTTCTTTGCAACATATTTGTGATTTTGATTGTGAGTTGCTACAGTTGTCAGATCCTTGCATATTATTACATGGTATCAGAGCAGGAAGCAGCTATTCGAATTGCAGCAGTTGCAGCAACAGCGGTTGCAGCATTTCTTTGAGCAGTTATCTTTCCTTAAGGTAGTGTTCAGTCGAAGTGTAGCATTCTCCATCAGCACTTTCATGTTTTGCAGGTTTCGAAGTTTTTTGCAGTTGCAGAAATAGATTCGAATTGAACAACATCTTCTATGTATCCGGAAGGAGTTCCTTCTCTCACTCCATTCAACTATGATGAGTGGAAGCCAAAAATGGCATCATATCTGAAGAGACATGGTCTTTTTGATGTGTGTATTGTTATTAAGAGAGATTTTTCTTCCGATGAAGAGAAAGAAGATTGGCTTGATGCTAGTGAAAGAGCCTAGGGAAACATATGTCTTTCTATGTTTTCCAATATGGAATACTACATTGATCTTTATGAACATCCAAGTGATATATGGACTAGATTGGATAGATTATTTGGAATTCAGGAGGAAGACATTGATATTATCCATGTGGAAAGCAAGCCTAGTGATACTTCCTGCAATGATCTCTCTTTTCATGATTCGTCCTCCTTCATCTCCCATGATGAAGTTGTTCAAGATGAAGTCGAAGTACAAGATATGGTTTTAGTTGTTCCATCTTCCTATCTGATTTCTGAGCAAAATATATCGTCTACTACTCTAGAAGTTGAAGAGATCCTTGAAATCTCTACTTCCCGTGAGCTTGTTGATGTGCAAGATGATGACCTACTAAGTTTTTTGAAGAAAAAGACAGATTTGGAAGGTAATGCATTCGCTCCTCCTCATCATACGCTTTCTTTGATCTTCTACTTGGTTATTGGCACATTCTTTCAGAACTTCACCGAAGATAGAAGACTGTACCATTCGCTTGGATTCAAGTCTCAAGCATATCCTTATGATTTTGGTTTTGATCTCACCACTATTGGTTCAAAGAAGATTGATCTCGCCACTATTGGTTCAAAGAAGTTCATGAAAACCACTTCCAAAATTTTGGATCTGATTTGAAGTTCAAGTCATCACCATTATATGGTTCATTTGGTTCTTATCTCACCCCTGATGGTTCAAAGGAGATATCAAAGAAACATACACTTTCATGGAGTTTATGCACCTGTTGATGTGCAAGATGGTGATCTACTGGGTATTTTGAGGAAAACAGATTTGGAAGGTAATACATTCGCTTTCCCTCATCATATGCTTTCTTTGGATTCATGTTTTGTCATTGGCACATGTTTTCAGAGTTTCGCTGACGATGGAAGACTCTATCATTCACTTGGGTTCATGACTCTTGCACATTTTGGGGATTTTGATTTTGATTTCACCCCTGTTGATTCAAAGGAGATCATGAGAAACCATCTTCCAAGTCTTGGATCTGATTTGATTGCATCCATTACTGGAGAACTCAAGCACTTATTTTTGCAGTATGATATATTTCTTCCCAAGAGGAAGATAACTCTTTTTGAGAGATTGCTAGATCCAGATCCACAAGAACCTGAATATGTAGAACTTATTGGTTCATGAGCCACCACCACCATTGCATCCACCAGTGATCTTGTTGAAAATTCACCATCATCAAGTCATACTTTCTTTGGTGACAATCACACCTATGTCGATTCAAAGGAGATATCAAAGAACTATCTGCACATTCATGGTTTTGACTCTACCTCAGTTTGTTTGAATCACATGCTTCATGATGATCTTCATATTATGTTTTTGCAGCATGATCCACTTCTTCCCAAAAAGAAGATTCATCCTTCTTTGATTAATGATCATGAGAGAGATACATCATCACATGATATTTCAGATTCGGAATTTGAAGATGAAGATGGGAGAATGCTAGACCCAGATCCACAAGAATCTGAAGGTCTAGCAATTGATGATTAAGATGAGCGAATGGAAGATCCAAATCCATAAGAGCCTGAAGATCTCTCACCTAATATTCCTCCTCTTCCTCGATGGGCATCCGCTACACTTCGATCTGTCGGTGATTTGGTTGTTGATTCACATGATCATAGAAGAACTAGATCAGATTTTCAGCATGGAAGGTTTCATCCTTCTCACATTACTGACCCATTGCAGATCGATCGATCCTTCTTCGGAAAAGAAGGGCACTTGCCTCCTTTAGGGGTAAGTCATGATATGCTAGTCTAGCACTTTCAGTCTATTTTTGAGGGAGGAATTTCTTCCTACTGGGTTTTCCCTCTTTCCTCACTTAGTTTATTTTAGATTGATTGTATGAGGTGACCTTTGGTCTCAGTAACTAGGGCCCTATCTTGCTTTTTTACAAGGTGACCTTTGGTCTTAGTTACCAGGGCCCTATTCTTCAGTTATTTCCTCATAGTATAACTTGCGGGGGGGTGTTGGAATATTCTCCCCATCCTTTTTTATTTTGCATGCTTGCATTCTGCATGCAATTGCATTCATCCAGTCATCATCATGGTGATCTCCACAGCACCTAGAGCTTGCTTCTAGCTCTTCTTTAACTGCATGAAAAATTGCATGTTGCATGCATTTACATGCCACTGCATGCATCTAGTCATCATCATGGTGGACCTCCCAGCTCCTAGAGCTTGGTTCTAGCTCTCCATGGCCTGCCTACAGCCCCCAGGGGGCCTCCCATCTACCAAAGGCACCCTTCTCCAGTCTTTTGCATGGCTAGTGCACCTTTCTCACCTACCACAGCTAGTTAGGTGCCTTTCTCACCTACCAGTCAGTTATCTCTCAGTTTTGCCTTGATTTGAGGCTAGATTGACTCCCCCACTAACTGTTTCACTCCAATAGACCTCCAGTGAGACTAGTCTGCCCATTATGACTCCAGTTATCTCCTCATGCACCCTCCACTGAGCCTCCTTTATTCAGTTCATGCCTACCTCACTCAATTAGACTCCTCATGTGCCCTCCACTGAGCCTCCTTCATTCAATTAGTGCCTACTTCACTCAGTTAGACTCAGTTGACTGACTGTTACCTCTGATGACTGATACATTGAATGAATGATGACTCCACTATCATTCAAGCCATACTATGAGTTAGGAATTTGAATGCCCTACTTGGCCTATTCGAATCCTATATTATGCACCTTATTGTTCTATTGTATTCATTCACTTACATTCTTATTCATTGTATAATACTGAGATTATGTTCTATTCTACTGTGTTTATGAGTGATCATTGAGTGTCTCCTTCTCTTCTTCTTTGCAACATATTTGTGAGTTTGATTGTGAGTTGCTACAGCTGTCAGATCCTTGCATATTATTACACTCTCTTCATGCAACTCTACACATTTTTTCTAATATGCTTGCATGCTCTGTTTCAACCTCTGAAGGAGTCTGTAGTTGTTGTTTTGGAAAAATATATTTGATTATGGTCTGCAATCCCTAAATGACATCTCCAATATTCTTTATCTTTAGCTCTGAAGAAGTGGCATCACAGTTCTAGACCTTTGGAAGCACATTATATACTTATTCTACTTCTTTTTCCAGTTTCCAAACATCATGTTGTTCCTTCTCTAATTCTTGTTTCAAAGAAATACCTTTTGCGACTGCTACCTTTAGGTCTTACCTGCTTCCATTTTCGAGTTCTTTTTCTTTTAAGTATATCGGAAAAAGCAAAAAATGAGTTTGGTAGTTTAAAGTAGTAAGGCTTATGATCATTTCTAAGTAGCGTAGTTTACTTTGTTTTGAATTTGAAAAGAAAAGAAAAAAGAGATTTGTTTTGGTTTTCTTAGTTTTCATTTTAGAAAGAGCGTAAACGGAAAAAGAAAAAGAGTATTTTTGTTGCTTTGAAAGTTATTTCTTTTGCACTTTACTTTCTCAAACCATTTCCACACAATGCACTACCTCGTTGAGTAAAAGTTACTCTAAAAATAATTTTTAATAAAATCAATTAGAAACATTTTATTTTTAGGTATACGCGACATCAACTAACTTAGTCTAGAGTTACGAGCTTAAATCACCTTAAACTGCTCGCAACTGGCTTCATTACGCAACAATCATATTACAACTTTCATTTAGGTAAACCCATATATATCAAATAACCCTGGGATGCTCTACTCAAACCAGAGTTAAGCACGAGGCCGTGGGAGATTGGAATTGTTGAGGATAACCCCCTGACTTTCCTTTTCACCATAAACCAGAGTCAATTCGCGTACGGGGGTCCTTTAAGACTTTGGGCTTTACTACCCTGCCCATGCGTTTTGACTAGGATGACGACTGTCCCCCCAGGATATTTCGTATGTATGGTAGCCTTAGTATCAGACCTTTAGGGTCCTACACAGGTAGAGTGGGCAGTTATTCCCACTTCACCTCGGACAGGCGTGGAAGGTAACCCTCTAACAATAATCCCGGGAAAGCGATTTGGTGATTCAAGCGCTTGCACCCTGTGGACCTCCGGTGGATGCCATGAAACTGACCATCAGTAATCTGCTAGTCTATTCTAGGCCCTAATCATCTTAGACTTAATTCCGAGAGTATTTTTTATCCATTTGATTGGTTTGATTACTTAGGATTTTTTAGTGGTGTGATGTTTGCCCCTTAGTCCTAGTGGCCACTAGGTTTTTACTTAGTGTTATTTTATATAATTGTGGAAGACCAATAGCTTCGTAGGTCTCGGAGGTTGCAAAACCTTCCCCCACCCAGTGTGGAGCCACTACCACCACCACCACCACGGAGGACTGACTCCAGTGGTCTTTTTGAACTTACTGGTGAAATAGAGGTTCCTGGTGAACCACAACCTAGAACCCCGGATCAACAAGTTCTTAATACTCTCGAGGTTGAGGATATTACTTCTAGTGATTTTAACACTCCTTTTAACCCTCCTCTTACCGGACTTAACGATCCACTTTTGGTACCTGCTGGTTTTCAGTAACCCGAGTATAGTGCATATTTGTTCACACCTAGGCGTGTTATGACTAACCCAGGAGAAGAATAGGGAGTTCCAAATACTCCCACAATGGGTATGAATATAAGGATTGTAAATCCTTCTTCCACTGCTACACCGAGTTCGTCGCAAACAGATTCTGCTTCAACTTCGTCCTTCAGTTTCAACGTTGGTACGTTAGGCATGCCAAGTTCAACAGCTTTGACATCCGCCTCAGTTACCACACCTACTTTTGGACCCAATAATGCAGTGATAGTCACCCCACCTCCTATGACTCAACAGTCATACCATATACCTAGTACTTGGATTTCCACACCCAATGTAGGTCCCAATGCCTCTACAACTATGCCTATCATGAGTACCATGACTGCACCATTTACCTTGACTACCCCTGGTTTTAACACCTTTTCAGGTTACAATATGAATCAAAGTAACATACCTGCAGGAAATACCCCTTTTTCTTTGTTTTCTGGAGGAGGGGGTAACATTTTTAACCAACAATATGGCGGGGCTAACACCCAGCCACAGTGGACAAATGCACAGGGTGCCAACCCACTTTCATTTGGGTGGGGGAATTTCAACAACACTTTCACACAACAGCAGATGGTTGGGGGAAACCCCTACCAGCAAATGGCTAGGGGTAACCCTACTAGTAGATGGTTGGGGGAAACCCCTACCAACAAATGGTTGGGGGCAACCCTAACTAGCATTTTATGGGTCAAGCTATGGGAGGTTCCCCCTTCATGACTCCAGCTTATCAAATGCCATCTTATAGACCTCGTTTACCATTTCTGGCAACTCTGAATTTGCCAGATCTTTCCAAGTTAACGAACGATCCGGTGTGCCATAATGTTACATGGCCACTAGTTCCCACTAAGCTACCTTCGGACATTCCAAAATTCGAAGGTAAAACTGGTGAGGATCCTGGTGATCATGTTACCACTTTTCGTCTTTGGTGTTCTTCAAACTCGTTGAACGAATATTCCATTAGTTTGAGACTTTTTCAAAGAGCCTTGACCGGGGCTGCAGCCAAATGGTACATTGAGTTACCTTCAGCCACCTTTTTTAACTTTCGGGATCTGGCTATAGTCTTTTTGAACCACTTCCTGCTTCCTGTTCGGTACGATGCTAGGACAGATCTTTTTTCTACCTTTAGACAAAACAAAGCCACCCATTTATTTGATCATATTCAGGAGTGGCGAAGATGGAAGAGGCTCATTAAGGCTATCCCCCTAGAATTCTTATTAGAGTGGTATCTGAAATCACTCCTTCCTTATGTTTCTAAGGAAGTAGCTACTTCTAGGGTGTCATCGAAAGAAGAAGCCATTTTAAGGACCCAACAACTAGACTTGGTTTATGCTCAGTCTGGGCTCCTTTGCGAGATTATACCTAATGCGTCGCGATCAAACATTGATCTAGGTAGACCAAAATCTAGACCACATACTGATGGTATATTAGGTTCAGTTGATTCTGTAGCCTTCGAAGCATTGACTAAACAGTTTCATTCCTTATCGGTCAAACAATCGACTCTAGAAGTGACTCCCGTCACAAGCTCTCCTTCTACTACTGAATCTGTATAACAGGTTCAGACTAATCAAAAGGGGGTTCAAACTAATCAAAAGGGCCCTCGGCAACCCAAGAATAAAAAGAATGGAAAGAAAGGAGAGGGGAACCAACAGAAGCCCAAAAACAAAGAAAATGTCGAGGAGGGTAACAGAGAAAAGAAGAAGGTCAAGTTCTCTTGCAAGCTTTGCAAGCAAGACCACCTCACTCACCAATTCCCTCTAATCGAAGAAGCCCAAAAGCTGCTTCAAGAAAAGAAACCTATCGTCCTTAAAGATCCATTTCCAAAAGGGCAGGGATCAACTTCTGGCACCTCCAATGCTGGGGGCACCATCCATGCTTCAGTTGATCAAACTTTCATTAATATGGTTAACTCTGACACTTTTTACAAATGCGGGCAAGAAATTATACCTCGGATTCGCAGAATAAGGATAAAGAGGTTCATGAATCTTCCACTCCTCTCCACATACCTATGGACCCATTGCCCAAGATCCCGAAAGGTGTCTTGAAACGGGCTTCGCATAATCCCAACGCACGAGCTGCTGCCAACTACAATGTGGTTGAAGATCTAGCCCAGACCCCTTGTGCTATGTCCACCTTAGAAGTTTTGCAAAGTTGTCCATTACAACGAAATGCACTTCTGGCAGCGATTGGAAGTATGGAATCATCCAACATGATTGCGCATTTTGATATGTCTGATATCAAATACCGGTTGTCATACCACGTTGCCCTTCAGATAGAGGTAGTTCATGGTCCTATGACCATTGGACAAGCGTTCGTAGATGAGGGCGCGTCTACGTGCGTAATGCCGATTTCTTGTTGGAAAGCCTTGGATTCTCTCAAGTTAACCCCCTCTAACACACTTCTTACTGTATTTGATGATAGAACCTTCCGTCCACACGGAATCTTGCCATCATTTGATGTCACACTGGCCGGTAAGACAGTTGTTGTAGAGATTGAAGTTCTGGACGCTCCACTTGACTACAATATGTTGTTAGGCAGGAGCTGGACATATGCCATGTGAGCTATTGCATCGACAGTTTTTCGAGTTGTTATGTTCCCTCTCGAAGGTAAGATCGTCACGGTCAACCAGCTTTCATTCTCTCGGCGAAACAACCAAACTTCATCAAAATCCACAGTTCCTTTAGTTGATCAATCTGCCCCAGTACACGAGAGTTTAGGAGCAGGGCTTTACGGGTCATTAATAGTCACTTTTGACCTACCCTCTCCCGTTCTTTTCATGCGTTCTGATGAAGGTACATCTACTGAAACTTTCACGGTTGGTTTAAGGATCGATCCGTGGATCCTTCCTACTATATCAGAACCATTATTGCCCTTATCTGTTGCACAAGTAGCATACATGGAAGCACAACATGCTGCAACAAAACATATCGTGACTCCACCAGTCTCTGCTAAGTCGGATATGGACTATGCTCCTGCATGGTCGGCAAACTCGACCCACTCTTTTGACTGTTTAGACACAGTTTTGCCTTCTGACGAAGCCATTTTGGAAGCCACGATGGGCCTGGACCATCCTTGGGAACATATGCACCACAGGTCTTACCTGCTTCCAAACCTAGACAGGATAGAGAGAGGAGAGTTTTCGATGAGACCTGGTGGGAATGTTGATTTGTCCTCTTCCACTTTAAGCACTGTGTACGCTGAAGGGAATATGGCTAATATATCGAGAATTATCCCGATTAACATTTCCACCAAACCCGGGGTCGTGGAAAACATTTTTATTGGAGCAGATTGCTCTCCAGAAGAGATCGCTCTGTATACCAAACTTTTTAAAGAATTCCGCTATATTTTTTCCTGGTCTTATGAGGAGATGCCAAGAATCGATCCAGCCATCGTTGAGCGTGTCATCACAACGTATCCTAATGCGAAACCTGTGAGACAAAAACTCCGTCTAGTGAATCCTTGAAAAGCGGCTGCCATTAAGGCGGAGGTTGAAAAATTGCTTAAAGCCGAATTTATCTATCCGATCGACATGACGGAATGGGTTTCAAATCCTGTTCCAGTTGATAAAAAGCAAGGTACCATTCGAGTTTGTACTGACTTCCGGGATCTAAACAAAGCTTGTCCAAAAGAAAACTACCCCACACCATTTATTGACTAGATCATAGATGCATGCGCGGGACACGAAATGTTTTCTTTCATGGATGGATTTTCGGGATATAATCAAATTCAAATCAAACCTGAAGATCAACACAAAACAGCTTTTATTTTCCCATTGGGAACCTTTGCTTATCGGAATATTCCGTTTGGCTTAAAGAATGCTGGAGCTACGTTCCAACGAGCAATGAATTTCGATTTTCACAACATCAAGCACATAGTTGAACCCTACCTGGATGACCTCCCGGCGCGATCTCGCAAGAGACGGGATCATCCAGCTCATTTGAGACTTGTGTTTGAACGGTGCAGACAATACAAGATTCGATTGAATCCTAATAAGTGTGTATTCTGCATCGATTCTGGATGATTACTGGGTTTTATTGTATCCAGTCGTGGCATAATGGTCGATCTGTTAAAAGTTGAGGTGTTTGTAAATATGCCTCCTCCTCACACCTTGAGACAACTCCAAATTCTGCGAGGCATGTCTAACTTCCTACAACATTTCAATCTAAAGTATCCCAAAATTACAAAGGGTTTCATGAGACTGCTTAAACAAGATACCTACTTTTTGTGGGACGAGGCTGCTCAAGCATCATTTGAGGCCTTGAAAAAGGCATTACTATCAACCCCCTTATTAATCCCACCTGATTATACAAAGGATTTCCTCTTATATCTAGCGGCATCACTTTACACAATTGGAATATACTAGTCCAGGAGGACAACGTGCTCCAAGAGCATGTTGTTTATTATCTCTTGCGCGCATTGATACCTCCTGAGATTAAGTATTCACATGTTGATAAGTTAGCACTAGCTGCAGTCTATGCGATGTAGAGGATTCGTCACTATATCCTTTTATGAACCACTACTATGATTGCGGAGGTCAATCCTTTCCAATATGTTCTCACTCGACGTATCATCGGTGGGAAATACAATAAATGGATTGTAATCCTGCAAGAGTTTGATTTGGTTTTTCAGCCTGCCAAGTCGAAGAAATCGCTAGTGTTCGCTGAATTAACTCCAGAATTCTCGAATGACTTAGTGCATATTGAGGAAGAATCATCATTCCCGGATGAACATATCTTCCTTATTGCCTCCTTTGACCCATGGTATGGGGATATTTTAGTATATCTCCAGACTTTGAGGTGTCCTACCACTTTTTCTACAGAGGAACGACGCAAACTGAAAATTCATGCGAAAAACTCTCTCATATCTCTGACACTTTGTACAGATGTGGGATAGACTCCATCTTATGACGTTGTTTGACTTTAGAAGAAGCAGAATCAGTATTGAATGATGCTCACAGTGGAGCTTGTGGGGGTCATCTTTCTGGGTTGGCAACAGCTCAGAAAATACTACGTGCTGGGTATTTTTGGACTACAATCTTTAAAGATTGTGTGGAAGCTGTGAAACGCTGTCGTCTGTGTCAGTTTTTCACCAGAAAAATGAGAGCACATCCAACTCCTCTTCATCCTGTGATCATATCAAGTCCCTTCACCAAATGGGGGGTTGATTATATGACTTGTAATCCAGTTTCGGCTGGAGGCCATTGTTATATTATCATTGTCATCGACTACTTCACCAAGTGGGCCGAGGCAATGCCTACTGTTAAAGAGGATGGAGAAATTGCCGCTTATTTCGTATTCAATCGGATTATCGCAAGATTCGGCATACCCAAAGTCATCGTGACAGATCATGGTCGTCATTTTCAGAATAGCATGATGACCAAGCTTTATACTATGCTTGGTTTTCGTCAGGAGCATTCGTCTTCATTCTATCCACAAGCGAATGGTCAGGTCGAAGCAGTTAACAAAACTCTGAAGACTATTCTACAAAGAACCGTTAATGTCAGTAGAAATAACTAGCACATCATGTTGTATCCTGCTCTTTGGGCTTACCGAGCAAACATAAAGACTGCTACCAGGTTCTCTCCCTTCCAACTTGTGCATGGGATAGAAGCAGTCATTCCGATTGAATGTGAGATTCCCTCATTAAAGTTGGTTGTCCAACTGTTACCAGAAACTTCAGTACTAGAAGAAAATTTGCTACATTTAGAGCATCTAGATGAGCAGCGCCGCAATGCGCTCACAGCAAATGAAGTCCATAAGAAACGAGTCAAAGGACAGTACGATAAGTCTGTCAGACCTAGGGTTTTTCTCGAAGGAGACCTTATCCTTCTTTGGGATCAGGACAAGGAACCTTTAGGGGCTGGCAAGTTCTAGTCCATGTGGCTTGGTCCTTACATAATCTCGAAGGTACTGAAGAAAGGAGCTTATGAGCTAACGGACTATGAGGGTAATAAGCTGCCCGAGCCCAGAAATGGGCTCTACCTGAAGAAGTACTACGCTTAGGAATTTGTGCTTTTTCATGTATTATAGTTGTACATTTTGTAGAACTAGTTTTTGCTTGTGATTGTTAGTTGACCTTATGTGTGTTTTCTCGCTTCATGCTTTAGATGTTGACTGAACACTTTTTAGGATTTGTTGATGGCGCTAGTCGCCACACCCGACAGTTGGCTTTAGTAGCTTGGGTCATTTACTCACCGACTGACCAACTGGTTTCTTCACGGGGGGTTTGTTTGGGTCCCACAACAAATAACGTAACTGAGTACAGTGCGGTCATAGAACTTCTCTGGGATGCTCTTGTCCAGGGCATTTCACATTTAGAGGTAAGACTTGATTCGCAACTAGTTGTATTTCAGTTGACAGGTGTTTATCAGATTAGAGATCTTGTTTTGCTACGGCAGTTTCTACGAGTTAAATTATTGGAAAGACAGTTTGATTCCATCATATATCAACATATTCCAAGAAATTTGAATGCATTAGTTGATTCATTTGCAAATTATGTTCTAGATTGGCATTTGTATCATACACTTCCATAAATAAGCATTGCACATAAAGTTAAACACACACATGTAAATATAAGCCGATACTGTATATATATTCGATACTGTATCAAAAAATAGTATGAGTTTGGAACACAGGTCTATCACAAAGTCATATCATAAGATACAAAATTGGGCTCGATGGCCTCAAAATACATAAAATATCCTTCTCCTATGGAGAAGGTGGGGCCTCATCAGCATCCACTGCCTCTCGGTAACATATGACCAGCCTGGCTACTTTCCGCGGCAATCTAATCCATGCTGGAGGCACACCTACTACATCCTCCTGCATATCAATGGTCATCCTCTCAATGCGATATGTAGGAATATCATGAGTCAACCGACTCATCTTCCTCTCGATAGCCCCTAGCATAGCATCAGCTGCACCCACATCAATGGGCCTCACGAAAATAGTAGGATGTCCATCTGGACGAACTGGTCCAACCTCTTCATATGACATTTTTTTTAGTATTTCAAACTCATCATAAAAATAATATACTTTAAATTGAAAAAATTAAATAATTTTCAAAACATAAACATACCTATCTCTCCCCAGGCACCACCTGGAGGAAGTACCAGCTCTGGATCATGATGGAAGTCTAAACGAGCATACGGAAACAGCTCAAATGCTGGAACCTGTCTCTCCCACCATCCCCAGAAATCATCGGTGTGATAGCAAAAGTGGCTTTCACCACCACCCTGGCAGAGAAAAAGGTCACCCCAACGGCCCAATCTCGGCTCACGAGGAATGACAGGAGGCAAAGGCATGCCCAAACTAAGAGAAGGTACCCTCTCGAAGAAGAAGGTACAAAGAATGCTGCCATATCCAAAGTTCTTCATTCTCCCGGTCTTACACCCCGAGAGTTGAAGCTTCATGTTTGCTAACAGACTAGTGCGCCAGTCATACACATGACCTTGCAAGCATTTGATACCAATATGCATATAGTGCCTTGAGGCTAAGTGTTGTGTGGCACTCCCTCCCATTCGTTTCAACATACTTACAATAACTTTCAAGGGGAGGCTGTCAATAGTAGAAATCAGAATTTGACTTCCTTATTTCTCAGTACCCGCCACACAGTATGCATTCACGTATTCTTGCACAGACATGGCACCTACATTGTGTGAGGACCCTTTTAGGTTTACAAGATCTCCCCTCCTAGAGAGTCCTGTAATGAAGTATATGTCATCAATGGTGAGGTCTAGGGTCTCTCCCCGGATATCAAACACATTGGCATCTGCATCCCAGTACTGAATGAGTCTTTGAAGCAATCGGTTGAGTGCCCTCATGTTGACGGTTCTATAGAATTTTAACAAACCACATCTTCGGAGTGCATGTAGAGTTGTCGGGTCTTTCATAGCCACCCTATCCATCTCTTCATGCTCCCTCTCTCTCCAAACAAGCGCCATCCTACCACAAGAAGGTCCAATTTTTAGTCCTCAACATGTTTCTCTCCATGTTCAGGGGTGTGCGCTACTCATTAAGGTAGACAGTCACATTTGGGCGCTACTGTCCTTGAGGAAGAGTAGCGCACACCTCCAGTATGCCCTACTTTCCCTCTTACACAGTAGCGCACATGCAATTCACAAGTTGAGCATGGCTAGAAATTGATTTTTAAGCATAAAAATCGACAAATGAACCATCAAAATGCAAGTAGAGATTAAAATAACTTACTTGGAATAGGTTTGAAGTTGAATAGTTGCCCGATTCAATCGCTATGAATGGTTGAAGATCAAAGGTTTGCTGCAAAAACTTGCCCTACAATTCCAAATGTGATATTTGAGTTTTCAAGTTGAAATTACATATATGAATTTGAATTTGATTTTTACCCACTTTTGTGAAAAGTCTATAGTTTCAAATTGCATAAAAAATGATCTATTTAATCATTCAATACCTACAAATGTTGGTAGAATGATTTTAACCTATGTCTCTCAAATTTTCACTAGATTTTCGTAGCATCAATCTATTACGACTTAATTTCTTTATTGACGGACCATGTTAAGTACTTTATGGTTGAAATTTCATGTCATCAAAGATTTTTTGTCGTTAATACTAACTTGGTTGTTGAGATCCTAGTCTTTGGAAGGTCATGAGTCATGATCCTAGAAGCTGTCATTTAAGTCATTTTAAGCTCTTGTTTAGACTATTGAAACCTAAACAAGATTGCCGAGCAAACTTGTCCTCTTCAAGCTCGTTAAAGGAACTGAAGGCCCATCTGCTTAAGTATAAGTTTAACCCTGTTTCGGACTTTTGCGGATTACTTACGAAAAATGAATACTCTAGTCATCCGTGGCTAGAAGAGTTCTTATTCATTGTTTTACACTTTTGGGGGGGAGGAGACTAACTTTACGAAAAAAGGGCCTTTTGGAGCCTTCTTTAGGGTTTTCAAGCTCTTGAAACATGAAAACACCAAGCGAGCACTCACCTACTCGGGCTCGATGTGAAATCCACGAGAGGGTAAAAAGAGGATTGTTTAAGTTTTTCAGACTCTATAAACAGGAAAACACCAGCGAGCATTAACCTACTTGGGCTCAATATTAAAATCCACAAGTAGGTGTATGGAGTTATTGTTTAAGTTTTTCAGACTCCTTAAAATTGAAAACACCGGCGAGCAAGAACAAATCTCGGCTCGATATTAAAATCCAGATATCAATATTATAGAGTATTCTTCTATCTCTTCTTTGAACTCTATAAACAATGAAGAAGGTCCTGAGTCTTCCTCCCATGGGCTCGTTAAACTCTTTACATGGTTGGATCTACTGAGTTTTCATTCTTTCTTGGACTCATTAAAACAACAAAAAATGTATTATTTTATCTAAAAAGAATAAGGGATAAGAAGGTTATATCACATCTTGCAGTTTCAAAGGAAGTTCAGTTAGTCCTATCCTTGAACACAGCACCTATTTGAGTCTATCATTTCAGTTGGGTTTAGTTTTTGACCTTAGGGTGAACCTGATCTCCGATTTGTTTACTCCCCCGATTGGTTATTCTTCCAACCATATGGAGGGTCTGCTAATGTCTCCTACATTATAGGATTATATCATTTTCCCATCATGTTGAAAACTGCCTAAGTCACTTTGTGTCGTGCTCACTGTTCAAGGATACAGCCTATGTTGGCCATTCTGCAGTTTATCTTGACCTCATGTGTTGGCCTTCCTAGTGTCAGTCTTGTTACTTGTACTACATCACATCAGCTCATACCATTTGAGTGTTCCTCGTGTTGGATGATGGAGGATGCCTTAAGGCCTCCCTTCCAACGGACTTCTTCCCATCGACATCAACTCATTTTGCTCTGGGAATGAAGTTTAGAGTTTCGGTTAGTACCTTGGGGATTGCAGTCACCAATGGCAATTTCCCTCATTGTCGAATTATGAGAATACATCAATATCTCTTATTTGACAGGTTCCTCAAGTGTTTGACGCCAAGTCCACTTATTCACACTTTTTGGATCGTACTAGGTACCTTGGGCCCCATTATCATTATTGGTGGAATCCCTCGCATTTGTCAACGGTATACATCAATAACCAGTAATCAAACGATGCCCCCCATGTTCGACTTTCAGCTCATTTATTCACATGGTTAGGGTTTGTACTTTGGGTTGTTTTGGATGAATACCTTGGTATTTTGATAGCATTACCTCATTATGTTATCACCCAAGCTGCGCAAGACTGAGCCTCACTCATTTTGGCTCTCCATGAAACATAGATCCAGTTTGTTGTTATGGCTATGATCTCTCATTCTGACATGGATCCACGCTTGTATTTCAGTGGCCATGATATGTATACATTTCCTAGTTGTGTATCGAAGATCATGTTGTTTCATGCTACACATCTATATGATGTCAAGATTGCAATTGCTCGCTGACCTTGATATTTATTTCAGGTACTTCTGTGACTTGGTTCTGTGGTTTCTTGCTCCTCCGCTGACTTGGAATTATAATGTATTTTGGCCATCGTTTCCCTCTAACCTCACACATTAGGGGGCATCTGTTATAGGTCAAATCTGCACTTCTCTATCAGTGATCACATTAAGTTGTCGATCACACAAAAGGACAACATGGATGGAAGAGCAAAAAATAGTGAGAGCAAAACCATTTCACATTAAATCCCATATATGGCTATCTAAAATCATTATAAGCATAGTTTGTAGATCACATAAGAAACAACCAACATAATGCGTTCCAATGTTTGCTATGCCTAGACAGATAATAAAGCTTAATAAATTGACCCAAGAACATGGCCAAGATTGTTGCAGTAACGAAAGCAACCATGAAAACTCATATGACAAAAGCATGCAAAATCCCACAATGATAAAGTGCATAAGATACCATGCTTAACCACTGACAGAAAGCCACTAGGATGAGGAGCACATAACCACAAAATCACTCTTTTTTTAAACAATAGAACTGCAACCCATATTTAGACTTATTTTTTGTTCATATATGTACAAATAAACTTGTGGAGAAAAAGCTCGCTTCCACCACCACGAAAAGGAAACCTAGATGGGAACAATGATAAAACATAGGAAACCACTCACAGACTCACCAACAAAAAAATACCAGTGTGAAAAATAGTTATCCAATAAGAACCCCAAAGTCCTCTATCTACATACCACCCATGAAGTACAACCTAAATGCATGATAATAAACCCCTCGAGCACACAATCCAAATAACATTGTCCACCAAAATCTATAATGTACTCCCATGCCACCCATATAAGCTTCCATAGCACACTTGTAGGTGCAACGTCCAAGAGGAAAACATAACAAAACAATGTGTAAGTAGGCATCTTTGTAGAGCACAAAATAGAGGACAACCTACATCAAGCACGACCATAGCTTAAGTCCACTCCAAGCACCATCCCATGGGATTTATAAAAGATGCCTATAGCAGGCCCCGGGTTTATACGATAATTCCAAATTCTAAGGATGGAGCTCTTCCTAGAGGACAAACACAGAACCACCACAAACCCCCATTGGATTCATAACCACCAAGATGCATTAAATGTGTCCCTTCCCTCCCAACCACTACCATAAAGTTGCATCCAAAAGCTTTCCATCTTGTACTATCCAAATAGACACATGACAACCCAACATTTTTTCTTATTTTCCATATTTGTATTTATTGGTTCCCATGCACCCCAAGCATTACTTTAGTCTTGTCACTAGACTGCACAACATGAGAAATTAGTGACTAAAAAACTAATTAAAATTCACATATAAACAATTAATTTTGAGTCGGTGACTAACAATAGCTAATTTCCAATATCTTATAGCTCAACTAACTTAGTCATATTTAACTTAGTTGTATATTTGGTCATTGATTTTGTCATTAATTGCCACAATTAATGACCAAATATACAACTAAATAAACTACTAGATGTTAAATCAAGGCAACCTATTAATGACTAAGCTAACTACGACTAAAATTTAGTCACGCTAAAAGATACTGGAAATTAGATACTAATAGTCATGTATATGCGAAATTTAGTCATTTTTTAGTCACAAATTTATCCTTTGTAGTAGTCATTTATCTCTATTTAGCAGTTTCATATTCATTATATAAATGACTAATTTAGTAGTTTTATATTCATTTCATTTTCTTTCATTATTAATAAATATAAATGACTAATTTAGTCGTTTATTCATTTTATTTGTGTTCATTATTAATCAATATAAATTAATTAGTATGATATCGTGACTACATTTTTAAAAAATGTCATACAATATTCGTGCTCATCTAATATGAATACACATGTGAATCATGCAAATTGGCATTAGTTAATTACAACACTAAATAATATCAAGTACAAACTTATAAAATTTCAACCATGTAAATTATATTATATGAAATGTCAAGTATTACAATATATATGAGTTTCCAACCGAATATCTACTAATTGACTAATATTGGTCCATGTCAAAAACTGTCTCTATACTTTACATGAAAATCATCTACATCGATGACTTTCAAAATATTACAATAGATACTGAGTGAAACCTTGGCAATGCCCACAGATATCCAATGATTCCCTTATTGTCATTTAACCAACACCCACTATGCTCTCGCACATCTTGCTACCCAAAATAAACATCTTCTATGCATCACTTAAAAAAATTGTCCACAAGGAAGAGGCAACACTTTCTTACACATATAGAAACTGAACTTTGTATCACAACATATACAATCGTGTTTGAGTAACCTTTGCATATAATTTGAAGTACACAAACCAATTTCAGAGGAAGAAGTTAAACTTTGAATCAAAAGTAGACACAACGCGTGAGAGTAATTTTCCGTAACTAAAAATGCAGATGGGGAAATATAATCGGCGGTTACCAACTACTAAAAGTCCTTAATAAAAATGAAATCCTATCAAAAGTTGTAATGTCCCTTGTTAGATATGGTCTGGATTTTATGCTAACTGCTTTTGTATTATAGTTTAAGACTTTCAACAAACACTTGTCAACTACTGCCCTGGTACCATTGTAATGGCCCTCGACTAGATCTGGGAAATTTTCGAATTGACTGTTGAACTGTTATGATTAGGGAATTTTGTCAAACACTTTGTCTAATTGTCATTTGGGTGGGTTTTACCAATGGTATTTGTTTTACAAATTTCATACCTTAATATTTCGGCAGTCAACAATATATTTTGGTCATAAATATAACATATTTTGCATGGAACTAAAGAGGAAATTAAGTCAAATACTTCTCTATCACAACAGTGAATATGCATGAATTTATAACAACAATGTATAGGAGCAAATCAGATCTAAATGCGGTTTTGTATCCAACATGTATCTCTCAAAGAGATTGTAGTTTTCTTATTGAAGATGTACAGTACCTTCTATCGGCCACGTTATGATTGATTTTTAGCCTTGCATAGAATGAATGTCAATGTACAGTGCAACGCAATTCCACTCTGTGGGAAGATTACAATCAATATAATGAATAGGAAGTGTGTTCCCAAGCTATGTGTTTTGCATCCAAGAAGATATCTTTAGTGAATGAGTGCAGCCCCTCTATTCATTATCAAAACAATGATATGACCAAAGTTTAAACAACAATGAGGATATTTAGTAGTAACACAGCCTCCTTTGCAGTAGTCAAAGGTCATGATCTGAATGGTAAATGGAACTTAGCTCTGTGCCCTCAACAGTAGTCAACAATATTCCCTCTTCACCAACAACAACAAAACTTTGTCAAAGATAAAGTATCTCGTCTACCAATAAACAGTGCAGCCTCCAAACCCAGTGCTCCCTCCTTCCAAGTGCCCATGAACTATGTAAATGGTAGTGCCTCAGTCACAAGGGTAGTCGCCCTCATCAACAGTCGTCATCAGTGAATATAACCATGGAAAAGATGACAGGAAGCTTAGCTTTCCCCACAACAATGCAATCTCATGTACAAGTGCGCCCTCCACAAGAAAATTCCTGAAACTCAACCAAACTCCACCAATCTGCAAGAAACGTGTGCCCCGTCCATTGCAATGAATCACAGTGAAAAGTTCTGAGTTTGTGTGATATTCATTAGATGTGATTTTGTAGTATTTTGTAAGTCTATTGTATAATGTTTGCAATAAACTATATATTTGGCACCAAACCCTTGCACTCTAGCAATTGCATTAACTCAAGCACACAACACTCCCACAAACCCAAAGATTGCATATCAGCTCACTTACATGTTAGATTTGTGTAAAATGGAGTCTTTTGTGGTATTAAATACAGTGTCATCAAATTGTTTGAAGAAACTCCTAGCCCAAAATACAACAGAAATCCACTAAATCTTAGAGCAGCAATAGGCAGGGGGTCTTACAGTCATATCAAATATTGTTTGACAAAGGTTCTAAGTCATAAATACCTCATCCATCCATTCAAAAATTCAGTCAAGCATAGTTGGGGGATCATTACAGAAGGGCGCTCTAACCATTTGAAGAGGATGCAGTCTTTTGTAGAGGAGTATTGAAATTAAGGGCAACGCCAGTACTGAGTTGGAGGTGTTTAAGTGAAAAGGGTAAGCTAAAAGTAGCACTAAGTATCTTTACTGTCATTTTCCTAGTGGTGCATGACCATTAATAGTTGTTTGGAGAGTGGTTTAGGGGCTGCTATATCAACACCAAAGGAGCATCCAATTCCCAACGTCATCTATAACAACATACAGTTGAAGGGGTATCCAACATGAAGAATCACCTACAACAATGAATTTCCAGGGAGAGTATACCATCGACCAGCCTATAGTAAACACCTATAGGTCAGAAAAATCCTTGTAATCGGATTGGATCATAAATTTTAAGCTGCTATTACATTCTACAGTTGATCATTGTTGTTTTGGATTGTTATTGGCCATTTAATGCAAGTAATTTCCAATTCTGGGTGTGTAGAGTCTATGGTAATTATTATGTTTGTGGAGATCTGAAATATCATTTCAAAACCGATAAAACTCTTAGTCAAGTTAGTTTCAAACATTGGTTACCAAAGTGTTTGGTCACCAAAGTGTTTGACAAAACTCATAAACCAAAGATTACACACAATTAAATCAACTTTCAGCCATAACTAGTGAGGGATATTACAAAAGCACACGGCCAAAGGCATGATGTCCATATAACATTCTATATAGACAAGGTGACAGTTCACTATACGGAAAATATTGTGCTTGATCATCAAATAGATTTAATGCCACAGTAAGTTTCTTATCTTATTTTTTTCATATGTGACGAGGTAGTTCACAATATCAATTCTTCTATTTGTTAGAGGGAAGTTGACATTTTCTCCAACATGAATAGTTTTTATCTAAACGCAGAAAATTTGGCAGATTGACGTTCCTACAATGCCATTCACAAATTATTGATGGCAATGAGAGTATAGCCACTGTTCCTTTTGTTTCAACTACTTTTGAAAGATTGGAGCAATAATACATGGAAATGAATAGTTCTATGTTTATGCTAGTATACCAACTATGAAGGGGCCAAAAACAAAGGCACTAATGGAAGGATCCACTAAATTTAACAAAATAAATCCATGTAATTTTTTAAGCCACATTTTCAATAGAGGTCAAATATATATTTACTAACTAGTGGGATCCAAGAGTGTTGTATAATCTTTATTGTTGGAAAGCAACATTACTCTTTAATTAACTGGTAGGAGAAAGACAAAGGCTGCCAAAAACAAATCAAGCATTCACTCAAGGAAAAGAGGGCATGAATTGTTTGTAAGAAAAATTGTGATAGGATACTAATTATAGCATCAGTGGCAAGAATATAAGCACATACTAAGTTACACTTTCACTACTTAAGCTTATCTCTGAGTTTTACCAAAACTATACATAAATAAAAACAGTTGAAGTTTCCACCTTTTTACGATCAAAATATTGATATATGCTCTTTGAAACTTAAATTCTAGAGTACATCAAACATGTTTATACTAACACAAAATATATACATCATGTTAATAGAATTTCCTATTGTGATGGAACAATCATAAAAAGTATGCACCCCAAGTACGCATCATATAGGGTTCATGTCCCCCATATCCAAATAAGAAAATATTGGATTAAAAACTTAATGGCCTTGATATCCTACTATAGAGTAGATACTAGAAACTTTAAAAGGATTGAAACTGGCAAGGATGCCAAAACCAATAAATGTGTCATAATAAAAGGACTGCACATATACTCATTAGCAACTCATTGTTGTTCTCACCATTTCCATAATATCCATCCTTCATTAGTTATGCCAAACACATGAAAGTATTAATAACCACTTAAAGGAAATCAGTCTTTGGTGTTCAGCACAACATTGTTTGTTCTTCAATTTTATCAATGTTGGGATTTTGCTTTCTTTTGAGAAAATGATTCCCATAGCTATTAATATAAACAAGAGATGCACATACTCACTTTATGCAAAAAAAGTGTTTCCATTGCAGCAACCACATTAGCTAAGCTCAAAATTAAGTTGATATCATACCATGCATTAATTATGCTAATATTGGCCTTTAGGGCATACACAAAATATATATCATGTTCTTAAAGTATTTGAACAACAATATCTAACTATTTGAAGGCCCCAAAATAACTAGAATTCCATTAAGAAACATTAGGATTGATCCCAACATTGGGAAATAGAATGGTAATAATCAGTTCCCAACCATCATTATCAGGTTTAGGTAGTGTCTCACTAAGAGTTACTATGATCAAGAATTTACCAATACTGAGCTAAGTAATGACATTGGAAGGAGTGGCCTAGACTAAGAATATTCAATGGGATACCTTGGGCAGGAACCAAGAGTTACTACATGCTCAAGATGCACTTAAAGAAAATAAAGAGGAGTTGCTAATAGTGCTACATGACTAATGGAATAAACATAATCACTCCAGCAAAGTTTTAGCACTTCCCTCAAGACTAAAGAATACTCAAAGAACTTCCGCAAAGACTAAAGAAAAGAGTACATCAGTGAATGGCACCTTCCATGCCTCATGTGAGCTGGTCTAACATATTTGTTCCCATACCTAACCCTTTCACTATTTTTTGTTACGAGATATACCTAGACTTTAAAGTGAACAACCTTCATTGCTGATATTGGGTGAAATTATGTCCAGCAATGGATACCTACTGCTACTTTACCCCACAAGTTTTGCCCAAAATATACTATCTTGTTTGAGGTCAAAACAGACCTAGGATTGCCCAAAAAAATGACTAGAATCACTTTTTATCCACATAACCAACCATGAATGCCTCCTTTGTTCCTAATCCATCCCATAAATCCTTTAAAAATCTACGTGAACACACTATGCAAATAGTGGGTTAACAGGACTTTCGTGGGTAAGAGAAGTTCTATGGGTCTATGGGTAAGAGATGATCTCAAGGTTTATGTTCCTCTTATGAGTTGGTCAAACATATTTGCTGCCCATACCTAACCCTTCCACTATTGTTTTCTATAGGATATACCTAGACTTTGAAGTGAACAACCTTCCTTGCTGATATTGGGTGAAATTATGCCCGAGAATGGAGACCTACTTCTACTTTACCACACAAGTTTTGCCTAGAATATACCAAAATTGTTTTATAATGCTTGTTTGAGGTCAAAAGAGGCCTAGAATTGCCAAAAAATGCCTAGAATCAATTTTCATCCAAAATTGCCAAAAAATGCTTGCAATGGAGTCTAAAATGCCTGTAGTGGAGATTAAAATGCCAAAGTGGAGTATAAAATGCTCATAGTGGAGTCTAAAATTCCTGCAATGGAGTCTAAAATACGGAGAGATTAAAATTTCCACAATGGAGACTGAGATGCCCACAATGGAGATTAAAATACCCGCAATTGAGTCTAAAATTCCCACAACAGAGTCTAAAATGCCTGCAATGGAGTCTAAAATGCCCGCATTGGAGATTAAAATGCCTGCAATGGAATCTAAAATGCCCGCAAAGGAGTCTAAAATGTCCATAGTGAAGATTAAAATGCCCACAGTGGAGACTGAGATGCCCGCAATGGAGATTAAAATGCTCGCAATTGAGTCTAAAATGCCTACCACAGAGTCTAAAATGCTTGCAATGGAGTCTAAAATGCTTGCAGTGGAGATTAAAATCTCCACATTGGAGTCGAATATGCTCACAATGGAGTCTAAAATGCCCGCACTAGAGATTAAAATGCCAAAGTGGAGTCTAAAATGCCTGCAGTGGAGTCTAAAATGCCCACAATGGAGCCTAAAATGCCCACAATGGAGTCTCAAACGCTCGCAATGGAGAGTGAGATGCCCGCAATGGAGAATAAAATTCCCTCAACGAAGTCTAAAATGCTCGTAATGGAGTCTAAAATGCCCGTAGTGGAGATTAAACTGAGTCGAAAATGCCCACAATGGAGCCTAAAATGCTCACAATGGAGATTAAAATGCCAGAGTGGAGTCTAAAATGCCCGTAATGGAGTCTAAAATACAAAGAGATTAAAATTCCCGCAATGGAGACTGAGATGCCTGCAATTGAGTCTAAAATGCCCGCAACAGAATCTAAAATCCCCGCAACGGAGTCTAAAATGCCTGCAATGGAGTCTAAAATGTGTGCTATGGAGATTATAATGCCCGCAGTGGAGTCGAAAATGCCCATAATGGAATCTAAAATTCCCGCAGTGGAGATTAAAATTCCAAAGTGGAGTCTAAAATGCCTGAAGTGGAGTCTAAAATGCCCACAATGGAGTTTAAAATGCCCGAAATAGAGTCTAAAATTTCCACAATGAAGTCTCAAATGCTCGCAATGGAGACTGAGATGCCTGCAATGGAGAATAAAATTCCTGCAAAGGAGTCTAAAATTCCCACAACATAGTCTAAAATGTCTGCAATGGAGTCTAAAATACCCGCAACGGAGTCTAAAATGCCTACAATGGAGTGTAAAATGCTCGGAACGGAGTCTAAAATGCCCACAATGGAGTCTAAAATTCCTACAACAGAGTCTTAGATGCCCACAATGGAGTCTAAAATTCCCATAGTGGATATTAAAATACTCGCAATGGAGTCGAAAATGCTCATGATGGAATCTAAAATAACCGCAGTGGAGATTAAAATGCCAAAGTGAAGTCTAAAATGCCCGTAGTGGAGTCTAAAATGCCCGTAGTGGAGTCTAAAATGCCTACGATGGAGTCTAAAATACAAAGAGATTAAAATGCCTGTAATGGAGACTAAGATGCCAGAAATGGAGTCTAAAAAGCTCGGAATGGAGTCTAAAATGCTCGCATTGGAGTCTAAAATGCCCGCAATGGAGATTAAAATGCCAAAGTGGAGTCTAAAATGCCTGCAGTGGAGCCTAAAATACCCGCAATGGAGTCTAAAATACAAAGAGATAAAAATGCTCACAATAGAGACTAAGATACCCACAATGTATTGATGTATTTGTAACTTCGGAAGATATTCTTTTATGTATTACATTTGTACTTTATTGTATATCCCACAAAGATGTATTATTCCTCTGATTGGAAGTGTCGTCATTTGTATTTGTAAGTGTCGTCATGTGCATCCACAAGTGTCGTCATTTGTATTGATAGGTTATTAGACCACCAATGTGGGGTCGGCCCTAGTTAGCACATGTGGTTGGGTTATTAGGCTTGATTAGCAAGTCAGCCCCAGTGGATTATTGGCAGGTCAAGTCAGTGTATAAATAGAGAAGTTGTGTCTCTCATTTATCTCATTCACTCACTTATCAAGCTCACATATCTAAGAGAGAAAGTGGTGCACTAGTGGAGGAGGAGGAGCATCGGCTAGAGACATCTTATTGGGTTTGATCATTGTGATCCTGTATTGTGGCTTATCTTATCTCTGAGGAAGTTGCGGGGTTTTTCACCTTCTTGTTTTTCCCGGTGAAACTCTGTGTCTCTTGTGTGATTGATTTTGTGTCTATGATTTATATGTTGTATAGATATGTTGTACATGTTATTCTCTTAGAGATCCTTATGATAATGGAATGAAATTATTGAAAAATTAACATGGTATCAGAGCTGACCTAAGAAGAAGGCACTGTGCAGCTGCAGAAGCTAGGGCTTCTTAATATTTGGGTTTCTCTTCACAGATCATCAAAGTCTAGATTGACTCTCCTTGGAAGGACACATCTTTCTGTCGAGACAGAATTCAATTTTGAGCATTTTCAGTTTTGACCCTAAAAATTAGGGTTTCCATAAAAATAGGAATTTCTGAAATCTGAGGACATATCTGGACGCTCCTTGGAAAAATCGAAGTTTAGAGCTTTGGATCGAATTTTTTGGTTGGGTGAAGCTCCGGGAAACTCAAACCCTAATTCAGGGTCCTCCCTAGTGAATCTAGGAGATTGAAAAGCATTTATGAAGGGTGAATCTTTGCAGTTTTCAATTTCTGAGTATACCAGGCTGATCAGCTCATCAAGGTGCATCTTTCTATCCTTTCATAATTTTGAAATTCACATTCTGAATTTTTAGGGCTTCTTTGACAAACCCTAATCCATCTCCAGATCCAGTTTTCAGCAAATCAAGTGGTAAGACCAAAATCTTTTTCTATTTCCATTTGAAGTACTCTTTAAGATGTTTCACCACACCAAGCTTGAGGATAAGCTTGAAGGGGCTGATAACTTCCAAGCATGGAAGTATAGGATTGGGTTAATCCTAGAAGAGAATGAGTTGGACAACTACATAAAGGAAGAGGTTCCAGTTCCAGAAGAAGAAGAAGCTAAGACCTTACACAAGAAGAACCTAGTCAAGGCTAAGAGAATCATTGTTGATTCTATAAAGAACCATCTCATACCCCATGTGTCTTCCCTAAAGACACCTAAGGAGATGTTTGACTCCTTGACCAAGTTGTTTGAAGGAAAGAACATAAATCGGAAGATGACTCTGCGGAACCAATTGAAAGGGGTAAAGCTTCATAATGGAGAGACCATTCAATCCTACTTTTCCAAGGTCTCTCAAATCAAGGAACAACTTGAAGCCATGGATGAAGTAGTAGAGAATGGTGAAATTGTAATGACCACATTGAATGGCCTACCTAGGTCATGGGACTCCTTCATCCAAGGAATCTGTGCAAGAAGAAAATTGGTCTCCTTTAGTAGACTATGGGAGGAGTGTTCACAAGTAGAGGCTATGCTTGTGGCCCGAGAAGAAAAGATGGGAAATGAAGATCAAGCTCTCACAGCTCACACCAAGAAAGGAAAGCTCAAGAGGGAGCCACCTCATCACAAGAAATATTCTCACTACCATCCAAAAGAGAAGAAAGATCCAAGATGCTTCAATTGCAATGAGAAAGGACACTTTGCCTCAGATTGTCCCAAGAACAAAAGGGGAAACAACAACAACTTCAACAAGAAGAAGAAGAGCAACAAAAGGATATATCATGCTCATGCTGCTGAGGATGATGAACCTCCCAAGAAGAAGGCTAAAGCAGAAAGTGATAACTCATCAAGTGAAAATGAATATGTTCTAATCTCTGCTCTCACAAGTACTATCTCTCATGGATGTAATGATTGGCTTATTGATAGTGGGGCTTCTAAACATGTGACTGGGTTTAAAGAATCTTTAATGGACCTATCTGAACATAAGTCACCTCACAAGGTGAAACTTGGGGATGACTATCAATATCCCATAAAATGAAGTGGTGAAGCCTCCTACAAACTAGACTCCGGGAAGTCTATAAAAATGCAACATGTTTTATATGTACCTGGACTTAAGAAGAATCTTCTCTCCATATCATCTTTGGATGCAAAGGGAATGAGAGTTGCATTTGTGGATGGCCAAGTACTCACGTGGCTAAAAGGTAAGACCATAGATGATGCAGTAGTGATTGGAGAGCAAGAGGGAGGATTGTACAAATTAAAGGGACAACCTGAACATGCCATGGTACATGAATCCATAGATCCAAGTGAACTTTGGCATAGAAGGCTTGCTCATGTGCACTATAGAGCACTACCAATTGCAAGTAAAGTTGTAGAGGGTCTTCCTGAAATCAAGACAAAGCATGAAGGTGTTTGCAAAGGATGTGCAAAAGTAAAGAACATTAAGAAGGCATTTACAAGCAGTGAAAGCAAAGCTAAAGGAATCTTGGAAATTATCCACTCTGATGTATGCGGTCCAATGTCATCCAGTTCTCTGAGTGGGTATGTATACTATGTCTCTTTCATTGATGATTTCTCTAGGAAGACTTGGGTTTACTTCTTGAAGAACAAAGATGAAGTGTTTGATAAGCTCAAGGAATTCAAAGCCTTGATGGAAAATCAAACTGACAAGAAGATCAAAACATTCAGATCCGACAATGGCAGAGAATTCACTTCGGGTGATTTCAAGAAGCTATGCAGTGATTCAGGGATTAAGAGGGATTTGACTGCTCCTTACAATCCACAACAAAATGGAGTTGCAGAAAGGAAGAATAGAACTATCATGAAAGCAGCACGGGCAATGCTTCATGACCAAGATCTTCCTATGCATCTATGGGCATAAACAGCGAGGACAGCTGTATATGTGCATAACAAAACACCTCACAAGATATTGGACAACAAGACACCAGAAGAGGTCTTCTCTAGTAAGAAACCTGAAGTCGGCCATCTCAGAATATTTGGTTGTCCAGTATATACACATATTCCAAAGGAAAAGAGGACTAAGCTAGATCCTTCAGGAAAGAAGGGTATCTTTGTGGGTTATAGTGAAAGCTCGAAGGCTTACAGAATATACTTTCCAGGGTTCAAGAAGATTGACATCAGCAGGATGTAACATTTGATGAAGATTCGGCATACATCAAATCAAGGAAGTCACTTGTTGATGACCATGAAGAACCAAAGGAAACTAGATTTCAAGACATCACTATGAATGAATCAATTCCAGAAGTATATCGTGAAATTGAAGATCCACAAGAACCTATAGATCCACCCCATGAGAAGAACTCTCACAAGAGGAAACCTGCATGGGCTAGAGAGCTCATTCAAGATGCAGAAAGGTATGGCATTCCAGAAGAAGAACACAAAGAAAGGAAGAGGACTAGATCACATACCAGTTATGTTGCCTTACTCTGTGATATTATGAACAAAGAACCTTACAGTTATTAAGAAGCAGCGGAAAAGAAAGAATGGAAGGATGCCATGGTCGAAGAGTACCAATCGATCATGAAGAATGATGTTTGGGATGTGGTCCCAAGACCTGAAGGGAAGTCAGTGGTGACTTATGAATGGATCTATAAGATCAAGCATGCTGCAGATGGTAGCATAGAGAAATACAAGGCAAGGTCTGTAGCTCGTGGCTTCTCCCAGAAAGAGGGGATAGATTATGAAGAAACTTTTGCTCCTGTAGCTAGAAACCACTTATACTATGAAACGAGAACTCGACACAGTTCTCGTTTTTCTCTCTCCTAATTTTAGTAGGTATTTTTAGCTCCGTTTCAAAAAGGGGTGATGCCAGTATCATACATTTTCATTTCGAGGCATTTTTTGGGACCTTTGAATTATCTTGATCATAAAAAAAATTTAGTTTCTATTTTCAGGTACATTTTTAGAAATTTAGCAAAATAGCATACATTTTTAAGCAATTTATAATGAAAAACATATACATTTTGCAATTTTTTCTATAAAATAAGACATTTTAATGGACAAAATAAGACATTTTTATTGACAAAATTGTTAAAAATTCCAAAAAATATAGACATTTAAAACCATTTTCAATCAATTTTCAGATATGTTTTGTATAAAAATGATACTATTTCATATTATTTTCCAAAAAGTGTTGATTCACATAAATTCAAGAAAAATTATACAAATTATTTGTAAAAAACATATTTCAAACATTATATATAGAAATTTTATTTCTAAAATTAAGTCTGAAAGTCAAAACATTACTAATATATCTGATCAAAATATTGTCAAACTTAGCATTTTTTTCAAAACATGAAACTAATCAACAATATCATGCAGGCCAAATTCATGTCCTCTTTTGCTGCATGTTTCCCCCCTCTAACATTATAATAAAATAAATTAAAAAACAAATTAAACTAACCCCTAACAACATTATAATAAAAAATTCCTAACAACATTATAATAAAAAATTTAAAGAAAAATTAAAAACAAATCAAACTAACCCCTAACAACATTATAATAAAAATTTAAAAAAGAATTAAAAACAAATTAAACTAACCTAACAACATTATAAACTAACATTTCAAAAAAAATTAAAAAAAAATAAACTAACATTAAAACTAATAGATTTAAACTAATGCTCTTATAATTAAAAATTAAAAATAAAAATAAAAACCCAATAAACTAACCTAACATTATAATTAAAAAATAAAACTAATTAACTATATACTAACATTACACAAAATTTAAAAAAAATTTAAAAGAAAATAAAAATAACATTATAAAAAATTAAAAATTAAAAAAAAAAAAAACTATATATAATAACAAATCAAACTATATAACATTTAAAAACAAATTAAAAAAAATAAAAAAATCAAAATATAAAACATTAAAACAAAATTTTAAAAACAATTAAAAAACCAAACTATACAAAATCTAAAAAAAAATAAAAAATAAAATAATTAAAAAAAAAAGAAAAATTAAACACAATTTAAAAAAAAAACTAAACCATGCAATGGTCGGGGAAGTGGGTTGCAGCGAGGGAGGGGGGAGGTGGGCGACGACGGTGGCGGGGGAAGAGGAGGGCGGTGGAGGGGGAAGGGGAGGAGGTGGCAGAGCTGGGCGGGGGAAGGGAGGAGGAGGTGGAAGGGAGGGGTGGGCATCGAGCCGCTCGCTTGGGCGCCAAAGGGCAGCCCCCGTCGATGCCCGACGGGGGCCGCCCCTGTTGATGCCTGGCATCGACATGGGCCGTGAGGGCCTCCCTTTGGCGCCCAAGCGAGCGACCTCACTCGCTTGGGCGCCAAAGGGCAGCCCTCACGGTCCCCGTCGATGCCCGGCATCGATGTCGATGTCGGGCATCAACGGGGGCGACCCACGTCGATGCCGGGCATCGACGTCGATGCCCGGCATCAACGTCATCAACGTTGATGCCGGCATCAATGTTGATGCCGAGCATCAACGTCGATGCCCGGCATCAACGTTGATGTCGGGCATCAACGTCGATGCCCAGCATCAACGTCATCAACGTTGATGCCGGCATCAACGTCGATGCCCGTCATCAACGTTGATGCTCGGCATCAACGTCATCAACGTTGATGCTCGGCATCAACGTCGATGCTGCGGGCATCGACGTTGATGCCCGGCATCAACTTCATCAACGTTGATGCCCGGCAACGATGTTGAGTTGATGGCGGGCATCAACTGGCATGGACGTTGATGCCAGTTGATGCCCGGCATCAACGTCATCAACGTTGATGCCGGCATCCACGTCGATGCCGGCATCCACGTCGATGCCGGGCATCAACGTCGATGCCCGGCATCCACGTCGATGACGGGCATCAACGTTGATGACATTGATGATGGGCATCAACGTCGATGCTGGGCATCAACGTCAATGCCGGGCATCAATGTCGATGCCGGGCATCGACGTTGATGCCCGGCATCAACGTCATCAACGTCAATGCCCGACATCGACGTTGATGACGGGCATCGACGTTGATGCCCGACATCAACGTTGATTCCGACATCAACGTTGATGACGTTGATGTCGGGCATCAACCGGCATCGACGTCGATGCCGGTTGATGCCCGGCATCAACGTTGATGCCGAGCATCAACATCAATGGCCGGCATCAATGTCGATGCCGAGCATCAACGTCGATGCCCAGCATCAACGTCATCAACGTTGATGCAGGCATCAACATTGATGTCGGGCATCAACGTCGATGCCCGACATCAACGTCGATGCCGAGCATCAACGTTGATGACGTTGATGCCGGGCATCGACGTTGATGCCCAGCATAAACGTCATCAACGGGCATCGACGTTGATGCCGGTTGATGTCCGGCATCAACGTCCTCGACGTTGATGCCCGTTGATGCCGGGCATCAACCGGCATCGACGTTGATGCCCGTTGATGCCGGGCATCAACCGGCATCGACGTTGATGCCCGTTGATGCCCGGCATCAACGTCAATGCCGGTTGATGCCCGTCATCAACGTCAATGCTCGGCATCAACGTCGATGCTGGGCATCAACGTCATCAATGTTGATGCCCGGCATCGACGGCATCAACGTCATCAATGTTGATGCCCGGCATCGACGTGGATGCCCGGCATCGACGTTGATGACGGCATCAACGTTGATGACATTGATGCCGGGCATCAACCGGCATCAACGTCGATGCCGGTTGATGCCCGGCATCAACGGCATCAACGTTGATGCCGGGCATAAACGTCGATGCCCGGCATCAACGTCGATGTCGGGCATCAACGTTGATGACGTTGATGCCGGGAATCAACGTCAATGCCCGGCATCAACATCATCAACGTTGATGCCGGCATCAACGTTGATGTCGGGCATCAACGTCGATGCCCGGCATCAACGTCGATGCCGAGCATCAACGTTGATGCCCGGCATCAATGTCGATGCCGCGCATCAACGTTGATGACGGGCATCAATGTCGATGCCCGGCATCAACGTCATCAACGTTGATGCCGGGCATCGACGTCGATGCCCGGCATCGACGTCGATGCCGGGAATCCACGTCGATGCCGGGCATCGACATCGATGCCGGGCATCCACGTCGATGCCCGACATCGACGTCGATGCCGGGCATCGACGCCGATGCCGGGCATCGACGCCGATGCCGGGCATCGACGTCGATGCCGGCATCGATGTCGATGCTGGGCATCCATGTTGATTCCCGGCATCAACGTTGATGCTCGGCATCGACGTCGATGCTGGGCATTGAAGGGGGCCATGAGGGCCGCCCTTTCGCGCTCAAGCGAGGGAAGGGAGGGGCGGGCATCGATCCGCTCGCTTGGGCGCCAAAGGGCGGCCCCCGTCGATGCCCGACATCGACGGGGGCCGCCCCCGTTGATGCCCGGCATCGACAGGGGCCGTGAGGGCCTCCCTTTGGCGCCCAAGCGAGCGACCTGCCTCGCTTGGGCACCAAAGGGCAGCCCTCACGGCCCCCGTCGATGCCCGAAATCGATGTCGATGCCGAGCATCAACGGAGGCAACCCACGTCGATGCCCGGCATCAACGTCATCAATGTTGATGCCGGCATCAACGTTGATGCCCGGGTATCAACGTCGATGCTAGGTATCAACATCGATTCCGGGCATCAACGTCGATGCCGTTGATGCCGGGCATCAACGTCGATGTCCAGCATCAACGTCATCAACATTGATGCCGGGCATCAACGTCGATGCCCGACATCAACGTCGATTCCGAGCATCAACGTTGATGACCTTGATGCCGGGCATCGACGTTGATGCCCGGCATCAACTTCATCAACGTTGATGCCCGGTATCGACGTTGAGTTGATACCGGGCATCAACCGGCGTCGACGTTGATGCCAGTTGATGCCCGGAATCAACGTCATCAACGTTGATGCCGGCATCCACGTCGATGTCGGGCATCAACGTTGATGCCCGCCATCAACGTCGACGCCCGACATCAACGTCGATGCCGGGCATCGACGTTGATGATGTTGATGCCGGGCATCAACGTCGATGCCGGGCATCAACATCAATGGCGGGCATCAACGTCGATGCCGGGCATCAACGTTGATGATGTTGATGCCGGGCATCGACGTTGATGCCCGGCATCAACGTCATCAACGTCGATGCCCGGCATCAACATTGATGCTGGGCATCAACGTTGATTCCCGGCATCGACGTTGCTGCCCGGGGCATCGACGTTGATGCCCGCCATCAACGTCGATGCCGGTTGATTCCCGGCATCAACGTCATCAACGTTGATGTCGCCATCAACGTCGATGCCGGGCATCAACGTCGATGCCGGGTCATCAGCGTTGATGACGTTGATGCCGGGCATTAACGTCGATGCCCAGCATCAACGCCATCAACGTTGATGCTGGCATCAACATTGATGCTGGGCATCAACGTCGATGCCCGTCATCAACTTCGATGCCGAGCATCAACGTTGATGACGTTGATGCCGGGCATCGACGTCGATGTCCGTCATCAACGTCATCAACATGGATGCCCGGAATCGACGTTGAGTTGATGCCGAGCATCAACCGGCATCGACGTTGATGCCAGTTGATGCCCGGCATCAACGTCCTCGACGTTGATGCCCGTTGATGCCGGGCATCAACCGGCATCGATGTTGATGCCGGTTGATGCCCGACATCAACGTCGATGCCGGTTGATGCCCGATATCAACGTCGATGCCGGGCATCAACGTCGATGCCCGGCATCAACGTCGATGACGTTGATGCCGGGCATCGACGTTGATGCCGGGCATCGACGTTGATGCCCGTCATCAACGTCATCAACGTGGATGCCCGGCATCGACGTTGATGCCCGGCATCGACGTTGATGCCCCGGCATCGACGTTGATGCCCGGCATCGACGTTGATGCCCGGCATCGACGTTGATGCCGGGCATCGACGTTGATGCCGGGCATCGACGTTGATGCCGGGCATCGACGCTGATGCCATTGATGCCGGGCATCAACCGGAATCGACGCTGATGCCGGTTGATGCCCGGCATCAATGTCATCAACGTTGATGCCAACATCAACGTCGATGCCCCGGCATCAACGTCGATGCCCGGCATCAACGTCGATGCCCGGCATCAACGTCGATGCCGGGAATCGACGTTGATGCCCGGCATCGACGTTGATGCCGGCATCAACGTTGATGACATTGGTGCCGGGCATCAACCGGCATCAGCGTCGATGCCGGTTGATGCCCGGCATCAATGGCATCAATGTTGATGCCGGGCATCAACGTCGATGCCCGTCATCAATGTCGATGCCCTGCATCAACGTCGATGCCGGGCATCAACGTTGATGACGTTGATGCCGGGCATCAACGTCGATGCCCGGCATCAACGTCGATGCCCGGCATCAACATCATCAACGTTGATGCCGGCATCAACGTCGATGCCCGGCATCAACGTCGATGCCCGGCATCAACGTCGATGCCGAGCATCAACGTTGATGACGGGCATCAACATCGATGCCCGGCATTAACGTCATCAACGTTGATGCCGGGGCATCAACGTCGATGCCTAGCATCGACGTCGATGCCCGTCATCGACGTCGATGCTTAGCATCGACGTCAATGCCCGTCATCGACGTCGATGCCCCGGCATCGACGTCGATTCCGGGAATCCACGTCGATGCCGGGGCATCCACGTCGATGCCCGGCATCCACGTCGATGCCAGGCATCCACGTCGATTCCCGGCATCAACGTTGATGCCTGGCATCGACGTCGATCCTGGGCATCCAAGGGGGCCGTGAGGGCCGTCTTTTGGCGCCCAAGCGAGGGAGGTCGCTCGCTTGGGCCCCAAAGGGCGTCCCTCACGGCCCCTGTCGATTTCTGGCATCGACGTCGATGTCGGGCATCGACGGGGGCCGTGAGGGCCGCCCTTTGGTGCCCAAGCGAGGGAGGTCACTCGCTTGGGCACCAAAGGGCGGCCCTGACGGACCCCATCGATGCCTGGCATCGACGTCGATGTCGGGCATCGAAGGGGGCTGTGAGGGCTTCCCTTTGGAGCCCAAGCGGGCGGTTCCCTCCCCCTCCTTCCTCCTTCCCGCTCCCCTCCACTTCCCCCTCCTCCCGCGCCCCGCGCCCTCCCTTCCACCTCCCCCCGCCGCCCTCCCTTCCACCGCCACCACCCACCACCTCCTCCTCCTCCTCCCTTATCCCTCTGTCGCCCTCCCCCTTCCCCCTCCTCGCTCCTCCCCCGCCGCCCTCCTTTCCACCGCCATTGCATTGTTTCAATTTTTTTTAAATTTTGTTTATTTTGTTTTTAATTTTGTATAGTTTATGTTTTTTTAAATTTTGTTTAATTTTTTGTTTAAAGTTTGTTTAATTTTTTTTAAATTTTGTTTAAAGTTTGTTTAATTTTGTATAATTTAATTTTTTTTTAATTATTTTGTTTTTTAATTTATTTTAAAATTTTGTATAGTTTGATTTTTTTATTGTTTTTAAATTTTTGTTTTAATTGTTTTTATGTTTTTGTATAGTTTTTAAAAAAAAAAATTATAATGTTAGTTTGGTTAGTATATAGATACTTAGTTTTTTTTTAATGTATTTTTAAATTTTTAATTATAATGTTATCTTAGTTTAGTTTGTTTTTAATTTTTTTTAAATTTTTAATTATAACATTAGTTAAAATTTGTTAGTTGAATTTGTTTTTAATTTCTTTTTTAAAATCCAAAGCTAATATTTGTGGAATGGGGAGCATTCGTGCAAGATGGGAGTGTGTTAAACCAAGCCGTAGATCCTGAAGGAATATGACATCTGAAATGATGGGTATAGATGTAGACTCAGATTGTGCGCCCATTGATAATAGAGAAGAGTATGGGTCATCTACATCTTCATCAAGTCCTTCATCTGCAGAAAATGTAGATTCTGATGGGGTGTCAGAATCCATGGATGAATTTGAAGAAGCAGTGTAGGGCCTTTTTATTAGTATGATTTTTGTAATTGAAACTCTAGAGGAGTTTTTGATGATGGGGTGTTAGAATCCATGGATGAATTTGAAGAAGCAGTTTAGATGCTTTTTACTAGTATGATTTTTGTAATTGAAACTCTAGAAGAGTTTTTGAATATTTATATGAACCATTTGTTCTTGTATGGTCTAATATATTATCTCATTATGAATCGCATCATAATTCCTTTGTTTTTATATGGTTATAATGGTGAAATTATTAGAGAAATTTGTTTTTTTTGTTTAATATGCAATTTTCTTGAAAGTTGTAATTTATCTCTTCAAGAATTTTTTTTTTTTTTCCAATTTAAGGTTGATTTTAAAGTTTTGTTAAACAACAATATGGGATGTTTAGGCCATGGCTCTATTTTTTACCCTAAAAAAAAATACGTGTATACTGGTATCAACACTTTTCTATTTGGGGGGTGTTTTTGGTGTTTTTTTTTGCAAAAATCATCATTTTTATGGGTAGAGTTCTCGTTCATAGTATATAGTTCTCGTTTCATAGTATAAGTGGTTTAGATACACTTCCATCAGAATAGTACTTTCTCTGGATGTAGTGATGAAATGGAAGATACACCAGATGGATGTCAAGACAGCTTTCTTGAATGGTGTAGTCGAAGAGGAAGTGTATGTGGAGCAGCCACTCGGTTTTGAGACACATGACAGGGAGTCATATGTGTGCAAATTGAAGAAAGCCTTGTATGGCTTGAAGCAAGCTCCTAGGACTTGGTATGGTTGGATGGACAGTTTTCTATCCAGCTTGGGCTTTACCAAGAGTAAAGCAGATTCCAACCTCTACTACAAGGTTGAGGAAGGCAATCCTGTGATACTACTCTTATATGTAGATGACCTGTTTGTTACAGGGGAGGATGGGGTTGATTGCTGACACCAAGAGGAAGCTTGCAGCCGAGTTCGAGATGAAGGACTTGGGGATGATGCACTATTTTCTAGGCATGGAGGTGTGGCAGAGTGCGGATGGGATATTCCTTGGACAAGGTAAGTATGCAGTAGAGATCCTGAAGAGGTTCGGGATGATGGACTGCAAGGCCATGGCCACACCTATGGCATCGAACCTGAAGCTTTTGTGTGATGCTTCATCTGATTCGGTTGATGTCACGGTGTATCGTCAGATGATTGGGTCCTTGATGTACCTGACGAACACAAGAACAAATATTTGCTTTGTTGTGAACACATTGAGCCAGTTCCTGACGGATTTGAGAAGTGTTCACATGGTTGTTGTAAAGCATATTCTGAGGTACCTAAAGGGTACGGTTGATTATGGGCTCAAGTATGATGCGAATCAAAAGTTTAACCTAGATGGTTATGTTGATTCAGAATAGGAAGGCAGTGTTGCAGATAGGAAGAGCACTTATGGGTGCTTCTTCAGTATGGGATCAGGTGTGATCTCTTGGTTTAGCAGGAAGCAGTCCTGCGTAGCACTGAGTACAGCCGAAGCGGAGTATGTTGCAGCTTGTTCGGCTAGTTGTGAGGCAGTATGGCTGAGGAAGATGTTGTCTGAGTTATTTGATCTCCCGTTGGATGCTACTAGTATCTATTGTGACAACCAAAGTTGTGTAAAGCTATCTGAGAACCCAATGTTCCATGACAGGTCGAAGCACATTGAGATCAAATATCACTATATCAGGGATATGGTGCAGAGAGGAGCAGTGAAGCTCCTGTATGTTGCGACGGATGAGCAGGTTGCATATGTGCTGATGAAACCACTAGCTAGAGTGAAGTTTGAGTACTTCAAAGGGAGGCTTGGTGTTCTTCAGATTGAAGATACTTCGAGGAATAAGTGATGGGACACATTTGCAGGAGCCATTCCAAGCATAGTGAGAAGAGGATCCTTCCCATGACTGTGGATGTAAGCGTTGTGTGATGAGCATCAGGATGATGCTCCAGTTACTCCTCTGTATGATCAGGTGGATCATGTATTTTTGTATGCATTAGGTGGATACATTGTATGATCATGTGGATCATGTATTTGTGTATGTATCAGGTGGATCATGTATTTGTGTATGTATCAGGTGGATACATGATATGATCAGGTGGATCGTGTATGATGATATGTATCAGGTAGATACTTGGTATGCATCAGGTGGATGCATTATATGATCAGGATGATCATGGATGACGAGCTTCAGGATGTTGCTCCAGATGACATGCATCAGGACGATGCAGTGACGATGATCATGGATGATGAGTATCAAGATGATGCTCCAGATGACATGGATCAGGACGATGCAGTGTTGATGATCAGGATGATCATGTATGATGAGTTCCGAAGACACAAATGCACATAGGATTTTCAGACATGGTGTAGATGTGTTCTCCCATGGTCGTGATGTAATTGCTGAGCCATTCTTTACAAGGTGTAGATGTGTTATCCCACGGTAAAGATGTAAGGTCTGGAGCCATTCTTTACAAGGTGTAGATGTGTTCTCCCATGGTAAAGATGTAAGGGCTGAAGCCATTCTTCACAAGGTGTAGATGTGTTCTCCCATGGTGAAGATGTAAGGGTTGGGGCCATTTGAGCATGGTTGAAGTTTGTCTTCCCATGGATGCGATATAAGTGTTGTGGCATTCCTATCATGGTTGAAGTGTGTCTTCCCATGGCTATGGATATAAGTGTGGTTCCATTCTCGCATGGTTGAAGTGTGTCTTCACATGGCGTAGATATAAGTGTTGAGCCTTTCACGGATGGCTAAAGTGTGTCTTCCCATGCTAGTGAGTGTAAGTGTTGTGTGATGTGCATCTGGGTTGTGCTTTATGCATGATGTTATGATCAATATGATCATGAGTATCAGGATGATACTCTGTGGCCATGGACAAGTTGTGCAATGGTATGTAAAAGGTCCTGGGAGATCCAATAGGTTGAATTGTGTGCTCGTAATTAGTCCTAGGATGCTCTTTCGAGGTTTTGTTGACTCACGTAATAATTCCTGAGGATTCCACAGTATGGCCAGTGATGATTAAGACCTACAGGTAGTGGGCCTACATCCAGCATGAAAAAGGGCTAGCTCTGTAGAACTTCCTATGATGAGCATATTTCAGATATAGCCCAGTGATCGAGATGTCGAGTACAGCAGCTATGATGATGATGATGCTCCGTGATCCAGTGATGATGATCCAGCTCCAAAATTGAAGACTTGCGCCAATATGTATTGATGACCTGTGATGAAAGAATACCTTCCTAGTTAAGAGGGAGTGTTGATGTATTTGTAACTTCGGAAGATATTCTTCTATGTATTACATTTATACTAATTGTATATCCCATAGAGATGTATTATTCCTCTGATTGGAAGTGTCGTCATTTGTATTTGTAAGTGTCGTCATGTGCATCGACAAGTGTCATCATTTGTATTGATGGGTTATTAGACCACCAGTGTGGGGTTGGCCCTGGTTAGCACATGTGGCTGGGTTATTAGCCTTGATTAGCAAGTCGTCCCCAGTGGATTATTGGCAGGTCAAGTCAGTGTATAAATAGAGAACTTGTGTCTCTCATTTATCTCATTCACTCACTTCTCAAGCTTGCATAGCTAAGAGAGAAAGTTGTGCACTAGTGGAGGAGGAGGAGCATTGTATAGAGACATCTTATTGGGTTTGATCATTGTGATCTTGTATTGTGGCTTATCTTATCTCTAAGGAATTTGTGGGGTTTTTCACCTTCTTGGTTTTCCCCGGTGAAACTATGTGTCTCTTGTGTGATTGTTTTTGTGTCTATGATTGATATGTTGTATAGATATGTTGTACATGTTATTCTCTTAGAGATTATCGAAAAATTAACACAATGGAGATTAAAATTCTCACAATTGAGTCTAAAATGCCTGCAATGGAGTCTAAAATGCCTGCAATGTAGTCTAAAATACCCACAATGGAGATTAAAATGCCTACAATGGAGTCAAAAATGCCCACAATGGAGTCTAAAATGATCGAAGTGGAGATTAAAATGCCAAAGTGGAGTCTAAAATGCCCATAGTGGAGTCTAAAACGCTTGCAATGGAGTCTAAAATTCCCACAATGGAGTCTAAAATGCCCATAATGGATTCTCAAATGCTCGCAATGGAGACTAAGATGCCCACAATGGAGAATAAAATGTTCGTAATGGAGTCTAAAATGCCTACAGTGGAGTCTAAAATGCCCGCAATGTAGTCTAAATCACTCAAAATGGGATGATTCCATTAGTGTTGGTTTCGGTTGTGTATAAATCACTCAAAATGGACATGATATTTAGCTATGGTGTTTTAAAAAATTGGAGAACAATTATGGAGTCAAGTTGTTGGGAGAAATTATCGTTTCTATTGTAGTGTCATCAATAAGAATAGAAGGTCAAAAGTTGACATTTTGTATTGGATTAAATACATATTCAAATTGTATTTATTCACAAGTTGACTGGATAACAAAAAAACAAGGAGTCGAGGACCTCTCAAAGGTTCTCAGATCAAAGGTAGAGCCTAAATTAGCCAAAACTGACATGATTAAATCCAAAGAGTGGTCAATTCCTTAAAGTGTAGATAGTTGTTATGGAGGATCCAAAGCTTACCCCCATTATGAAATGTCAATAATCTAATAAAATTCAAGCAACATAAGAATAAGGAGCTCAAATAAATAGGATGAAGGCCCCATAATTGAATCAACAAATCAAACAGTGAGACATGCACCTTAGTTTGTGGAACACTTGAGTTTTATGTTATCAAAAGGAGAATGTGCTCAAAAACAATATGAATCTTTTTGTGTTTGAATTTTAGAGTGCAACCTTGAATAAGATGACATAGAAAAGGAAAATGGACATAGGTGCAGATATGGTTGTGCAAACAATAGAATAAGTCATCACTAATGTTAAGGATGCACACCCCTCTCACTCTAATGTCTTCCCATATCACTTCCATGCAATTTTATAGTGTAAAGTTGCATGCAATGCAAACTGAACTTGAAGCTAAAGAAATGCAAATAGACGTTCTTAGAGTCTTCTCGTGTAAAGTTGCTAGAGATGCACATCAAACTTGAAGCTAATGATATGGAAATAGATGGTCTTAGAGGAGATATCAAAATTAAAATTTTGTCAGCTAGTGGCAAGGAAACTTTCAGTGAAAGTTGTTATCTCGTTAGGGGATACACGGGCTTGAAGTTGGTTGCCGAATATTTTGATGCACATATGCAAAATCATGCATTCCATGATGTAGTGAGAGAATATGGTGTTCCAATTACAAAGAAGTTGGAAAAGGTTCATTAAAAGAAAATAAAAGAGAAAGTTGTTGCAATGTACAATTTTGCAGGATCAATATGGACCCATCCCAAACGAGGTGCCCACTTTTAACAAGTTCGAAGTTATAGAAATCACTGGAAATTTTCTTTTGAGGTATTTAGTGTGTAGAATGTGCAAATTGATATAACCACTATGTTGAGTGACTTCTCTCTTGTATTATTAGATACACAGGATGTGAGAAACATATGTATACTACACAAGTTGTGAGAAATATGCGTGTATCACCTCACTCGTGCTAAAGAGATGTTGTGTTTAAATTTCAGAGTGCAACCTTGAAGAAGATGACATAAAAAAGGAAAATGGACATAGGTGCATATATGGTTGTGTAAACAATAGAATAAGTCATCACTAATGTTAAGGATGCACACCCCTCTCACTCTAATGTATTCCCATATCACTTCCGTGTAATTTTCTAGTGTAAAATTGCATGCAATGCAAACTGAACTTGAAGCTAAAGATATGGAAATAGATGTTCTTAGAGTATTCTAGTGTAAAGTTGCCAAAGCACATCAAACTTGAAGCTAACAATATGGAAATAGATGGTCTTATATAACATATCAAAATACATATTTTGTCATATAGTGGCAAGGAAAATTTCAATGAAGTTGCTACCTTATTAGGTGATAATAGTGATTAGTGCAGGGTTGTGTCTACACTAGTTTAACTATTTTGCTAAGAGATGGTGCGTCTCTACGTCAGAGATGAACATATTATCACAAGTTACCTTAAAATCTAGATTCATTCATCAATTAAGATAAGCAAATTTAAGATATACAGCCATTTAAAAGTTTAAATCACACAATACAAGCAACATCTAAACATTATAATGGCAGAAATTTGAATCAATTCATGCTAAAAAAATGGAGAAGATACATGATTACCAGGAATCCTGGTGTGAGTGCCTCCTCCCTTGCCATAAATTCTCCTTCCTTCACCCTTGCTCTTGAAGAATTGGAGCTCTTTTATTCCTTCAGAATCTCCTCAGCATGCCTTTGCTTTTTTTATCTCCTTTACCATGCCTCCCATGCCTTTCTTATATAGCATTGGGAAATGGGCCTTAGGCTTCTCTTTTGAGTGTGGGATAATCCCCTTTCATGATTTTAGATCATTTTCACTTAAAAACCCATTTTTCCATAGTTTTTAGGCTTTTTGCAACATTTAGAATGATTTTAAGCACAATTAATGCATTTTAATGCATTTCTCAGAGAGGATTCGTCTCTGAATGAACTTGTGTCATGACTTCCTGGTGCGGGTACATGGTAAACATATGTTGCTCCTGTCACATGATTAGGGGTTTCAATTTTATTGTTAACAGATTCCCCCTAATGTGTGAGGTCTGAAGCAGAGCTAAGGGCCGAAATACATTACTGAAATTTATACTCTTTATCGTTCAAAGCAAGGACGAGGGAAGGAAAACTCACAGGCGCGTGATTGAGGATCACACTTGCAAAACATAGCAATTTCTCAAATATATAATATCTTCCCGAGATGGGCATACCCATGCTCAGCAGTAAACAAGAATGGCCATGAACAATACACAGTGGATCCATGTCAAAAGCAAATTTTTCTGAAATGTAAACATGCACTTTGATGAGTGCGAGAAAAAAGTCTTTATTGAACTTCTGACATGGCAGTCTAATCTTGGACAGCTCAGGCAGTGCATCAATGAGTGATACAACTGTTTTTCCCAAGGTCTTCAATACAAATTGACGATAGTATGAATTTATATCATGCAAATAAGTGATCTGATGTTGATCATAATAAAACACCATATGATTACCAGTCATTGATGTATACCATTAACAGATGCAAAGAGACCCATCGATAATGATGATGGACTCTAAGGTACTGAGTACAAACTAACAAGTGTGAATAGATTTTCTAAAGTCGAACACTTGTAGAATCAAACAATCAGGGGTCATTGATGTATACCCACTGTCATTTGAGAGGAAACCTGCCACTAATGACTGCAAGATCCAAGGTACTCTTGCGTTTCTAGATCCATTTCCTAGATAATGATTTGATGTCGATAGGAATAGATCCATCGGAAGGAGGGCATTGATGCATCCCACATCAACCGATACGAAACAAAGATCAATAGTATGATGTAATTTGGTAGAACTGCAAGATCCAACACTGTATACTGACACAAGGAAGGCCAACATGATTGGTCAAGAATATTTGAGGAATGACCGACTCAGTTTGGACTTCCCTTGAACACATAACACGACGCAGAATGGACACTTGGAAACATAGGACTTTGAGTAACCGGCCTTAATGAAATCCACTAATTCCAGATGCATTAACGAAAGCTCCATTGGTGACGGGAAGGATAACCCATCGGTGGAGATCTGTTCAAAATACTGGTACAGTTTCCTAAGGAAAATGCAGATGGTGTACTGACTGCGGATACAATATTATTTGTCGTGTTCAAGGCCAATAAGGACTGACTGTTGTCGTTTTCTTCTAAGTTTATAATATGGCATGATTCAAGTCTCTCCCTTTTTGGATTTTGTGTTTTTCAATTTTTTTTAACCTTTTTCATTTATTAGCTTGAAAAAAGAATGAAGCATGCTATGATACATTAGAGGAAACGAGTGTCTCAAGGGCATGCGCCTAAATGTCAAGGGCATGGGTCAAGCCAAGGCAAAGATCCGTATTGCAAACAAGGGCTGAGCTAGTTATGTACACTCTTGCAGATGTTTCCTCCATGGGTATGGGTCAAATATACATAAGCAATGGTTTATATGCATCTTGTAACAGAAAGTGACTATACAGGAAAATAAGCAACATAAGCAATAAGCAACGAAGCAGTTTGCATGGATGTTCAAGTGGATATTTTACCGCAAGCTTATGTAAAATGAAAAAAAATTAGGAGCCCATCAGGATATGGTCAGAAATGTGTGAAAGAGAAATATGTGGTCTCAAACTCCAAGTCATGATGGGACTAATAGGGCTCCCAGGCCTATGAGAATAATGCAACATGGGCACCAAGATGGCAATGGGGTGCTGACTAGGGTGTCCCATGTTCGGTAGGCTCTGCTGTCGGAATGGTAGAAAATACAAATATATTGGGCTAACCCACCAATTTCCAACAGGTTCGACCCTATGGCAAGTTTGGGTTGCAAAAGGTTCAAATGAATCTTCACAAAGGGATGGCCTAAACCTATATGCAAGCTTCCAAATATACCAGATAAGATTGAGGAACATGCAAATCATGATCCTATACTTGGGTAGATTTATATCAAGTATGCTCCCAGTGGCCCCACAAAAGATGTCCTTAGGTGAGTGCAACCAAATTTTTACAACTTCAGGGATATCTTCATTTAATGATAAAATGTAATCCAATAAGTCATGTGAGCTTGGAGATCTCACAGCCCAAATGGGCCAGGTAGCCGAATAATATTCCTCCATCAAGGGAAGATTTTGATATGAATCTGCCGAAGCTATTTGAGTAGCTTGGTTTGAAACTTCTACGACAGATAGAGGTGATCCATATGCTTGCCAACATGGAAATGACATTACACAAGCTGAGGTCCCTTCATCTACTATGGTTAGATAGATGTTCTTACCATGAGTCATTACTTTAATCTGAAAAGCAACTTCGGGAAGGATCCTACATATTGAATGGTTTATGTCTGATGTGATCAAAGTCTCATCGGATGGATCAACAACACCAATGGTAGATAATAGTTCCTTTCATTGCGCAGAATGACATTGCAATCCCTCTAAGTCCGACATGGCACATGGTACTTGAGCTAGGTGCTCAAGAACATTACCGTTCTGAGCAGCTCGCATGTTAGGATTATGCATTGTTCTACGCAGAACACCTTTGGGGGGGTGTGGTACTAAGTCTATGGCTGGTTTCTTAATGTAAAGATAACCACCTGGTTGTGATTTAGATTGATCCGATGTACTAGGAGAGACATCATAAGAATCAAGTCTTGTTTGAATGTTCATCTCAGGATCACACATGAAGACATTAGCATTAGGATCATTGCCCCCTTGTGGGGGGATTGGTTGGTTTCCCTCTTGCGAGGGTACCGGTGTCAAAATAGTGGGTTGTTGTTGCCCACCGCATTGAAGCATGATTGGTGCATCTCCCTTACCATATTTAGAATCTTGATTACTCTTGTACTTCTTCTTCTTTCCTCTAAGGTATATGGATGAGACAATGAGGATGTTAGAATTGTTGGAAGGATTGGCAGGTTCCTGCATTGCTTGGCCAACTGTGGGTTGCGAATTTTGAATAGAAACTTGTCCCAAATGTGGGATAATCTGTTCAAGATGGTTGACGAAATCCATCATATCATTGACATGATGTCCATATGGCAACCTAGTTGGATCAAACGCAGGTCTTGCAGGTTGGTTCCAAAAAGATTGGTTATTTTCTAGAACCTGACCACTCCATGGTGGAATGGGGTTAATGGTTGGATTGCCCCCTTGCGGGGTTAGGCCCGAAAAACATTGGTTACTTTATAGAGCCTGACCACTCCATTGATGTGGTCCTTTGGTGTGATAAGAATTCCAAGGTGGGTTTCTCCTTTGCGGAGGTTGACCCCAAGAAGTTTGGCTACTTCCTTAAACATGACCATTGGGTGGATTGCCTCCTTGCGGATGTAGGATCCAAGAAGATTGGTTATTTCCAAGATCCCAACCACACCATGGCAGTTGAACTTGGTATTGAAAATCATTCCAAGGTTGACTTCCTCCTTGTGGAGGTGGCATCCAAAAATATTGGTTACTTCCTGAATGTTGCCCAGTCCATTGTGAACTAGGTTGCATGTATGGATTGCCTCCTTGCGGAGGTATGTTCCATTGAGATTGGTTGCTTGGTGTAACATTACCACTCCATTAATGGTTGGGAGTCATGGGTGGATTCCCCCCTTGCGGGGGTGGGCCCCAATTAGACTGGTTACTAGTTGGAATCAAACCACACCATTGATTGTTTCCTTGGTTTAGATAAGCGTTCCAAGGTTGATTTTCTCCTTGCGAAGATGGTACCCAAGAAGATTGGTTACTTCTTGGAACCTCCCCAGCATGCCTTTGCTTTTTTTATCTCCTTTACCATGCCTCCCATGCCTTTCTTATATAGCATTAGGAAATGGTCCTTAGGCTTCTCTTTTGAGTGTGGGATAATCCCCTTTCATGATTTTAGATCATTTTCACTTAAAAACCCCTTTTTCCATAGTTTTTAGGATTTTGCACCATTTAGAATGATTTTAAGCACAATTAATGCATTTCTCAAAGAGGATTCGTCTCTGAATGAACTTGTGTCATGACTTCTTGGTGTTGGTACATGGTAAACATAAGGTTCTCCTGTCACATGATTAGGGGTGTCAATTTGATTGATAACATTAGGGGATACACTCTTGGATTTGGTTGACGAATATTTTAATGCATTTATGCATATGCATGCATTCCACAATGTAGTGAGAGAATATCGTGTGTCGATTACAAAGAAGTTGGCAAAGGGTCATAAACAAACAAAAAAAGATGCAATGTACAATTTTGCAGGATCAATATGCACCCATCCCAAATGAGGTGCCCACTTTTAACAAGTTTGAAGTTATAGAAATGGTTGACCATTTTCCTTTGAGGTATTTAGTGTGTAGAGTGTGCAAATCGATATAACCACTATGTTGAGTGACTTCTTTCTTGTATTATTAGATACACAAGTTGTGAGAAACATATGTATACTACACAAGTTGTGAGAAATATGTGTGTATCACCTCACTTGTGCTAAAGAGATGTTGTATGTTAGAAGAATTTAGGGAGAAGATCTTTGAAACCATTATTGTTACCCACGCAATCAATGACATCAACAAAGTTACTCTTTATGAACACCTTCTGAATCTGAGGGTGCAATGAGAATTACTAGATCATGTAATTATTTAGATAAGAAGAGGATTGATTTTGAGTCAAAGTTAGCCAACATCAATCCTAGGTGGAAAGTATATTCTTTCCAAGAGAAAAAAAATTCATGAGACCTTTCCACTCCTCTGTAATTATGTTCAATTTTGAAATATGTTTTTATTTTCCATTTAAAAATTTTGGGAGCAATTATGGAACTAGACTGCTAGGAGAAATTATGGTGTCTATGTTATATTGTGTTATAGTACACCATGTTCAGGGAAGAGGAAAATGCCTAGGGTTTAAAAGGGTGAATTTGGTTGATTGGAAAAGAAAGTCAAAATTTGACATTATGTTTTGGAATACAAACATATTCCTAATGTTTTTTTGTTTGAAATATGTTTCTATTTTCTATTAATGGAAGTACAAATCATATTACAAAAAATGAGCTACATTGCACAAAATTGGCAAGAAGGATGTTAATAAACTAGTGCCATAAAATCCTATAAAAAAACCCTGAAGGGAAAGCCGGTACAATAAACTCCCAACCAAGAAGCATTTAGCACTGCAAGAAGAAGAGACCAAACAATCCACCAACTCAGGTTCCAGACACTACTTTCCTATCATATTTGAAACACCCATTTTTTCTTTTCCCTACTCTTTCCTATATTGTAGTGTGTCACGGGGAGTCGGCCAGCGGAATGGAGTTGCATTTGTTTTGTAGTGTAAATTGTTTATCCATCAAAGTTGAGAAAAGGAAAGGGACGGTATTTTTTCTCTTTCTTTTGCTTCCATGTACTACATCCTTGGCCTAAACAAGACTGAATGCAGCAAACAAATTTGAGGTTAGATGATTCAGGCTTTCGCAGTTCTCTAAATCCTCTATGAGGTTGTTAGTGATTGTCAATGGCAAGCCCAATGTCAATCAAAATTGTCAACTTTTGGGAAAATGACATGATGGCTTGCCAAAATTAGTGCTATAGTGTTACTAAATCAAAAATTGATATGTTATTGTTATTTTTTAGGTCTTATAATATAAATGGATGTAAAATTATTGTTTAGGTGCTTACATTTAATATGGATTTAGGACTAGATAGCTCATCCTGTGTCACTCCATATCTTGGGTAAGATAATTTTGTAAGCTACATGTTAAAGAAAGGCATGTTTTTAAACACAAAGACACCTAAATTCATAAAAGGCAACAAAGGGTTTAGATAGATAGTAGAACTATCTGAGAATTCTAATACTTTACAACTGCATTTAATGATACAATGGAATGACTTTTTCTTTAATTTGTTAAAATCAAGATTACTTTTAATTGCAAATTTTAAAATACTTATTGGATATCAAATCACTGTAATCTAATATTATGGAAAAAATATTCAGAGTTGAGAATCTCAATAAGTTCAAGAGTGATGATGGTCACTGTCCCACATTAGTATGCACAGACTTGGCATCTCGAGGGATTGATTTAGATGTTGATCATGTTATTATGTTTGATTTCCCCCTTACTCTAGTAAGTTACTAGTATTTTTAAGTATTCATACATTGTTAACATATCACTTCAAATGCTTTTTATAGTATTTCAAACACTCATAATGATTTTATTTTTTGCTTTTGTGTAGATAGATTACCTTCATCGGACTGGTAAAACTACCCAGATGGAAACAAAAGGTAGGAAATTTTATTTTGCAATATGGTTTTCATTTTATTGCTCCTAGTATTATTTTTCAGTTTTCTCGACATCTTTGAAAATAAATTTTAAGCAAAGTAGGAAAAGATTCAAGAACAGTAATAACAAAAAGGATAGGGAAAATATTGATTGAGACGCACAATTATTTCTATTTAATGTCATTCTTTCACTTCTCACCGTAGGTTTTTGACATAATGTTAATTGGGGAATTATGACTCCTCTCTTGCAGGTATGGTGACAATCCTGGTTACAAAGAAATAAATCACTCTAGCAAGTAAGAGATTGGGGGAACTTACAACTAATAAATAAATGTATAAAGCAATGAAACAAAAATATACCCATAATAAAGAGAAGGAAAACGTAAATCCTAAAGAGAGATCATTAGTAAAGGGAATTAAAAGTCGAAGTGATTTGTGAGAGATGGAAGGTTGTAGAGGAGCAAGAGGCTTGGTTGGATAGGAAACCATTCCCATACCCTGTAGATTGTTGATCGTTCCATTCCTTGCACATCCTTCCTCACTTTACCTATCAATGCACATGACTGACATGGCCTCGTGGAAATACAAGATGAGCAGTGGGGGGAAAGGTAGACTGAATTCTGTTCAAATAGAGTTGCATGCCCCGCGGTAAAGGAAAAGAGAGAGCCCCCTACACCTCGCCTTACTATTTATCCTGATATTTTTTTGAAACCAACCTTCATTCCTTGAAAATCCCCAATCCATAAATCCAACCAGACAATTCATAAATTTAATGACAACCATCTTCATTCATGTTTCGGTTGTTTGGGTATCATAGATGATGGAACTCGATCAAATAGGTATACCTAAGAATGGGTACCAGTGATACATGAATGAGAAAGGTGAATATTAAAGGTTCGGTTGTTGGGATAACATCCATTAAGTGCTCGAGAGCCAAGATATGACTTTGTTGGGTTTTCCTGAAGACAGACAATGGGTAGGGAGAATCCTCGCTGGGAAAGCTAGTGGATTTACTAAATTCAATAACTGAGCAGGATTTCTATTCAATCTCCTTGGTTGTTCATAGGTATACCACCGATATCGTTGCAAGTGACCGCCTTATCGATAAGTCAAGAGAAATAACTCCTTGTTTCTCGAACTTCTTCATTACTGGTAGGTTCTCTAGGGATGGCACTCAAAACCTTATTAACCATTGTTGAAATTTCATGGGAAAAAGAAAAGCTCAAACAAGAAGATTGAATTGCAGGGAGAGTGAAAAATATTGTCGAATCCCAACAATTTGAAAAGCAGTAACAAGGGATAGGTGTAGAAAGATGCCACAATTTATATGATCTGCTTCATTAAGGCCACAAACCCCTTGCTATGGTTTCAAAATTCATAACTCTGAAGTATCTCGACGAGCGGGGTAGACTCAAGATTTCATGAGTAGCTCAAAATGCAAATGAATACTTCTACTATGTTGTGCATGTGGTTTTTTTGTTTTATATATTTTTGTTACTTTTGTGTTTTGTTTATATATTTCGTTATTTATTTTATACATTTTTTGTTATTGGTATTTTGTGTTTTAATATAGCTATATTATAATAAATATAATAGTAATAATTATATATAATAATTTGATAGTCTTATATATATATATATATATATATATATACACGGCCATATTTACAATCGTTCCCAAGGAGTGTTTTGAACGAGTCTCTACGTTAATACAATCATGTTCACGTCGTTTCTTGCCGATAGACCACACTCTAATGGTCTAATAATATAGTATTATTAACCATTAAATATATATATTCCCCGGGATTGGGGGTTAGGGAAGAGTTTTGGGACGTTGGGATTTAGGCAGGTGGTCTTGGATCTAACCACCACGTTGCCACCAATAAAGGAGCCTACATGTAGGATAATATATGCCTATCCTGACACATGCATAACGTAATGGGAGGTGATATGTGGAGTAGTTTCAAGGATTGGCCATCAATGTATGCGAGCTTGTGGGGGTTAGGGGTGATATGTGGATGATATTTTTATACATGTTAACCAGTGGGCCACTAACATGTTATATTAACCTCACATGAATTAGTGATCCCTTAATTTATTAAACCACAATCCCTCATTCTTCCCTTTTTGCTAAGTTATTTGACGAAATCCAGCAATGGAAAATTGCAATTTTGACAATGAATTTTTATAATTTACTAAATTTTAATAGTGCGGATGGATTTAGAGACCCATAATCCATCTGCAGTGTTAAAATTCACACTAGTACAAAATGAGAGATAAATGACCAAAATTTGCATATAAATGACCACTTTTGATTTGGAGACCACTAGTGGCAAATTAGCGGTCATTGATCACACGACCAAAAAAGTGGTCATATTTAACTTGGTCATTTATAGCTTATATTGTGGTCATATATTTGGTCGTTAATTCGGTCATATATTTGGTCATTAATTGTCATAATTAATGACCAAATATACGACCAAATATATGACCACAAGATAAGCTATAAATGACCAAACTAAATAGGACCACATTTTTTATCACGTGATCAATGATCGCTAATTTCCACCAGTGGTCATTTATATGCACATTTTGGTCGTATTTTGGGTCATTTATCTCTATTTTTATAGTGGTAATTTATCTATTTTTAGTGGTTTCAAAATATATATAGTGCATGGAGGAATCAAACCAGCAGCCTCCTGCCTACAAGGCAAGTGCTCTTCCATTGAGCTAGCACTCTTAAATGGAATATATTATATAATTTTACATTAGTGATCTAAGACACAAGCACAATCTCGTTCAAAAGTTTCTATGGTCACAACAAAGGAAAGGGAGCACTATATTTGACTAAGTATGGAACCTAACTCCAAGATCAACTCGCAGGAAAACAAGTCATATTGTCTATTTTAATATAAGGTTTTTTTTCCTTTTGGAACAAAAAAAGAATAGACTAAAAATCACTCTATCACACAAGAAGAGGTGCATTTAGGGAAATAATCTTACTTGAACCTCCATAGAATCTAAATTCTAGATCTAAATATACTTTTAAATTAACCATGAAATTAATAGTAATTATAGCTCTTACACAGCTACAAATCTATTAGTGTACAAAATCCATAAAAGAACTAGACTATTTTAGCTATACAATATTTGATTTCCTAGATGATACCTCCATTTGGGTGTCATTTTGTTGAAAAATGTTCTAAATACTCATGTCTTCCCTGCCTTCTGTCGATGATAATGCACCTACATCATCTTGGCCCATTCCCTAAAAGAACAAATAAACGTAAAAAATTAATAAATGATGACCTTTAAAGAATCAAATCAATTGGCAAGAACATAAAGAAACTTGCCATATTAGCCAATTATATACCTTCTATTTCTATTATAATTTTACATTATGGGATTCATAAAACATAAAGTCATCATAGATATATCCATGTTTCTTCCCATATTTTCTGCTTTTAGAGCCTAAGTTAACATGCATAGGAGATAAATAATTAATTTTGCAATATGGTATGCATGCACATTTCAAAGTCAAGATGTTTTCACTCTAGCCAAGCCTAGAAAGGGGTCACGTGAAGGCCCAAATTACAACTGCTAGGATGACATGCATAATAGCCATCACAAGTATGCACAAGCAAGAGCAACCACTCTTTGCTTTTTTGCTCAGTTTAGCCAATCTCCTTGGGGAACACTACTCAACATATAAAGACAGTGTACATTTGGACCAAACAATACAATGAAATACTAAGACAATGTTTGAAAACCACTTGAAAAAAAAAAGATAAAATACTTGATATATATCCAAAAATTGAAACAAATTAAACAAACCTGCAACTGTGAGCTTGTTCCATCAACACCTTGGTCTAAGTTATCATGTTAAGAATTACCATATAGAAACATGAGAAATTAGAAGCACCAATTAAAACTTAAAAGAAAGTAGCACTTTGTAGAGTAAAAATGAGGTGACCCATGTTGGTTAAGACACAAAAAAATTGATTCAAACACCACATAAAATGAATTTTATAAATTAAATATATTGCACGCAATATTATATAAGAAGTCAAGCCTGCATATTATGACATTATTGTACTCAGCAATCACATTGACCTACTTTTGTGGTCATTTATTAGACATTAATAAAATTATCTTATCTTAGCTTAGCTTAGCTATGATATACATTTCACTAGACATTTAGCACTCTTAGTTTCTTTCTTTGTACTTAGACCTTCACATTTTTATGTGTTTTTAACTTTGATTTAGTAACAGATTTCACACTCCCATTTTGTACCTACACCATATGTACTATCTTAGTCCCATTGACCTACTTTTATTAATAAAATTATCTTATCTTATCTAAGCAATATTGTCTCATCAACATTATAGCATATGCTTAATGGCCCTTATTCCCATTGCAGTAAATAAAATTCCTTGACTTTCTAAAAGAACCCAAAGCATAATGGTCACAAAATGTTTGACCTGCAAAACTTCAACATAGGTATTTTCAATCAACTGTAAGAGACTCATATACGTCACAATTCCATTTTTTTATGGTTAAAAAGGATGCTTTGGCTTCCTATTTGCAACTGGACAAAAAATCACCCAACAAAACAACATTATTTAACCTCTCATATAACTACTCCCTTCAAAGGTAGAATCTCCTTTGTCAGAGCTTATGAACCATGATATTGGATATTCCAGTAGCATAAGTCAAAAATCCTTGAGGATCAAAGGATTTAAACCTGTTTTGGTTCAAAGGATCTAAATACTCAACATTTTCATAAAAAATCCATATGGAATATTTATGTGAATGAAATCATATGCAATCAATACTGAGATGAACAAACTTCTATAGGGAACATGATACAACCATGTCAACTCAATCAGCAGTAGCGTTAATAAGCCAATGCTGCTAAAACAATGTATTTAAGCAACACAGCAAACCAAATGACTTGTACTTGGATACTTGTGTCATGGAAAAAAGATGTCCCATATCATTGAGGACAATTAAATATGTATAGCGATCTATTGGACTTTGGCATAGTAGTCAGAACAATGTACCGCCATGCAAACAACCCAAGTTAAAACATCAGCAGATGTAGAGCCCTTATGTGGGAGTGGGGGGGAATTGGTAACATGTTTGAACTCCAGGAGTTGGTTTCCCTCCATCATCAAAGGATCTTAACACATGCAACAGGACAAATTGGTTAAAGTGAGCACTAATATGATACTTTATCCTTTTCTAAAATCAAAATATGTAAAACATAACTGTGCGAAATCAAATTAAGAAAAATATCTGAGATAAAATTTAAAATAAAACATTACCACCATGTTGAACTCCTGTGAATTTGGAAAATACATTGTCAAAGAGCACATCAGTCCTCCTTATATGCACACATAATTCTATAGCCACACCTATATCCATGAGTTGGAAAACCACACTGCAAACAAAAGTCAAGCCAAATGAGACTCAAGAGTGAATAAAGGCACAGATGCATATAATCTATCAATCAAACATCAACAACTATTTGCATTCATCTTCCTTCATAAATCCATTCTAGTAAAAAATAGAAACACGTAAAGTGGAGTTCCCCAAAATCAAAGAGAGAAAGACATGTTGGTTCTTTGGCTAATTTTTGCATGCCAGTTATATTGCACCATTGGATTAATGTCATGTGATCTTAAATTGAAGCACTATTTTGCAATCTCTACCCAATAAACTTTACAAAACCCAGGCTACACCTTTGATCATATATATGAGCATTGCAAATTTCTTCATTATGAGATGTATCTTTGTATAAAACTAAATAGCCTACAATTGCAGGAAACCTAACAATATTGGTAAGAGTCTAATTTAAACAGTCTCACTAACACTAATCTCAACAACTGAAGCTATGGCATCACAAACTACCTTGGATTCATATCAAGAACATTACCATCACCTGATTGTTCTTGATTGTTTATATCATGCTCAAAGAACGAACTGGAAGGTCTCAATTCAACAGCTATAAGAGATCCCTCTTCACCAAAATATGTACTACAGACAAGAGTCTTGATTCAAGTTGTATGTTGTAAGAATGCAAGTTTGAACTAGAACAAGTAAAAGGCGGCTAGAATAAAATCGAAAAATATTTCTAGCATAATTTAGTGTACTGCTCAATTACTTTCCTTTGGAAATAGATGCAACACTGTAGTTGTACCATAATATCTAAGATTATTTTATATTTGGATTTCCAAAAACCAGAATAATGTCCTCAATGCATCACAAAAGAAAGGATGAACTTATGAAACTTAGGATACTTGGCTTGTATTTTCCCCAAAATTGATTTGAAAACGAAAATATCAAATCAAGGAACACCTGGAGGTGGTAGAAATAGTGTAAAAGTTGAGGTAGAAGCTGCTCAAAGATAGGTATATGAACACCTAGAGGTGGTGTGAAAACAAGAATCATTGATGGAATAGTAAGCATCGTAGGAGCACTAGGTGTGCCAATGGTGCTTTGAGTCAATACAAAGATCTGTTTTCAACAAGCTAGAAAAAGAAGTGTTTCCAAAAAAATGTTCATTGCATTCAAAGCGACCTTAGCATGTTCTATGTTTTCAACTGCAAGAAGAGCAACTAATGCATCTAAGAATATCTAATGATCTAACTCTTTCAAAATGGAATGAGATGAACTATGTGACATAGAACATAACCCCCACTACCTCTCCCCATTGAGCCCCCAAGTTGACTGTATGTCACTGACGAGGAAGTAGTTGATGAATCAACATGAAATATCATAGAAAAATGGAAGCATACAATGGGGACAAATTCATCTTTACGATCATCAAGTTCTAGTTCTGCACTAGTAGCAATTACAGTCACCAAAAGAACTTTAAATATAGATTGCTCCACCATGAGCTGTGTCTTTGTTTTCAACCCTGGATCAACCTGCGAGTTGAAACACAATATGATATTGATATGTTGAACAAATAATAATGCAGGTTCTGGCATTTTTATTAGATCTTGAGATGATAAAAATGCTCCCAATTTATATCGTAAAGATCTAATATTACCCAAATGGAATGGAATTTTTACAAACTATTTAATCCAATACAGAATCACATAATAAATACAATGCACAAAAATTCAGACAGCATTATTGGGTCACAAATTATGAAGAAAACTGTATATCATCAAGTCATGAGGGCATTGATTTGAAGTTGTTAATAAGAACTCCTAGTTAGGAAGTCCTAAATTCCTAATTAATTGGATGAACTATTTGTCCCAAACCATCCTGTGCAAAGTATATTCATGTGTATCAAGACGCCCCCTATTTTGACTTATCATCACTAGTGGAGGCACCATCATGTTTATGTCTCTGTTGATCACGTGTAAATGTGAAAATACTCATAGCAAATCTAAGAGATGATGTATACCTCATAAGAAAGAATTTAGGAATAAGATTAAGAGTGGTCAATGCAGTGTAAATGAGAAACAGAATAATAATACAGTAGAACTCGGATAGAAGCAAAATAGCTTCACACACACTAATTCATTAATCAAAAATGGACAAATAAATAATACAATGCATGAAGATTCGAATTCCAAGGTGGCAATTCGAATTAGCCTTCATGGAGAGATCAAAAGATCACCGGAGTGTCATCAAAGCACAACTAGAAGTCTTCATCATCATCAGTGGAGTCATCAATGCACAAGTAACTGTCAATCATCAGTCAAACTGAGTCTAACTGAGTGTGGTAGGTGTAACTGGAACATGGAGGCACTAACTCAATGAAGGAGGCTCAGTGGAGGGCGCATGAGGAGCTAATTGGAGTCAGAATGGACAGTCAAGTCTCACTGGAGGTCCATCAGAGTGATATAGTCAGTTGAGAGTCAGTCTAGCCTTAAATCAAGGAAAGAACTGATGATAACTCAATTAACTGAAGTGCAACTGAGTGGTAGGTGAGAGAGGATGAGTGGCTTCCTTAAATCAAGGAGGAAGGGTGCACTAAGATCTAGGAGGGATAAAACTGATCTCAGAGAAGCTCCCGGGGGCTATCTAACCGAGGCTAGGTGCTGGGACCGATGACTGGGATGCATGCATGCTGCACGCAGATATGCAAGCAAGATTGAAAATGCAAATAATGAAAATGCTGGTAGGACTAGGATGGAGTATAGGAATATCCTAACACCCCCCCTTAATCCATCCTGGGCCCTAGTAACTAAGACCAAATGTCACCCAATACAATGAATAATAACAGTCAATAAACCGAGGAAATGGGGAAAACCTCATGGGAAAAATACCCCCCCTCAAAATAGACTGTAAGGCACACACAAAAATAAATGCTCCAAACTCAAGCAGGTGTGATGCTTAGTCATATGTCTGGAGGTATCTTCTTCTTGGGAAGAAGTGGATCATGCTCAAAAGGCATGTGCTTGTACTTGCTCTTCAGATTGAATGTGATGAGAAAAAATCCAAAATTATGAGGATTATCCTTGAACCTATGATTCGAATCAGCTGAGGTAGGATCAAATCTATGAATGTGCAGATAGTCTTTTGTCTTCTCCTTCGAACCATCATGGGTGAGATTATGCCAAAAAGAACCATCAAATAACAGTTATTGCTTGGAATCCAAATCAGCTCCGATACTTGATAAATGGTTTCTTGATATCTCCTTTGAACCAACAGGGGTGAGATCAAAACCATCATATGCATGAGAAATTATCCCAAGTAGTGATTGCTTGGATTTTAAATCAGCTCCAAGACTTGAAACATGGTTTCTTAAGATCTCCTTTGAACCATTAGAGGTGAGGTCAAAACCAGTAAGTGCATGAGAAATTATCCCAAGCGAATGGAAATGACCATTATCTTCAATAACCTTCTGAAAGCATGAAATAATGATCATATAGTAGTACATAAGAGATGAGTGATCAAGGAGAGCGAATGCATTACCTCCAATGGTTGATTTTAACTCTGAAACATTCAATAGATCATGATGCAAACCAACAAACTCTGGTGCAAGAGAGGATTTAGGACCTTCTGCAATTTCTAGAGTGTGAGCTGGCACAGAATTCAAAATAGAAGAAATTTGGAGCATGAGTGTAGAATCTGCAAATTCTTCTTCTTTGTGGCTAACTTCAATATGAGATATGTTTGATACTGATTCATGATCAATGAGATCATCAAGGAGGGCGAATGCATCACTTTGCTTTCTCTCTAAAGGGTTTGGACCAATCCCTTCATTCTGCTTTCCAAATCTTTCATCCAGATGGGCCCATAGCTCTTTTGGAGATCCAACATCAGGGAGGTCATATAACATGCATCGAGACATAGCATAACTCATGGTTGCACAATCTATTTCACCTTCATTTAACCAATCATACTCTTCTTCAGAGGATTCGAACTCTCTTTCAAAACAATAATCAAAGAGACCATGTCTCTTTAAATGTGCTATCAGTTGTGGTTTCCATTCATCATAGTTGAATGGAGAAAGAGGATTAATTCCTGATGAATACATGGAAGTTGTTTCATAAGACCTACAAAAACAATAGAAAGTCTGCAACTGCTACTGCTGCAAAAGATGCAGAAATTGCCGCAACTGCTGCACTTGAAATCTTGATAATAACTTGCAAAAAACTCTCAGGAATGGAGATAAACAATACTCTCAGCATGCTCTGATACCATGTGAAAATCCTCACAGCAGATCTAAGAGCTGATGTATACCTCACAAGAAAGAATTTAGGAATAAGATTAAGAGTGGTCAATGCAGTGTAAATGAGTAACAAAATAATAATACAGTAGAACTCGGATAGAAGCAAAATAACTTCACACACACTAATTCATTAATCACAAATGGACAAATAAATAATAGAATGCATGAGGATTCGAATGCAAAGGTGGCAATTCGAATTATCCTTCATGGAGAGATCAAAAGATCACCGGAGTGTCATCAAAGCACAACTAGAAGTCTTCATCATCATCAGTGGAGTCATCAATGCACAAGTAACTATCAATCATCAGTCAAATTGAGTCTAACTAAGTGTGGTAGGTGTAACTGGCACATGGAGGCACTAACTAAATGAAGGAGGCTCAGTGGAGGGCGCATGAAGAGCTAACTGGAGTTAGAATGGGCAGTCAACTCTCACTGGAGGTCCATCGGAGTGATACAGTCAGTTGAGAGTCAGTCTAGCCTTAAATCAAGGAAAGAACTGATGATAACTCAATTAACTGAAGTGCAACTGAGTGGTAGGTGAGAGAGGACGAGTGGCTTCCTTAAATCAAGGAGGAAGGGCGCACTAAGCTCTAGAAGGGCTAAAACGGATCTGAGAGAAGCTCTCGGGGGCTAGCTAACTGAGGCTAGGTGTTGGGACTGATGACTGGGATACATGCAATTGCATGCAAGACTGAAAATGCAAATAATGAAAATGCTAGTAGGACTAGGATGGAGTATAGGAATATCCTAACATTAAACATATAACTAGTCTATGAGTTGAGTAAGAGTTTAATGACATTCTTTGTATTCTTGTGATTGTTTATCCTTTCTTATTTAAGTCATGTGCACCCACATCCCCTTTATTTACTCTTTCATTTCCATTACTCTAAAACTGCAACTTGGGTGAGGTCTATGTGTAACAGATTTATTTGCATTGTTAATTTCAACATTCATGGAAAACACTTCTGCATTTGATCTTACTTTGCTCTGTTAGTTTCCTATGTTTATGGTAAAAGTCATATAAGGCAAAAGTCAACAATTTTTTTATTAAATGTTTTTAGAATTTACAATTATCTGTGCTAGATTGTTTTCCCTACAAATGGTAGTAGATCAATATTAGTATTATGAGCATACAAATTGTTTTTCCTGCAAATGCTAGTAGATCAATCTTGTTGTTTATATAATGCTTGCTATTCCTCGTTACTGACTGCAGGATAAGAAAAAATATGCAATGAAGAAGGTCATAGCTGCAATGACTGTTGGAAAAGATGTTTCATCATTGTTCACAGATGTTGTGAATTGCATGAAAATAGACAATTGGATCTGAAGAAGCTTGTCTATCTGTATCTTATTAACTATGCTAAAAGTCAACCTGACCTTACCATACTTGCAGTGAATACCTTTGTCAAGGTAAATGTTTTTACGTTTCTTAGTTCTACTTATATTTTTAACTTTATCTACTTGATAACCTTGTTCTCACAAAGGAAAGTAATTGAATATTTTTTTAAAACATGTCTGGTGACTTAGTGAAGGGTCCTTATTGAATATGATGCTAATTCATAAGCATGCAAACCTTTCTAGACACTCAAAATCTATGAATACCAACCTAATGAGATAGTTTGGCTCAAATATAATTGGCAGAAAGAACAATGAAATGTTCTTCTTAAATGATTTGGATTCTTTTGAAAACATGTTATGTGACAAATCCAAACCCATCATATTAAGCTGGAAATTTCTTGTGGCTGCTAACCTTAGCATATTTAACTATTCTGTCGGCATGGGATAGGAAAGATTCAAGTTGGATACATAAAATGGCAGAAAGAACCCCATATAAAGAAGAGTCCCATATAAGACTCAAGGTTGTTGATTCATCGAACTGACTTCCTGAGAGAGATATTTATTGGTCCTAGGTGATGTAAAAAATAACTATTGATTCCAAGGAGCACATTATTATTATTAATTTTTTAATATTCTGGGGTATATGCATGCTATCTGTTTTCATTTAATACATGTCAAAAAATATTGTTTTGCCTTATGTTGGAATGGCCACTTCTAGACAAGATAGCCATCACTATTGAGTTGGTACTAAGCCCAATATCCTATTAACTTGAATTTATCAACTAGACCCTTGTGACCAAAGAGTGATCAAACATACGTTCTAATTTCCTAGCTTCCAATGGACCTCAAATTTAACTACTTCCTTAGTCTTGGAAAATGTTGTGCACACTTGGAAATTTCCAGTTGTAAATTTGCAGGCATCATTAAATTTGTAGTTAAAACTCGGTTTTTGTCGTTGTTTTTTATACGTCATTTGCTAAGGATATGTGGGATATATTCCATGGGTTGAAAACTGAGCTCGTGCCCGAATTCAAACGCCAAACTGCACTCCTAGATGTCAAGATTTATTTTCAGATAGATGTATGATGTCCAAGATAAGCTTGCAGGTGTTTAAAATAGTGTTCATCATTTTCAGCAAAGGCGCCATGAAGAACTCATAGGTTAACAAGTGTGAAAGTCTATCTAAATGTCAAACATACTCAACCAATTTTCAAAGTCTGCGAGATCGTTTTTAGAAGTGTAATGGATGGTTGTTGGTTGGTACATGAAATTGGAAATTGGACTGGCTTTTCATTATTGTTGGATTTAAGTTCGTCACTTGCTTCATTACTTTCAGATTACTATATTTAATACTCATGGTTTATCTTATTGGGAGGCTGCTTGAATCAACCCTTGGCTAAAAAGGAAGAAAAAATGGTGGGCTAGATTCTTAGCTTTATACTTGAATATAGTTAACCCCCCATCTAAGTATAATATATCACGCCCCAATTCAAGGTACAATCTAAGCTTTAGAAGTGTAATGGATTGTTCCTAGTTGGCGGATTGGTTGGATAGTGACATGTAACCCTAGCCAACCGTTCCCAAAACCTCATATCTATTATACCTCAAAATTTGGACCTCACAGGATTCGATCTCCATATGAGCAACATCGACCATGGGAAACTGCAGGATGATGATCGTGACCAACACTCCAAGAGTGGATTTAGCACTGACAAATTGTGCATATTGTTCTTCCTCTGATCTGTGAAGGTTCATCATTTCAGGACTCGTTCAGGCCTTGGCATCCATTGGATCTTCTTTGGTCCTAATCTTGTGCCCGCATGAAGGCATACATAATGGTTTTATTTCTTTGAATGTTATTCAGCGGCGCCATGTTAATGTTTCTACTGGGGACACCATTTCAGTCACTAGGTTTGTTCCACCAGAAATTAAATTCAAGTTGGTCTTGTTAACGCTTGAACTGGAGTTTGTCAAAACTAAGGGGAAAACTTAACAGCTTGATGTTGTAGTTCTCTCTAAACATCTCCAAAAAATATTCTTGGATTAGGTTTTCACTATGGGGCAGAGAGCTACGTTTCAATACTATGGAAAAAATTACATCTTCACTATGAATCGGACTATTGTGGAAGGAAGATTACGAAAATATAAATAGAGGAATGTTATCAAAAGAAACATATTTTATCTTTGAAGCATCACCAAATTCTGGCATAAAGATAATGAATCAACATGAAGCAACAAGCAGCAACATTTTTAAGCGGAGGGATTTTGACCTGCAAAAATTGGGCATCAGTGGCCTTGGTGAACAATTCCAGGACATATTTCGCAAATCATTTGCATCTAGATTTTTCCCTCCACATGTCACAAACAATTTGGGTATCAAACATGTTAAAGGAATGATGCTTCATGGACCCCCGGAATAGGGAATACACTTATTTCCCATCAAATTGGAAGGATGCTCAATGACAACAATATACACTAAATACCTCACTTGGATCCCTGTCGTAAACACTTGCACAAATTGAAATGTTGGGAGTAAATAAACATGTACTGCACTGCCATCTCGAACTTGCAAACGACTCATCAATGCCCCCACTTCGAGCCTGCATCAAGTGAATCTAAAGTTAATCCAACTTGTTAAAGCAAACATTTGTGTGTAAACCAAAAATTTTAAGAAAAAAAATAGATCCACTTCAAATTAATTAAACCCTAATAAGGATGACTTCGGCAAAATAAAGAACAGAAAGCTTGAGGGCATGGGAGAAAGTAACCTGGTGGCGGCTAGACTTTTGAACGCATCATCTTCCTTTTCGCCATTTTCAGTGCTCTCCACATCGGATAAAGGATGTCCAGTTCTAGTGGACAAAGAAAGTATGTATGGTGGGATTGGGCTGGGCACGGGAGGAACAAGGTCAGGGAGAAACGCCAATAGTTGAGTTTCATATAATGTTTTTTTTTTTAAATTGTTTATATGTGTGTGTGTGTGTGTGTGTACGTTTTGTTTTGTTTTTGTTTTTTGTTAAATTTTCTTGTGAAATGGGAAATTTGTTTCATAAATCATGGTGTTTGTCTAAATTATAATGTTCAATTAAAAAACCATTGTTATTATGGGTGAGGAAACTAATTATAATGACAATAAAAATTTATAACCATATTCACAATCAAATTAACAATATAAACTATTTTTTTCAAAGTTGATGTAAACATGGAGATGAGATTGTGTTGTTGGGGAAATTTAATTGGCACATGAAATAGATTGGTTCAAAGTTTCTCTTATAATTTGTCAAAATTAGATTTGAAGAAGATAGATTGGTGTGCTTTAAAAACCCTACTGATGGAAGCTACATAGTGTGTTTCGGGCACATTGCCATGTTTTTAAATAGTTGAGAGATTGAGGGAAATTGGTGGTGGTCCAAAATGTTTACAACTCATTCTAGAAGGCCATAATATTATTTATGTGGGTGGACCTTTAAAACAAAGTAAACACATGGGATGTGATGCAGGTGGGATAGGCAAAATCCAATCCAACCCACTTACCCCAGGATTAGGATGATTCTACACTTAACAGAGTCACCAAACTTAGCTTACCCAGCCAAGTCTTTCTAGAAATGCGGGCCTCACTTTCCAAAAATTCCTTCCGCAATTCTCTTCCTTCTACAACCGCCTTTCCGCAACAACCTTGCGGAATCACCTTCCTTCTGCAATTGTGGGTGAGATTTCCAGCTTCCTTCCGCAATCAGCTCCCGCAATTGTACTCCACAATCAATGTCCGCAACTTTTCTTCCCGCAATTGTACTCCACAATCAGTGTCCGCAACTTTTCTTCCCGCAACTATATTCCTTCCGCAATTGCGGGTTGCGGGTGTGCCTTCCAAATTAGTAAATTGTAACACTGTAGATGGATTCAGAGACCCCCCTATGTCACTGGGCAATGGAAATTTGCAATTTTGACAATGAATTTTTACAATTTACTAAATTTTAACACTGTAGATGGATTCAGAGGGGTATCTGAATCCATATGCAATGTTAAAATTTAGTAAATTGCAACATTGTAGACGGATTAAGAGAACCCCTATGTCGCTCGACAATGGAAAATCTAGAAAGGGGTCTTTGAATCCATCTGTAGTGTTAAAATTTAGTAAATTGTCAAAGTTCATTATCAAAATTGCAATTTTCCATTGTCGGAGTGACACAATTAAAAATTATTAACATAAATGACTAATTCATATTCTTGCAGCTAGTCATATTATTATTCCTTGACTAAATTAATGATTTATGCTACTCATTTTTAATTATGCCACTTATTATCTAATCGTATTTTTTACCAGTGACTAAATTAGTCGTTTTTAGTTGGGTCACTAAAAATTGCTCAAATTTGGTGGTAAATCACTTGAAAAAACTGTGGTGACTAACTTTTTTAGTCATGTAGTCAGTATTTTCTCATTTTGTACTAGTGTGTCAACAACCCTTGCCCAATCATATACCAAATATTGTTATTTGAAAATCTAATTAACAATTTTCCCGAAATAAAATTATAAAGCCAAACTATAGCATGACCTTAAGTTTTAAAATAAATTTGTTTTTATTTGTATGCAAACAAACACACATAGTGAAAGCTTAAGTCCACTCCTAGTGGTAGGAACTAACATATCTACGAAATGATGGATTTGCCCAAATACATGCTTTCGCATATTCCACAACTTATAATCAAACTTCCATAAAATTATCTATAAAATCTCTAAAAATAATTATGAGAGGAATTTGCAGTCATTCATACACCATAAACTAGGTGGTTCTCTCTCTCTTAGAACTAGAATTTGAAGAAGCTTTCACGGTGATGCGATTCAATGAGGATAGTTATATTTAGGTAGGGGGAGTGGTCATGTTTTCCTTATAGCATTGATTATGTCGTAGTTGGCCTCACAAGCCAACTACCTTTTCATATTGAAGGCAAGGTTTGATGTACTCTCTTAGCCTATATCTCATTATTCATGGTGGTGTGTCCAAACCTACAGTTGGTGATGGCACCCAAGGTTCCTCAAAATTTCATTCTAAAAGTATACCAAGAGGTAATGAAGACCCTATTCCTAATCCCAATATTGAATTTTCTAATACAAAAGATGATGGTTTTTCTAACTTGTTTCAAGTGGGATCCATATTAGGTTATGTTGTGGGTCAAGTACCCCTCAAGGTAATTATCCAAAATTGTATATGTGAGTCCTAGGAACCCTTTGGAAAGTAGTCCATTCACATGTGAAATGCATTTATAGGTTTCCTCATACTTTATTTCAATAAGCATGCCCATGTCCATGAATTCCTTGTGTGTAGCCCCTAGATTTGCAATAATATCTTAGTAGGCAAGTCAAGAGACTTAACTAGCCTAACCAATTTGGGTAAATTCTCTAATTTTCCCATGACATTTTGGCCATCCATTCGAAGGATTGTCACCCCGTTGTGGGAAGTCGTATCTAAAGATCCCATAAGTTTTTTCAACCCCAATCCCAAGTGCTATATATATGTGAAAGTTAACCTATCAATGTATCTCAATGAATTCATCCACGTTTGTGTTGGTCAAAATTTCCATCAACAACTAATCCTCTACATTAATTTTCTCAATACTTGTTTCTATTACCAAATCTTAAACCATCAAATCTAGGAATGTCCACTTATGACATAATCCAATATTGAAACAACCTCACCCAACCACACCACCCCCACCATTCAAGCCTCTTATTTTCCCAAAAATGGTGAAGGTGCTAAGCTAAAGTCATGTAGAAGGAAAAATAGTCCAACATAACCAAGAACCATCTTGTGAAGACCATGACCACTAAATTACCCTTTATTGAGACCTCATTTACGATTGACTGCTCCAATGGGATCCTAGGCCACATCTAGTAACCAACAAATAGGAGGGGGTGGGTGGTGTGCTTGCTCACTACCACCATTCCCACATTTGTAAGAAAATGATGGCATGAATGATGCTAATATCCATTCTAAATGCATAAATAAAACCACCTTGGGGGACTTTTTCACAAGGAGTATTTCAATCCATAATGGATTTGGTGCTTTACAAAGCCTTGAGGATAAAAAGGCAAATATGCATGATGTTTTGTATTGCTAGTGCAAGTGGCTTCTTGAAATGTTCAAGGTCTAAATTATCCTAAAAAAAAAAAAAAATGTTTTCCAATCGTTGACATTGTTGTGTGGGACATGCATTCTTTGTTTATAAGTTGTCAAAATTGTTTTCATTTTTTGTACCACCTTGTTAGTTATTTAGTTGGGAGTTAAGGTTTTTATTATAATCAAAGTAAAGGTATCAGGGCGGTTCCATTCCTTATTTCTCACCAAGTGGATAACAATGTTGTGGGGCGGGGTACATGACCCACCCATGGACTTGTGTGGTTGATCCTTAACCTATATGACCAGCTTCTTGGCTCAACCAATATATATGCATGTAATGATGTGGGAGATCATGCTGCATTTTGTCTTTTGAATGGTTGATGACCTCCCTCACACCACTTGTAGTGATTTTAACATGATGGGATATCGATAAGTCAAAAAGGGGACCCTTCATGTGCACCTTAAGGTTGCACAAAAAGAAGGTTGGTTAAGCCTAAAGACCTACCATGGGACTTTTTACCTCAATTGCAATCAACAAAAAGACTCTTCTGAATTGTGGTTCACATGGACCAACTTTCATAAAGGCATTAATTGGATCTTCTAGAGGCTAAATAGGGATCTACTCTTCAAGTATAACTCCTTCTTTGACTTAATTGGGTGTCACCCAACACATGTTGAGGGTGCACCTACTCTCTTTAATCAATAACTCGTTTCATTCTGCCTTTCCTTGTTAAATGAAAGGGATCACATGGATCAAAACCACTACATATTTAATGTATACCACGTTAAAAACCCAGGTTGTATGGCCTTCATTCATATCATATGAAATCTCATTAACTAGACATGTAGGGATTATCACTAGATGGAATAGTGGGAGGATGTTATCTTCGTATCTGTGGTGTTTTTACGAGGCCATGTATGACAAATTTCCAAAATCCATCCAGACCACAACTATGTAGTGTGTAAAGAGTTAGAAGGGATTTTGGAAATTCTTTAGTGCCCCCCTCGTGATGAATATAAACAAGCCTTGGATACCAAAATTTTCCATCTCCCATGAGGGGATGATGGATATTGGGAAAGAGGCACTCAACTACACACTCAAGTGTGCTAGATCAAACGGGTCATAAAACTACCAAAGTCTTTTTCAAATCCCTAGCAACCAACGAGGTTAGGGAAGCCACTCATTCCTTTAAAACCCTAGGGGGGTGGAAAACTATGTAAGAAGATATTGAGCATGAATATGTATCCCACTATAATATGGTTTTCCAATTTTAGAACCTCTCCCTTGAATGGAAAGAAGTTACTCATAAGTGTCTTGATCTTGCGCCATACAAGCTCTTATAGGAGAAATGGAAACCTTGCGACCTAGCCCTAACCATGGATAATCTAGTCGTGGCCCTTCATGACATGGGGGATGACAAAACCCTTGGGATGGATAGTTTCCTTGTTAATTATACATGTCTAAATGGGACTTTGTTGGTCCTAATATTCTTTATAGTTATAGGGAGGCCTACACCAATGCTCTTTGGGTGTAAGTATCAACCAAGGGCTCATCAAGTTTATTGGAAAAACCCTTGAACCTTAATATTATCACAAATTGGTGACCTTTTACCTTGCTCAACACCTCTTACAATATTTTGGCCAAATACCTAACATTGTAATTGAAACATATCGTACCTAAGATCATCTAGTTTGAACAAGGTGGCTTATTCAAGGGTGACATGTTCTAGACAATGTTATTATTGTTTTGGAGGGCATGTAATAGGCTTTCTCTTCTAACCTAGATGTTTTGTTCATCAAGATTGATTTTGAGAAGGCCTGTGATAGATTTGAGTGGCCTTTTATTTTATCCAAGTTAAAGGACTTAGGGTTTGGATCCATATTCCTTAATAGTATTGAAACCATATTTACTAATGATTCAGCCTATGTCTCTATCAATCAATGTAAATACATGGACATGGGATTGTTTAGGTCCATTATAAAAGGTCATCCATTGGCTCATGTGATATATGTTATGGAAACAATAGCTCTTGGTTGCTTAATCAATTCTAGGGCATTTATAGGTCATATTCGGGGGGTTCCCCTTGTTGAACTTTAGGAGGGGCATCTTCTCAATGGCCATTTCATCAACCATTTCTTCTTAATTGTCACAAAGGACTAAAAATACTAACAAGATACCATGGAGTGTCTCAAAAAAAAAAATTATGCCTCGGGTTCTAGTATAGAATAGACCAAGATTTAATGACATATATGGAGTCAAAGGCCAATGCCTTTGTGGTTAGGCTCCCTAAACTAGTCCTAGATTTAGTTAGGTAACATCTTCAAATTTATTGTCATTTCCTTTGTCTTTCAACTATCCCAGGGGGTGGTTGTTCAAAGAGCATAACAAAGGATTCATAAGTGGGTCACTAAGCCTCTCACATTGGTCGCTAAATTTCAGATATGCACCAATGTGTTAGTGACCACTCATGTTTATTATTCTTCTTGTTGGGTCCCTTCCATTGAAACCTATTACTAACTATAAACATTATTGGCAACTTTCTTTGGGCTAAGCCTAATAAATGGATTGGCTTCCATAGAGACAATTTGAATCTTTGTTGTAACCCCTGGAAGATCAGTGGCTTGGGGATTATCAAGACCAAGATGCAGGCTCATGCACTCAATACCAAATAGGTGATTTGATGTCACGTCCCCTCCCATTGATCCAACACAAGGAAGGGAACATGACTAAAAATATGGGATTTTCAAAAACCAGCCCCATTCACCATGAATAGATTCATGTAAACAGATAAAACACATGTGTGTAGATGTATAATTCAAATTAACACAGCGGAAATAAAATCTATATACACACACATTTCACATGCATTCATCAACATAATAAGAACTGTCAATAATTAAAAACATTGCAGAATTTAATACACATAGATAATACTTATCTTGGTTGTGAATTTGTCCCAAGCAACTATCTATGCTATTGCAACGTTCCACCCAGCCATAGACCAGTTGTGTTCATCAATCTCTCAACACAACTGCCACCCTCAAGTTGGGCATGATTTCCACAAGAAATGGGAACACTCAAGCTCAAGACAAAGCAATGGATACCCATAAATTGATCCACAACATTCTTTCCCACACACAGCAAACACATATGTTGGGCATAGAAAAACGTTTTTAACTATGGGATTCACAACACATAATGTCCATGGATTTCCCAAATCATGGCACCCAAAAACGAGTTGTGGGAAGAGAAAATCAAACACAGGGAGAAAAAATAATTTTTCCATGGGTATTTGAGGATCCAAATGGCCAAAAACGGCCTCAATGAAACCCTAGTTCGAATTTCCTTACTTCCCAGTCGTTCTTCCACCTAAAAACGCCCCTTTCCCAACTACAAATCAAGGAAAACCCAGAAAAACGTGGAGGGAAAACGCCCCACCAGCTAGAACTACGTGAGAGAGCCAAATTGGTTGATGAATAATGGCTTGGGGAGAAAATTTGTGGCTCTTTTCTTTCCCAAGAATCCAAACATGAATTTCCAAAATGGTGGCTTTCCCATACACAAAAATGGGACAACCATACCTCTCCATTTCCCCAAATAATAATTACTTCAACCAATTCTTGGGAGAAATAAATGATTGGGTACAAAATTTGACATGGGTAGTTGATGGTCATGGGTTCTCTCATGACACTTGGCTTGAATTTATTGGTTCAAGGGTTTGAATATTTCCCTCCCTATTCCTTGTAAAAATCATTCCCACATACTCTTGTTGCATTGCATTCCATAGCTACTTGTGGTTATTTTATTAAAATACATATTTACATAATATTTGTAATTTCTATTGTGTCTAGCTAACACACAAGCCATATGAATCATTTTTTAATTGTTGATACATAAATGATAAATCGATGACGGGGCCTTGGCCTTGATCTCCTCACCACGATTTTTATAAAAATATTACATTATTTACATGTTTAATGCAATGGGGTCAAAATCGGGATATTACGGTTGAGTTGTCGAAGGCCAAGAATATTGGAAAATTCTTGTAAGACATCATGTTTGACAAGCATAGACCCTGGGTAAAGAAACCTTGCAAGGCCTCTCCTTTTACACCATATTACTAACCCCCTCCAAAGTCAAATTTGCTAATACTTTTGTTCTACAAAGTATTTGGAAATCCTGGGAGATAATCAAGGCTTTCTTAGCTTGGAAGAAGCCTTCTCTCAAAACAAGGTTTCCTTTTAATGATCAGTGCATGTGGTGGTCATCGTTAATGTTGTTACCAACTTAACGAGAACTATGACCTCAAAAAGAGAACTCTATCCCTAAAAAAACCAATATTTTTGCATTAAACATGGAAATCAATCCTTGAATAAAAAAGTGGTGATACCAGTAGCACACTTTTTCTTTTTTCTTTTTGTTTTCTAGGTATAAAATTATAACTTGTAATTTCAAACCATGGTTGTTAACGCCTAAAATTCGCACACATGAGACATTTCGGTGATTCATCCAGTAAAGCGTCCTCAACATAAAGAATGCATCTCGCCATAAGCATCCTCAATAGATCCAGAACACAGCATGAGTCCACAAGTGCCAAGAAACAATCAAAACAAGGGGTAGTGCGGGTATTACATATTTGACCCGCGTTATAGCGCAGGTTACCTAAACAATGCTCGTGCTACACCCGCGTGTCTTTTCCTTTGATAGCCACGTTGTTGTCAAAACGGTAGGATCACTCACGCCCAGCGGCTCATTAAAGACTCAATCCTCCCCAAGGATCAGAATTCGGCTCCCCACACACTTGGGGGCATTAATCAACCCCCCTTGTGTACCTTGGAACTAGTTCACGAATGAGGAGAGTTCACATTTGGATCTAGTTGTTTGATGGCCACCTCTTGGCCTATAAAATGAATCCATTGGCATGCATTTGGTTGCGAGAAATTAGAGTAAGTTTATGTTGTTTTATTTGAGTTGGAGCTTCCTCATAGGCCACCATTTCCTACCATTGTGAGCATTTCCAAGCTTGCTTGCCACCTACCATTAAGGGGAAAGTGTTTCTCTCCATTGTTCTTCCATCTACTTAGCATTTAGTTTGGACAAGAAAGGCCTCCCTAAGGGGGATTGTTGGCTTTCCTTGAAGCCTTCACCTCCTAGGTGTTGCATAGCTATTCCATTGGGAAATACAAAAGTGGTTTAGTATACCTTTGGTTGTTGTTGGAGTTTGCATCTTTTCCCCATCTCTTTTATTTTATTTTCATCAATATTTTCATGTTTGAATGTGAACTACACTAACAATCTCTTGCAGGATCACTTGGAGGAATGCCAACCAACCAAAAAGGGGCTCCAAGGACTAAGGCCTTGCAACAACCTACAAGGCTTAGCCCCTCACCAAGTGGAACAGTGCACTTGTGAAATTTTTTCCATAACAGTTCTAATGACGACCATACTTATTTTTGTTCATTTCTTTTTAAACTAGGTTGTTTTAATATAAGTATATAATTTTGAGTCGTGTTCCCTTGCATGAGAGCAGGTATTCCACCTCTTGCTTCCAGAATTAGGCCCCATCACGGCCAGAGCTTATTTTTTTCACAGTCGCGCAGTTCCCGACGTCTCTGTCGCATTGATAGAGCGGATTTGACTCGGACAATCGCGTGCATAGTGCAGGTTACCAATTTCATACCCGCGCTACACCGCTCATCGCACCCACGTGGAAGGTTAGTGTATTACCCGCGCTACAACATGTTTGTTTTGTATTAACCCATGCGTTACGTGCGGCGGAGTTTCGTTTATCTGCGCTACTATTATTTATTTGTTTTTTATCTGCATAGCTTAGTTTGGCAACCCAATTGTTACTTACTAATGAACTTAAATTAAGGCTAATTCACTGAATTACTTAATTTTTTAGTAATTAGTCCACCTAGACCAATATTAGGAAGTAAAGAGTACATATCTCTTGAAACTTAACTAGGTTACCAACTTTGAGGCTTTCAACGAGCCCCATTGTTGTCACTAGTGTTATCACTCAGATTTTACCCTTTGGTTGTAGAAGGACAAACCCCAAGGAAACTATTTCAAACCAATCTTTAGGAGGGAAATTAGCCTTTTCCCTACCAGAGAGGGCTCTCTCGAAAATATAATAAATGGCTAAAGATATATGAAAAATGACTGAGTTTTTAAAATGAATACTTGGTTGAAATGTAAACAAGAAACATTGGGTATGGAGTCAAACTTAGGAGTTATTGCACCAACAGATAAACAACAATAAATATTTTCACAGAGGAAAGGTAGCTGTCATATTATGGTTAAAGCTTTTTGTAGGTGATTTAGAAAGAAAGAAAGACAGTCCATCAATAATGGGCACCAGATTTCATATTATGGTCAAAGCTTTTTGCAGGTGATTTAGAAAGAAAGAAAGACAGTCCATCAATAATGGGCACCAGATTTTAGATGAATCCACTATCAACTTTAGAGAAAGAAATGGATACATAGACACGATAAATCAAGGCATAAACATATGAATCTCAATTTATTTCAACGTTCATCTGAGCATAGAAGACATAACATAATGGACGTATAATGAAGAAGATAAACATGCACATATAAGAAGAGAGAAATACTGACTATAATAATGATCAACACATGAATCTCTGATTCTGTAAAAAGTGTTATTTTCTGTGTGGCTTTTTATATTAAAAAATATCAACTCGATACAAGAGTTCTTGTCTCTCAAAAAATTTCCAACCCTTTCAAAAATGACTTCCATTGTCTTTTATACAAAATTTTCTTGAAGCAAAACCTCACTGCTTATTTTAACTAAAAACTGAAATAACTTAACTAAACTTGCCAAACGTCTTTGAATAAAAGTCATAAAAATATTACAAATTTCTTTAAAATAAAAATATTTCTGAGTCTTCACTTGACGTCGGATTTAATAGTTGTTTTTAAGAACGAATTGTGTACTTTGTTTTCCCATATCTCTCCATGCTTGTCCACTGATCAACAGTTGGAAGATCATAGCTCGCCATTTCTTTTACCATAACTCTCATTTCAATGTGATCTGCAAGGGAAATTTGTGGAAGTCTTTCACCAATTGAGACCAACTTGTTCAGAATTTCAAAATCTTATGCAATCTTTTCCATTAAAATTTTCCCTGTAAGAAAATGATTTAGATGTTGAAACTTCCCATGATCCATCCTTATATTATTTTTTATATTCATTTTGGGAAATTAACTCTTGATTTTCGTCCCAGAATGCAGGTAATCCCTTCTTCACCAATTTTTCAAATTGTTTTCTGAGCTCTATTACTCGTCTTCTCATTGCTCTAGCTTTGGCTTCCACATTCTCGACGTGTGCATGTTTTCCTAAAATTCTTCTTGCTGCTATAATTGCCGTAATCTTGTTCTTAATACATGAGGTCTTTAGATCTTCTTCTGTTAAACTATTCAGAAAGGTGATTGCATTTTGCGTTGTCTCCTTGGGCTTCATGTTCCGATTTTCTCTTATTGCAGTACAACTTGTAAAAGCATCTTTAGCTACTTTTTCCTTTACTCTCATAAAATCAAAATATGGTCTAATATTTTCATCTTCTTTAATGATTAAGTCCCATACCATGTGATTACATCCCTGCATAGCTTCTTGCCCTATCACTTGATGTGCCAACTTTTTGTTAGTTTCAATCAATTCCTTATATTTGTCTTGTAATGATTTTGTTTCTTCGTCTTTTTTGTCACTTTCTTCTTTCAATCTTTGAGCTTCTTCTCTTAATTCCTTAATCTTGACATCCTTTAAACTAATCTGGGACATAGCCTGTAAAAGACTATCGGCATCATTTCCATCTCCATTCGTACTTATACTTGTTTGTTGCTGGCTTAAATTTGAAAAATTATTTTTCAAATCATTAATTTGATTTCTCAAGCTTATTTTTTCTTTTTCCCAGCTAGCTTCTCTTTCGGCAAATTTCAATAATTTTGCTTTGTTATCATTGACTTCTTTAAACAAAGCTTCTTTTTCTTGCTCTAGCTTTGTTTCTTCAGGAGCTTGAATCAGCTGAGTATTTGGAATCTTCATCTTTTTCTGTAACGCTTGAATCAAATTATATTTTTCTATTAACAATTGTTTGCTTGCTTTACCTCCACCATCACTTGCAACTAAGTCAAATTGTAATTTTTTGACCTGTTGTTGGAAAGCTTTATTCTCTAGTATTTCTTGCTTCAATTGACCTTCCATTTTATTTACAGCACTTTCCAGTTTAGCAACTTTCAATGTTGCTTCCACAAAATCTTCATATATCACCTCTCCAATTTGCTTATGCAAATGAATCTTGTCCGGTACTGGTATTTTCTTCAAACTGACCTTTATCTCGGTCATTTTATCTTCTGTTGATACTGCCAAGTTCAAAGTGTTCTCTTTTATATCCCTACTTGTTATTAAAGAAGTCTATGAATTTGATAAATCCCTTATTGTTGGCAGTAAATTATAAAGCTTTTGGGAAGAGGCTTGCTTATTTTGTCCATAATGTTTATATAGGTCAAGCCTAGATTGAAATTTATTTACATCACCACTCTCTTTAACTTCTTGAATATTATATTCTTGTATCTGGACTTCTGGAACTGAAGATTTTTCTTCCTCACATCTTTAACTATCTGTTGAAATAACCAGTTTGTATTGTGTTTCCATCTTAAGCCTTTTGTCTTCATTTCCTCCTTCATTATCTGCATCTATAATCTCCTGCAAGTCTCTTTTTTTCCAATTTCCAAAGTTTCTGGTACCTGATCTGTTTCTATTGTTAATTCTGTCAACATAAGATCTCCTACTTGTGAATTTATAATTTCTTCATCATCAATTTCATAACGAAATAAATTTTGTCCTTTTAGCAATCCTTCTGTTTCTTGGTGTTCAAAAGCCTTCAAATTATTTTTCTTCTTCCTCTCAGATATGATATGTAAAGGGTCATATGCAATTGATACATCTTTCTTAAACTCCATATTCTCCAATAACTTTTCCACATCTAAAAGAGCATATTTTCTTTTTATAATGAACGGGCCTACTTTCCATGGGTATTTTAAATCAAAACCCTTTTTAAACTTTAAGAATTGATCGTCTTCTAAAGTCAATTTCTATCTGACGAATTCGAGAGCGAAAATTCTTAGAGTTAAGAAGGCAGGTAATATATAAGGTTCATGAACAAAACCATATAATCTAATCACAGTGAAATCCTTCAATAAAAACCAATCACCTACTACTACTTCATTTTCAATTGCATCAAAGACTCCATTTCAGGTAAAACCCTCGTTAATTCTTCTCCAAAAATCACTTTATATACTGCAGATATAATATAATTCATGTAATTGAATACATTATCTTCTAAGGTATCTGTGTATAGTATTTGTGAGAAATGTAGATCTTCTATGCTGCTAAACATAACCATCTTCATTAACTGCGCCTGAAACCTAAAATGTCGTGTATTGGAGAAACTGCTCAATTGTGAATGAATTCTTTCTGCTAAAGAGTCTTCGAATTTGAGGGACGGCACCAAATCATTCTCAGTTCCTGGTGAACTGATGCTAATTCTGAATAATAAACTCAACTGTAATTATGTCACCCACATATCTGTATCCAGGCCTAGAAACTGAGCTATCAAATAAATAACCAATTGGGTATTGTCATTAAAGAAATTTATATCCAAAGGGTATGGGGTATTCTCGACTTCCAAGTCAGGCTTAATATAGGTGGTTAAAAAGGTTTGTCGGTTCTCAGGGGAAAACTATCTATATGTAGCAATAATAGCCTCTTTGGAAAAACTCTCGTACTCAAGTACTTGGGACTCGGGAATTCCAAAAGAACTGCTAACGGATGAGGAATTTATGGCGCAAACAATTTTAGACTTCTGGGAATTCATAATAACTCGTTGTGGTTTAGAATAATTGGACGCACACCATGAAACAAACTTGGGGAAGGGCATAATTTGGTCAATGCAGAAAAGGATGAAGGACGACTGAAACACTCTATGCACATCTAGACCTTCCTTAAGCAAATATTTCAATCTTCTCTTAATTTCGGGTACAGGAAGCCAAACCTCTATATCAAATACATCAAAATCCATTTCTTCCAGAGCAACTTTAACCCTAGCATTGTTAGAAATTGGTTCTTCATCCACTTTCTTGTTATAAATAGACTTAGATTACTAATAGCGGCGGTTATAAGGTCCTACCTGTCACTGAGAAGCTCTGAGAATTACCTTTCATGTCATCTCCTTCATCTTCCACACGTCCAGAAACTTCTGACTCCGACAAGTCTGAGGAACAAATGTCAACTTTTCATGCCAATTGTTCTATATATAACTCTTTTTCTCTTATCCTTCGGTGTCAACCTTTTTTGTTCATTGATTTCTCATTCATCAATCATAGCCGTCAGATTTTATGTCTTTTTAATGCTTTACAATCTGTCTTCACCAACCGTCTGATGATCTTCCATGCTTTAATCTCCACTGTCAATTATTAGCACCATATATCTACAAAGCAGTGTCGCAATTTTCTAAAGTGGTTCCCATTACCATTTATCCCCCTTGAAACAAAACCTGGTGCTGACACCTGTTAGGTGGTATTGTTTTCCACAACCACCTACATCTTCTAACCATCGTGCATATTCCCAATGCGTCAATCATCCAAGACCGTCAATCAACCATAAGACAATCTGGACCGATCTTTTCTTTACTGCATTCGCGCCTTTTCAAAACTTTGACTTTTTAACCGCAGGATCTTCCTAGGTTCATCTTAGCGGTCCGCATGGTCAACAACACACCCTTTTTACTTTGGAGGTATCGTATCCTATCCAGTTGGTTTTGCATACCACCTTTCCCATTTGCGACATCTTCTGACTACGACGCGTGGCACTTTGTTTTCCCTTTTGCAACCACCTACATCCTTTTCCTCCCACGCATCTTGGCTATGCGACAATAAGTAAAGACCATTGATCTTGTATTCACACCCAATCAACGATACAACACGCGCCATAGTTAGCATTCACATATTTTATCTTTGGACTATAGTCTTTTGCTTCTTTTTACTCATTTTGGTCGCATTTTCATACTTCCCTTTGAAATTTTTATACTTAGTGCTTTCCTATTATAATTATTTTCATACTTTATCATCCAATCATGAAAATAAAAACATTTTAAGCTTTCTCCAAGGAATTTTCAAGGTCTCTATCCATTACACATCAGTACTTTGAGCTGAAAAACTAGGTGCTAACAACTAGTATGCATGACCATTTCTTGTTTATGCATCAAATCGACATGTTGTTTTTAGTAGTATTGCTAGTGCATAAAACATTTTTTGCACACAAGCAAGGACCTAAAGACATTTGTCGCCCGAAGTATGCTCTTCACCTCGCAGTTCATGTGAGCTTGGTGAATCATAAAAAGGGTGAGAGGTGTGAAATACATGCATTGCTTACTTGTATTAGATAGATTAATGCGATTTTGTGAAGGTCCATAAGCATCTCTTAGAGTTAAAATTACATATTGCTTGATATACTCTTTTAGTTAATTTGCCAATGGAATCATTTGTTTTTTATTTTATCAAGTGTGCTTACTCCATTAGCACACAATAAGAGGCCTAAAGACTCTTCCAATCCAAAGTATGGTCTTCACCTCGCACTTCATGTGAGCTTGGTGAATCAGAAAGGTAGGAATTGTGAAATACCCCTCTTACACTCCATAAATGAAACATACAAACCCCTTAAAATCAACATTGTAATTGTCTTAACCAATTAGAATCATCCATAGGATGTCACAAAACAATATTGTAGTTAGGTAGGATTGATTGGTCTAGGCATCCATTAATTCCCACCAATCTAGTTCCATTATGAATATTTTGAAACATGGCATTGTTTTCCTTTAGGGTACTTACAAAAACCTGCTATAAGCAAGTATTAAAAGAAAACCCGAATCAAAAGTGTGTCATGACCAAGGAGGTGAACGCTAAGGTATATCTTCCCTACTCTCCCCTATAAGCCACTCAGCTTGTTATAGGGATATGACTCTATATTGTGCAGGCCGAACCATTGATCCACACTTGACGCAAGGTATCTTAGGCCCAACATAGGATATCACTAAGGAGAAATTGTGAGTGAAATTGACTCTTGAAGTTAGATATTGTCGTTGGGAGGTGTTTCCTAGTCTTCTTGATTGGATCATTGGCCCCATCACCGATAGAGCTAGCTCTTTGTTACCTCCACTAGTCGATTGGTGCATGGATACCATTATCACCATCAATTGTGCTTTTGGGAGGCCCAGTTACATTTAAGAGGAAGGACATTAGGTCATCTAGGGAATTTACATTTATTTTCTTTTTAACTACAAGTTCACTAACTCGTAATAAAAAGAACCTACATGTGGGAACTCATGCACTAAAACCAATATTGCACATATCACTCACTTGTCGCACCATTTTGCATCGTGGTTGGCATATTTTTGCATTTGTTCAATTTTGTTTATTATATTATCAATTTCATATTGACACAAAGCCTTCACCATTGAAGAACAAAACAACATCCTAAGACAGTCTCGTATACTACAAGGCCTATCCCCTCTCTCAAGGGGTGTTTTCACACCTTCCCCCCGTATTCCATGCGGAGGGAATTCAAGCCGAGGTCATTCCCAGACAGCATTGATAGGGTCATCTGGTAGAGTCCAAACCTTTCTAGATACATTTTCTCCCCTTGGAGAGTCTATCAATTACACCACTTCTAATTCCCCCATCGGAAGTAGTACCTCATTGGCTTCTCCCCAAGGAGATCCCTCGGATCCCTTTGACCCATCGTCTCTCATAGAAGGTCAACCATTGTTCACAACACCACCTAGGTCTCCCCCTCATGGAAATTACATCCCAAACATAATGGCAAGACCTGTCATCATCCCTACCGTACCATTTATGGCTAGTTTAAATCTACCTAATTTGGCCAAACCAACAAATGACCCCATTGCTCATGATGCGACATGGTCGGCTATGCCAGACAAGCTTCCTTCTGATATTCCCAAATTTAAAGGAAAACAAGGAGACGGTCATGCCAACCATGTTATGTCTTTCCACTTATGGTGTTCATCCAATAGCATAGTGGATGACCCCATGAGGCTTCTCCTATTCCAGCGTACCCTCACCAGAACAACAGCAAATTGGTACGTATACCTACAAAGTGGCACCCATTCCACATTTGAAACATTATCCACCACATTTCTTACGTACTTTCAACTGCCAATCCAACATGATCTAGGCCTCAAAATTCTCACTGAGTTTTGTCAAAATATACTCCACCCACATCGCGGACCATATCCACGAATGGCGTAGACACCGCACACTATTTAAGATCGAAATACAACCTCCCTTTTTGTTGGATTGGTTTATCAAATCTCTCCAACCCGCCATAGCTAAAAATGTCTCCACCTCCATGCCACAAAGCAAGGAAGAGGCTATTCTAAAAGCACAACATTTTGACCTCATATATGCACAGTCTAGATACCTTTACACAATCCTTCCCTGATTCCCTGCAGCATCGATCGTTGGATCCTACACCTTCGGGCTAATCACATTCAACAGATGGGCTATTTGGGTTCATTTCCCATTTAGAAAAGATTCCTTCCACCACATCGGTGCCATTCAATATGGTTCCATATTAGCCATCCATGCCACTTGCATTGGTACCCCCTATGCCGGGTACCAACACCATCAGTTGGTCAATTACAGTATGGACCATACAGTCCTGCATACCCAAACACCAACCAAACAATGACGGTTCTTACACCGCCAATGGCATAAGTAGCTCCTACATCCACCTCTTATGGACTGCAAATAGAATTCATCCCACCACCGTGATATAATCCATATTACTGTTTCCCATGCCTAACTGGTCAGCAAACTCCCCCCCACATAGTGGTTAACCTAGTTCAACCTAATTATGTTCAACAAGCTCAACTATTCGAGCAGTTGAATGCCACAAACCCCTAGAATCCACAAAATCAGGGGAAGAAGAAAGGTAAGAACAAACAAAATCAACAACCGAGGCAATTGAGAAATCCCCCCCAACAAAACGAAAACACGGGTGATCCAAATGCAGGGACTAACAATCCCCCCAAACAAGGGAAGAATCCTACCCTAAGAACCAATTATTGTTGCTCCATTTGCGGTGATTATGTTCATTACACACATCATTGTCCTCTTATCCCCGACTGTCAACAGTTAGTGGAAGCTAAAAATAATATGGTGACAAACACTCCTCAAGCACTGAATCCTCCCCAACCCCAAACAAAAGTGTTATAGCAACCCTTTGACAATCAAGGGGAAGTTACACGAACAAAATACTCACCCACCAGGCGACGGCTCTTTCCAAAATATCTATACGATGGATATAAACCTTCAAATATGAGCCAAGGGTTATGATGGGCCTTCCACCCCTCCAAGTGGAAGACGTCTGTATCCCCTCGAGGGACCCTTTGCAAATACCACGTCCGAATACTGAACAAATCCCACGGATTCCAAAAGTTCTGCTTTGGCATACCCCTAATAACCCTCACATGAAAGCCACCCACAATTACAGTATTGTGGATGACTTGGCTCAGTTCCTCACGGCTATGTCCACATAAGAAGTGCTACAGCCTTTCCCAACACAAAGAAAGGAGTTACACAATTCACTCGGTGTTGTCGACCATTCAGACTCGCACCTCATGACCTTTGATGTTGACAAAGGTGATCTGCGACTACCATCATCAGTTACATTTCAAGTTCCAATCACAGTTAAAAACATCATCATCCATCGTTGTATCATCAACAAAGGCGCATCCACTTGCATTATGTCTATAAAAGTATGGAAACGATTAGGATCCCCCAAGCTGGTCCCCTCATCTATCGCTCTTCGTGCATATGATGGGAGACCATCCCAACCAAGAGGATTGTACTAAATTGTCCCCATAGAGCTAGGGGGAAATATGGTTATGATTGATATTGAAGTAATCGATGCTGAGCTCGACTACAACATCCTCTTAGGGTGTAGTTACATGTAGGATATGAAGGCGATATCCTCCTTAGTCTTCTATATACCTCAACCAACTTAACTGTTATGACCCTAATACCATAGTCAATCCCGACAAATTCCTCGGTATGTGCAAGGACTCCATTTTTTTATGAGCATATTCAAGACCACCACCAAAGATCCCTACATCCACCGATAGCCTAATGTGCACAATTTTCACCACTGAAAATGGAGTCACCTCCACCTCAACACCATCATCAGCACCACCGTTGAGTCATGGCATTGAACAAACGTTGAGTCCATCAGTACCACCGATTTTTGAAATCCCATTCTTGTATCCTCCCACAGGTGTATAAGGGAAGTTGATTATGGCTCAATTAACTCTACCTGGGTTAACTTTGGGAATCCCAGTGTGGTACCTTACACCACCCTTCCCATAGATGGCTTCCAAGCTAGTCTCCCATTACGAGTTTGTCCATGTGTCGACTAGTATGGCTACAAGGCCAGTAACACGACCAGTTACAACATCCCAACCTATGACATCCGCAACTACCCCATAATCGGTCATCACTATGACCGTCAATGGGGGCACCAAACAACCCAAGTTGAAAGGTCCCCTATTACCAACTCTAACATCTAAATTGGTAGAAACAGCGAAGCCTAAAGCAAGGGGCATCAACCATCAGGAGTTAAAAGCCCCAATTATGAACAATACTCCCAACCAAAGGGTCATTCCAGCGTGTTCTCTTTGTAGGCTGAAAGGCCACGCAACCAACTTATCTCCTACTCTATCGGAGCTAAGGAATTTTCTCATTACTCCCGTTAGCATTACCCACGCTCCACTGATAGTAAAAGGGGGCACATCACCCTCGTCCACATCTAGGTCCAGGACATTGTATATGAACCACGCATATTCCATATGTGCTTAGTATAGGCACTACACACATCATTGCCCCGAACTCCTTCAATATCGGGAGGGGTTTCCAACTGTTCGTCTCACTCAATTGATGATCTAGGGACCTCTCTCATCTGCCCAAGAATCTGCATCTATTAGTGTGGTCACCATGTTAGCAGCACCGTCAATTTCCCCTCTCACAGAAGTTGCACCAGTTGTCGAAACTGTGACAGAGCCTACAACATTGCAAGAACCATCTAGTCTTATGACAATGCCACCACACAATGATTGCTTTTCATGTGGACATTCCACACACATGCTTCCTCCTAGAGCCATTGCATGCATAATGGAGCAAATCAACACCCAGGAAGTCCAAGAACACTTCCATCCACGTGTACCAATACCTTGTCTATCTTGTGGAGAGACCATTCACTTCTCATTTCAGTGCCCATTTTGCGTGTCGAACGAGAAGCTTGTCTTGAACTATTGAGACTGCAATGTCAACTTGCTCCCCTCCATGCAACCCCACAAAGGCCAAAAACCGAGGAGGCAACACCTACCTTACCGGACACCACTGATACCACATCATCTTTGGATGGTTTACTCACTAGTGACGATTTATCATCTTCCGATGAAGACTTGGATCCTTCGCAACCATCACATGTTGCATAAACATCAGGGAAAGGTGAACTATGTTTCTAGTTATTATTTCTGCATCGTCAATACCTTGGTCATGTTCTTTGCTACACTTGGGTATGTGCGTCTGTTAGGAACCCATGTCAACCCTTCTCTTTACTTTGTTAGTATATTGTTGTTGGATGCATATGCTTTGTAAGTCGTCCCGTGGTATTTGTTGATCCATAGTTTGTATTAGCCCATGGTATTGACCCATAGTATTGGACGCATATGCTTTGTAAATCGTCCCGTAGTATTATATGTCCCATGGTATTGACCCATAGTATTGGGCATAGACTTAGTATATAAGTGTGTGTTGAGGCCAATGAAGGTACCGTGAAGTTATTTGTAATGAGCTTGCTCAAAGGAAGTTTCCCTTTCGAAGTGGCCTGCGATCAATAAAAGTGATTCTGAGTTCTATTATTTCTGCTATCTCATGTATTTTAATTGATTAATTGTTGCAGGTTCTTCACATCTAGTATCAGAGCACTTTCTTGGGCTTGTTGGGTGGAATTTCTGGCAAAAAAAAATTTCCACATCTGTTGCAAGTTCGGATCTGGGAATAATCCCTATCCGCTTAACTGTGGGAAGTACTTGGACATAATCCCTAAAACTCATTGTGAGGAGTACTACAGGAACCCCAAAGTAGTTGGCCCATTGAGAGGACCTGCCAGTGAAAAGGGCAATGACCCCTACCTGATTGACTAGTTCCCACCCGTGAGGTAAACCAAGAGTTGTCGTTTGTGGAAAAGCGGTTATCAGTTTTACCTGAGCCATGGAGTGAGGGGTACTACCCCAATACGCAAGCTGTCAAACAACATTGGTGGGCAAGTGAAACCCCTGAACTATTAGGAAGTCGAACATACCTGGGGTCCATATCTATTTTCAGCTGAACTGTTGTCGATCACTTCCGCGTCGTTTCAGATCCATTTCGAGTTGTTTTAGATCCATTCTGAAATCCATTCCAGATAAAGTCGTTTCAGATCTATTCTGGCAACCATTTCAGATCCAACCGTTTTCAATCCATTCTGCGTCGTTGCAGATCCATCTGTTGGCGATCCCTTCCACGTCATTGCAGATACAATTGTTCTGATCCCTTGTGCGTCGTTGCAGATACAATTGTTATGATCCCTTCAGCGTCGTTGCAGATCCATTTCTGATTTAAAAAAAAAATCGCCATATCTCCCTTGTTTTAAATCTGTTTCCTTTGAAACTTCCCGGACACCCCTGCAATCCCATTCTGCATATTTCATTCCTGAGGACCCTATCCCAAATTCTACATCCCAAAGCCAGAAATCTCACATTTGTCTATTTTTAGGGTTTGCCATAACTTCTTCAATTTTCACCCACTCACCTCCAAATTTTTCCACCGCGTTCATTCCCTATTTTTGCTTCTTTTTCCCTCTCTGACAAATTTTCCCATTCTTTCACCCCAATTCTGAAATCCTCATTTTTTGCTTCCCTGTCCATTCGAATGTGTCCAAAACCTAGTCAAACCCCAATTACCCATCAGATTTTTTTCCAAATCCAAATTTTCCTTTGCTAAATAAGCTTTTGTTTGTGTTTTTCCACCCATTCCCCCCCCCCAAAAAAAAAAAAAAAACTCCTGGTTATGGTTGTCACCCATGCAGAAGCAAAAACCATGGAGGAATCACTTGCAGCCATCCAAACCAAACTCCAGGATCTGGATGAAAAACTTCTCGGCCTCCATCTTGAGCATTCAACCATGAACAACAAATGACAGTCCAAGTCTTCATCAAACAATGGGTTCTCTTCTTCCAGCAATTTCCGTGGTCCGAAGCTTGATTTTCCTCGCTTCAATGGTATTGATCCGACTGGATGGATCTATCGTACAAAACAATATTTCAGTCTGCATAATACTTTTGATGTCAACAAAGTTCCACTTGCATCATTTCATTTGGAACAGGAAGCTCTTCAATGGTACTGTTGGTACATCAAGGCTCATGAAGAGCCAAAATGAGCAGATTTTTGCCAGCTCCTTTTGCAATGATTTGGTCCTAGTGCTTTTGATGACTTCACAGGAGCCCTCACTAAACTTCGCCAAATTGGCACTGCGAGAGAGTATCAAACAGAATTTGAGAAACTAGCCAATCACACAGAAGGATTGTCTAATGAATTCTACAGGAGTTGTTTTATCAGTGGTCTTAAGGATGAAATCCGCTCAGAGGTTAAAATGTTCTATCCCAACACAATGATGGAAGTCCTGGGTTTGGCTAAGTTGGAAGAAAACAAGATTGCAACCCAACAACGCTCCAAATCCACTTTTGTTCCGTTCCGAAATATGGGTTCTCAACGACCTCCCATCCCGCCAACTCCTCAACCAACTCCTATCAAGCATTTGTATAAAACAAAGATGCAGGAACGTAGAGAAAAATGGATTTGTTATAATTGTGATGAGAAATTCACTCGGGGACATAAATGTGTTCAGTAAAATCTCTATCTCTTGGATATGGATTCTATGCCTGCCTCTAAAATTGGTGAAGAAGCTCCAGATACAATGGATGATCAGGTCGACATTCAAGAGCCGCCTATTGACCCCCCATCTCAGGACGTCCAATAAGAGATATATCTCCATGCTTTATCCGACGTCACCACCCCCCAAACAATGCGGGTCAAGGGTTACTTCAAGAAGCTTCCTCTTACAATACTCATTGATTCTCGTAGCACTCATAACTTCATTGACCCTTGGATCGCCAAACAGGCTGATTGCTTTGTCCATCCTTGCTCCAACTTTGAATTCATGGTTGCCAATGGGGGCACCTTACCTTGCAAGGGGAAGTGTCACAATGTGTGTATCTCTCTGGAAGATTATAACCTATGCTCTAACATGTTTGCCTTGTCCCTAGGCAGATGTGATGTGGTTTTGGGTGTTCAATGGTTACGCACACTTGGCCCCATCTTATGGGATTTTGCTGAACTTTGGATGCAGTTTTCAGTCAATGGGAAACAACTCAAATTTACGGGCTTACAACAAGGTTCTCTCCGCATAATCAGTTCACATTGCCTGGAAAAGATCCTTAAGAAGAATTCACATGGTGTCATCGCTCAACTCCATTCCATTCAGATGCACCCATCAACGGTCTCCACTACTTCCTTGGATAGATATGCAGGTGTCTTTGCTGAACCAGTGGGCTTGTCGCCTTCAAGAGACCTTTCAGGTAGGAATTTAGCCGCATCTACATCTCAACAAGAAATGCTGACTATTTTGCATGCAGTACAGAAGTGGCAGCCATACCTATTAGGGAATTATTTCTGCATCAAGACTGATCTCCAGAGTCTAGAAAGTTTCCTGGAACACCAGGTCTCCTCCCCATAACACCTGAAATGGGTTATCCAACTCATGGGTTCTACCTATGCGATCACTTACAAGAAGGGTAAGGAAAATATGGTGGCAGATGCTCCTTCTCGTGCATTTGATGACCCAGTTTCTCTTACAGCTATTTCTTTGCTTGTTCCAAATTGGTTGCAATCTATTCAACAGGTCTATCTCTTCTATGAAGTCCATGCTTCTTCATCGGCAGGGCGCTCTGGGTTCCTCAAAACGTATGACCGGGAACAATGTAACTTATTTTGGCAGGGACTGAAAATGACAATTCAACAGATGGTGGTTGACTGTGATACTTTCCAGGTCAACAAGGGTGAAACGACACTCCTTTCGGGACTGCTCAAACCCTTGCCCATCCCTACACAGATTTGGACAACTATTTCTATGGATTTCCTAGAAGTGCTCCAGTGGTACAACACCACATCTAAAAGGACACTATATGAAGCAGTCTATGGATAGGCACCGCCAGTTCTTCTTCCATACACCCATAGTAGCTCCCAAGTTCAAGAAATTGACTCGGTTCTTCGAAACCGCAATCAAATTCTTCTCATTCTGCAGGACAATCTTCACATGGCAAGAATTCGACTGAAACAACAAGCCGGTCAACACCATTCTGAGTGCACTTTTCACGTAGCTGATATGGTTCTTCTTCGTCTACAAACTTCTAAGAAATCCTCCCTGAAACTCAAAAGGAGTCAGTGGCCCGGAATGCAACCCGAGGATGCTATAGGGGAACCACTCCTTCAAATTCTGCATCGATTTCCACATCTAAATCTTTGAGGACAAAGCTTTTTCTAAGGGAGATGGGATGTTAGGAACCCATGTCAACCCTTCCCTTTACTTTGTTAGTATTTTTTGTTGGACACATATGCTTTGTAAGTCGTCTCGTAGAATTTGTTGATTCATAGTTTGTATTATCCCATGGTGTTAACCCATAGTATTGGATGCATATGCTTTGTAAGTCGTCCCATAATATTATATGTCCCGTGGTATTGACCCATAGTATTGGGCATAGAGTTAGTATATAAGTGTGTGTTGAGGCCAATGAAGGTACCGTGAAGTTATTTGTATTGAGCTTGCTCAAAGGAGGTTTCCCCCTCGAAGTGGCCTGCAATCAATAAAATCGATTCGGAGTTATGTTATTTCTGTTATCTCATGTATTTTCATTAATTAATTGTTTCAAGTTCTTCACAGCGTCGTAATTGTAGGATTACAACTAAGACATGCAAGAGACTCTTTTTTTCCATTATAATAACAAGAATCCATCCCTTGGCAATGGTTTTAAGGCAATCTCACAGGTATCATTTCAAAACTGATATATAGGCAATGTTTTCCCTCTGCTTACAATGCATTTACCAGTATTCTCGTTAATAACCATAGGGCCCTAAATTACAGTCTTGATGTGCCATCAACGTCATAATTGGAAATAGCATGATCCCCCATGGGTGTGCATACCATTTCCATCCCAGTCATCAATTTACACCCATGATGGTGATCCCCCACAAGCCCGAGGAATCTCGTCCAGCTTGAAAATATCCCCCTTTATAATATCATTTTATAGTTGTGCATTTACTCCACCAAGTAGACCTCATCATATTCCTTGGCACATGTTACGAGAATAATTCACAAATCCCCCTCATACCTCCATGAGCACTTTACCTTCCGCAATATTCCTCCTATCATCACCGCCACAAAGACACCTATGGGGCCCCCACCTTTTGAAGTAACCAATTCCATTCAGTTATCGTGCAGGCATACACTACATGGCATTGTTTCATGGGGAACCTGTCTTTCCGTCTGCAAGTTATCCCTCACTTCATCATTGGAAAGTGTCCCCCAATCCAATCAAAACTGTGGGGACTCTTCCCATCATCAAATCGGTCCCCCGACACACCCAAAACTTTGGGCACACCACCAACATTCTTTATGTACAAACAGTCCCCCCCATCACCTCACATTGCGGGAACACCACATTATTTTGGCAGCAACCCATGGTCACCTTTGATTGATGTATTTGAGTCTCCATATGTTCAACAGTATTTGTTTTATCGGTTACCATTACCCTTTGTTTTATGTCTCCATCAAAGCCCTTGCATTTGCAGTTTGTCTCCATTCGTTTCAATATGTGTCGTTTAGAAAGAAAATATGTCGTCATCCACTCCCCATATTGACATCGATCTAAGGAAGTTATGAGCCTCAATCTTATAAACCAGTCTTGTGTCAGGTCTGTCTGTCCAGTAGTTGATTATAATATCATCTCGGTTCTCAGGATAAGTCTATTTTTTTATCATGTACTTCAACTCTCGACAACATCAAAACACTACATTCCGAGAGTTGCAATAGTTGCAGTTGTACCTTGGGATCCATTTCAATCACTATAAGGGATCACCTCGAACTTATTAGGGAGTCATTAATGCTCCCTAACTAAGTGGTTTCCCTTATGCTCGACGTCAACACATCATCGCATTAGGGGGGAACGTACTTTTGAAGATAGCAGTGTTCACATTTGGAAATCATGGTAGCAGTCTATTTGGTATAGTGAAGCTCTCAGGCATATTTACATACCAGTTTAGTCCCCCACCCCAGTTTGGTATATTGAAGATCAAGCATATCCATATACAAGTATAGGAGGCACTAAAGAAGTCATAGGAAAAGTACAAGGCAAGACACGACCGACACGGGATTGAGAAAACATTCAAGGTGGGAGACAGAGTTTGGTTGCACTTGAATAAGAAAAGACTATAAGGTCCTAAAAAGAATATCAAGGCATTATGGTATGGTCCTTTTAAAGTGTTGGAAAAGGTTGGAGATAATCCCTACAAACTCAGTATAACCCCATATATGTGCATTTACTTAGTATTGAATGTGGAAAATCTAAAATTCCATGAACCTTCCATGTTGGACCAAGAACTTAAGCAGGTCTTACCTTCTGAAGAGGACTTAGTACCAGAGGCTCGGGCAGAGTCATTAGAATACACAATTTTGTAGAAGAAGTCTAGAACAACCAGACGAGAACAATATGAACTCTGGTGGGTGGGGTTGAAAGGACAACTTCCAAGCAAGGCTAAATGGCACTCCAAGGAGAAGGTAGAGGAAAATTTTCCTCACCTCATTCAGTAAAAGCTTTTGGGGACAAAAAACCTCCCAAAATGGGGAGGTGTGATCTTATATATATATATATATATATATAAATTTTCATCTATTTTTGTGCTTATTGGGTGGAGAGGCTGGATGAATTGGCTTGTAGGGTCCATTTTAGGGACAGGTCTCACTTTGCATATTTAGGGTCCATAATATTTTGGGCCTATTTGAGGGTCTAAATGACATTTTTTGGGGTCAAAAGTTCATCACTTCTGCAATTCCCCTCGACACAATTCTACACTCCAAGACCTTTCCAGTGGTCTAAGAATCCCCTCTCTGTATGAAGAAGGTATGCCTCCTACAAGTTGACCTATCCAATTGACCAACATGGTACATAGTGGATTCCACACCAACTCTCTTTTCTCATACATGTGGAGCTAGTTACATGTGGAATTTTAAGAACATTCTAGAAGGTCCAAAACCCGAAAACTAATCGGGATGAAAAATCCCTAAAATTAACCCTATATGGCTATCGAGCTATGTTAAATACAAAGTCATTAGGAGAAGAATTGATTCCATTATTTTGATGTTATTGTATTGTTCCATAGTTGAGCAACAATGGGAGTGGAATATATTAGAGCGTAATAGAGGAGGTAGGATATCCTACCATAGCCATTTTGGTTGTTGAGTCATAGGTAACTCCATAGAGAGTACCCATTCCTTTGTATTTGCATTCTATATAAAAGACCAAGGCATATTCCTCATTTCTAGCTGGTTTTTTCCCCATCATGGGTTTTCCCATGGTATATCTTGTGTTATTGTGTGGATTGTGTATTTCTTTGCTCTAGTTATTATTGATGTTTCTCCAAGTGCAACATCAGGTAGACATTCACTCATGGATAGCCATGCTGATTTGGCCAGTGAGGCCATGCAGATTTGGCTAGTAATGAATGATACATTCACATTCTAGAGGTGAATGGCCCGGGCAGGGGTAGTGCTTCTCCCAGTCATATGGTGTGGAGATGAACCCCAAGGATTCTCTCACATTGCCTACTCCTATAATAGAGTGATCTATTATATATTAGAGTGTGTGACTTGTTTATTTTATAAGGGGATTTCATCCCCTTGTGAAATCTACAATTCTAGCCTAATTTTTAATTTGACATGAGCACTAAGAAGTGACCGGGACTTCTTAGTGTGGGTCAAATAGACATTAGGGCTCTATGTGGTGAATAGACGTGCATGTGATGGAGAAGTATAACATCATCACAATGGACAACCTTTCCTAATAAGAAGAAATTACAATAATAAAGTGGTCAACAAATGAATAAAAATTGAAATGGACAAAATAGAAAGTCGGCCCTGGCAGAAAGAGAATTCATCTCCACTAGTAAACTACAAGTGACTTGAGGTGTATAAATAAGAGGAATGATTCCTCATTTCTATCATCCAACGCATGGAAGACATTCCCCCCTTTGGTGCACAATTTTAGATGGGGAATTGAAGATTGAAGAACAATCATATTAACATGATATTATCTCTCACCTTTTATCTTTCTTTTGGAGTTCTCTATATCTCATCTTGAAGTGTGCACCCTCCATGTAGCTGGGCTCACCCTATGTAACTGGTGATGTCACAACAAGTGATGTTTGTCAAGCCCTTATGAACTAAGGTTCTTCTATTGTTGTTGGTGTGTTCTTATTATTTGGACATATTCTTATTAAGAAAGGTTGTTTGGTTTTCTCCAAAGTTCAGGTTTCCCAGGGTAAAACTCCGTGTCTATTATGCATGGTTCTCTTTTAGTGATCCTTTTGTTTTTCGCTACAAAATTTGAAGTTGAAATGCAACAATACTTGTGGGATGAAATAAGATTTGAAAATAATATTTCTAAGTTAAAAATTCAATAGTTATTTGTCTTTCAATTCCATTTATTTAACATTCAGTAGAAATAAGATAATAAAATGAACTAAGTTGTAAGATTCATTATGATGAATTCTTCGAGCAAAATATCCACGACACTTTACAGATGAAAGAATAAAAAAATAAAAAGACAATGGAGGGAAAAAAATAAGAAAAGAAAACCTAAAGGACCCTATAACTTAATTATTTATAACAAAAATAGTTTATACCAATTCATACCTAAAAGATCAAACATAACTTGAATTTAACGAGGAGGGAGTTTACAAATAGAATGACCTTAGAGATATAAAGACTCATAATTCTAAAAACCTATCAAACAATAAGAAAACCAAAAGACTTAAACTAATGCATTGTACCAATCATAAAGACAACTAAACAAGAAAAACAAGAACGACGGGTAAAAACATGGGAACGAAAAAATGGGTTTAAAAATGATTAAATACAAGGAACTAGCAAAAAAAAAACAAGGAAGAAAAGATAAGAAGAAGCAATAAAATTAACATCGAGACTAGATTTAATATAGATTATATTATTATTATTTTTTAGAAACAACATCACCCTCCTTCATACTCCCATCCTTCCCCTCACACGCCTCTCCCCTTGCCCAAGTTGTCACTCCATTATCCTTCCCTTCCCTTCCCCATTTCTTTTCATTCCATTGGGGGAAGGGGATGGGTGAGGGGAGAAAGGGGATGGGATGGGAGGGGGAGTAAGGGTGACAAGGAGAGAGGTGGGGGGTAGGGAAGGGGAGGCAGAAGGGAAATTTTGGGGATCGTATCCCACCCACGATGATGTTTTTCTCTTTCTTGTTTTCTTTCTTTTTTTCTCCTTTTTTTATGATTAAAATTACAACTTGTTTGAAACCATGTCCTCAATAACTAGTATCATTGCAACAAAAACCTTAAAATCAAAAACCAAATTGAAAAGCGATGCTAGCTCAGTACCACCCCTTTTTTAAAGCTTAAAATTGCAACATTTTTTGAAACATTGCCATAACAACCAATATTGTTATAACAAAAATCATAAAATCAATCCTCGAATTAAAAAGTGTTGATGGCATAATATTGCAACATTTTTTAAACGATAACCTAAAAAAAAGGTAGTGATGCAAACAAAACCATAAAACAAACCTTAACAGGCCTACTCCTTTAGGGTTGAATTAGAAGAAGAAAACAAAAAGATAACATACATCCACAATCTACCCTTGATCCTCTTTCAAATCAATTGAAAACAAAATAACAAGTTGAAAAAAGATCCCTCATTTTTAAAGATTAAAACAAAAATAAAGACCAATTTCTAATAGAAAAACTATAAAATAGGTGAAAAAATGAAAATTAAAAAATACAAAAAAAAAAACATCAATTTTTTTCAAGGAGTGGAGGGTGTGATTCCTCGAATCACTCCTTCCTCTCTACCCAGCACCCAATTCCCTCCCTCTACGCGCCTCTCCCCCCCTCTCTCCCTCCACATGCCTCTCCCCTTCCCCTAAGTTGTCACTCCATAAACTCCCCTTCCCTTCCCATGGTGTAAGGGGAGGAGCATGGGAATATAGGGGAGGGGATGTAAGCATAGCACAGGAGGTGTAGGAGTTCTTCCCACCCAAAATGATTTTTTTTCCCATAAAATCTTTCAAAATTTACTTTATTTAAAAATTGAAAAAAAAAACTAGTTTGTTTAAACGATATTAACAAATAAATTAAAGCTAACAAAGTATTTCATTTTTTTCAAATTTTCATTTTTTTCAAATTATATATAAAATGTATAACATCTTAAATTAATTAATTATAGACAATTAAAAGAAAACCTAAATTTTGACAAATAAATAACCTAGAACATTTTCAATAGTGTTAAAAATGACAAATTTTTAGGTTTTCTTTTTAATTTAAATCGAAAATCATTAAAAACATAAAAATATATATATATATTTGTGACATTTTAAACAAAGATGAAAAAATATAAAAACCATCATTTAAAGAAAAAATGTTTGATAATTCAAAATGTCAAAACTCAAAAAACTACCTCCAAAAAAAAGGGTTATTCATAAGCACCACTATTTGAAAAGGGGAAAAAAACATTAAATATGACCTCTAAATAAATGAGAACTCTAGAAGGTTCTAGTCAACTAGGTAATTATGTTCATTGATCTTGTGTGAAGGGAAATCTTTGGTTGAATCCTCATGGTTCTTGGCCTTGCAACTTTTTATGAGAGGCATTCATTGAACAAATGTTTATGTACAAACATGTAGATGTCCTATGACATCATTTTGTACAAATATGTGAGCCACGCATTTTGTAATACATAGTTGAATATTAACTGATAAAATATATATTTTTATATGGTTTTTGTCAATTCGTATCAGAGTAGTCTCGATCATCCACTCCAGTAGTTTCGATCATCCATGAAGTTGTTCATGCTACATGGGGAATTAAAACTGCGATGTCTTATGCATTTGATAAGTTTTTTTTGAAGGAATAGAATATATAAAAGAATTATTAAAAACTTTGAAGAAAACTTAAAAAATAAAATACGAGAAGAATTTGACGAGAATGATGATAACCAAAACAAGATTCATATCTAGCAGATAATAATGATGATGTCAATCATGAGGGTGAAGATGATCCAGATTTATGCAGGAACGAAATAAGATAGCATATACAGAATCATATACAGAGATATATTGCAAAGAACACAGTGATACAGTAAACACGTATTCTATTAAATAGAGGAAATAGATTAGACTGTAAAATACAATAACAGGAATGGTGGTAGCTATCTCTGAGAAGATATGTGGCCGTTATGCTCATTCGTGCCAAGATGAATACAAAGAGAGGCCAAAATGCCTATTTATCATAAGCATGAGGGAAAGAATCCCAAACATCCAAACACCTAACCCTAGAAGATGAACCGTCATAAAGTTTGTGGCCCCAAGGTGGTTAGTTCAACAGTCAACTTCCCAGGGTCATAACTTTTGCATACGATCTCCATTTCGGGCGCTCAGTAGCCCGTTGGAAAGGCCTATCCAAGATTTACAAATTCCATCTAGGGCCAAATGCATTTCAAAGGCGGCCATTTTCCCCCCCACATTGCCAAAAAACGTCGTTTAAAGCCTCAAAACGGCTCCGGAAGTTCAGGACCTGAAAAACTGCTAAAAATAGTAATTTGCCAAAATTGCCAAAAAACTGTTTTGAGCCAGTTGGAAGAGGTGGGCCACCACCGATATCCACCTAGATAAATCCTCCCTCCTTAGGAAGCAATTCTCATCATTGCTTCAAATCCCTTATCATAGGTCTAACTCTGTGTTCAGTTGAGCTCCTGGTGCAGCGTTTGCTGAAGCGATAAGGTTGTCTTTCTTTGAAATCTTCAGAGGGTTGTAATTGTTGTTGCTTGCTACACTGGAGTTGTTCAACAGTTTTGGTTGTTGTGGTATCCTTGGTCTGCACTGGTGTGGATGGTTTCTTTTTGGGGAAGCACCTTGAATGCGTGGCCTTCCACTGCAAAGGTAATCGAATAGGCGATGCTGCACTAAAATTCTGTTTTTCTTGTTTCTGCTGAGTAGAGGGATAATGGGAAGAGGTTGTGGATGTCTCTGCAATCTGATGTTCTCCTTCAGTGGAAATTACGAATAGGGAAAATTTCCCAATGTGGGAGATTATCTTCCTTCCCTGCTTGGTTGGGGTAGATGCAACTATCTCTGGTATCCAATAGAGTTGTCCTCCCAAAGTGACAATGACAATACGAAGTCGTGATTCATATACAGCATGACACTTCCACATATATTGCTGTCCTAAAAGAACGTCACATACTTCAAGTGGGGCCACATCACACAATACCTCATCATTGAAGGGCTTGATGCCGTATGGTAGGCGACATTGGTGACTGACGCGGATCCCTCACCGTTGGCTTAGCCATCCAATGGTGTATGGTTGTGGGTGTGGTGTTATTCGTAGCTCCAATATCTTGATGACTTCTGCTGAGATCAAGTTATTCTGGTTGTCGCTGTCCAAAACAAAGTGTAGGGGAATTCCCTTCACCCACATCTGTGAGTGGAAAAGGCGCTCCTCTGCCTCCGACTCTTCATGTTCCTCTGGTTGAATCTGTGTGGTGGCAACAACGGCACTAGGTTCTGCATCAATGATCTACTTCCATTTTCACGCAGCTGTGAAATTAGGTTCTGATTCAGACTCAGAACTGGGATCTGATTCTGAAACTTTGATCTCAGCCACCAATGACGTTTTTTAGCGACATTCATCAGTGTTGTTCCAGGGGCTTTTGTGGAACTCGCACCACTTCCCGGTGTCCTTATTTGTCTTTTCGTTACCCTTCTTCGCTTGTGGTTGGGACTGGTTGTCATTTCCCTGCCCCATGTTCTACGAGCCAGAGTTTCCCTTTCCCTGCTTCTACGCAGGTCCAAAGTCACGTTTGTTCTTTTGCTGAAATGTCTGCTCAAATTTGAAAACATATTGATAGGCGGATCCGAGTGAAGAGATTTCCAGGAAATCCATCTCTGTTCGTATGTACCGATGTAGGCCATTGCGATATTTCAGTACTAGGTGTCGCTCGGAGCCCTTGATACCTAGCTTTGTGCGAAAGGTATGAAATTTGTTGGTGTACTCTGACACCGTTTGGTCCCTCTCTTGGTGCAGAATGGCACAATTTGTGTACTAGTCATCATAGTTTCCAACAGGGTAATATTGTTCCTTGACGGCATCTATAAAAGAGGCCCAAGTGGGATTGGAATATTCAAACAATCCAGACTCTTTTGATGAGTTTTGCTCACAATAAGTTTCCCACCAATTTTTGACATGGGGGACGGCCTTGAGGAGCGCAAAGAATATCTTTTCCCTGTCGGAAAAATTGTGGACAGAGAAATACCCTTCTAGTAGATTCAACCATTTATCTATGGCATCGGCATCGATCTGGCCTTCAAATAAGGGGATATCAAAGTTAACTTGTACCTTGAATGTAGTCGCATCTCCGAAACGACTGCTTGTTGAAGGTGTATCTGTCATCGTCGGCATGCATCGAAGGATCTGGGCGAAATTATCCATCATCTCGTTCCTCTGTCATGCGAGGGCTTCCTCGAGAAACAACTTGATAGGATCTACTGCTCCATTGTCTCTCTTTTCTTCTGCCATGGGAGGCCGATTGGGGCAGCGAGAGTGGTCTTCCCCAAGTGAAACTAGTTCAAGACCCAACTCTCTGTATCCTGACCTCGTCGGGGACATGCAGCGAGAAACAATCAAAGAGAAGACCGCTCTAATACCACTGATCCAGATTTATGCAGGAACGAAATAAGATAGCATATACAGAATCATATACAGAGATATATTGCAAAGAACACAGTGATACAGTTAACACACATTCTATTAAATAGCGGAAATAGAACAGACTGTAAAATACAATAACTGGAATGGTGGTAGCTATCTCTGAGAAGAGATGTGGCCGCTATGCTCATTCATGCCAAGATGAATAAAAAGAGAGGCCGAAAGGCCTATTTATCATAAGCATGAGGGAAAGAATCCCAAACATCCAAAAACCTAACCCTAGAAGATGAACCGTCATAAAGTTTGCAGCCCCAAGGTGGTTAGTTGAACAGTCAACTTCTCGGGGTCATAACTTTTGCATACGATCTTCGTTTGGGGCGCTCGATATCCCGTTGGAAAGGCCTATCCAAGATTTACAACATTTGATTGGGGCCAAATGCATGCTAGGGATGGCCATATGGCCCCCCAAATTGCCAAAAGACATCGTTTAGGGCCTCAAAACGGCTCCGGAAGTTCAGGACCCGAAAAACTGCTAAAAATAGTAATTTGCCAAAATTGCCAGAAGACTATTTTGGGCCAGTTGGAAGAGGTGGGCCGCCAATGATATCCACCTGGATCAATCCTCCCTCCTTAGAAATCAATGGTCTCCATTGCGTCAAATCCCTTATCATATGTAGAACGCTCCTGGCGCGGCGTTTGCTGAAGCGAAAAGGTTGTCTTTCTTTGAAATCTTCAGAGGGTTGTAATTGTTGTTGTTGGTTGCGCTGGAGCTATTCAACAGTTTTGGTTGTTGTGGTATCCTTGGTCTGCACTGGTGTGGATGGTTTCTTTTTGGGGAAGCAACTCGAATGTGTGTCCCTGCATTGCAAAGGTACTCGAATAGGCGATGATGCACTGAACTTTTGTTTTTCTTGTTTCTGTTGAGTAGAGTGATAATGGGAAGAGGTTGTGGATGTCTCTGTGATCTGATGTTGTCCTGTAGTGGCAATTCCGAATAGGGAAAATTTCCCAGTGTGGGAGATTATCTTCCTTCCCTGCTTGGTTGGGGAAGGTGCAACTATCTCTGGTCTCCGATAGAGTTGTCCTCCCAAAGTGACAATGACACTGGGAGGTCGTGATTCATAAACAACATGATGCTTCCACATATATGGTTGTCCTAAAAGAACATCAAATACATCAAGTGGGGCCACATCACACAATACCTCATCTTTGAAGGGCCTTATGCCGTATGGTAGGCGACATTGGTGACTGACGCGGATCCATCATCCTCGGCTTAGCCATCTAATGGTGTATGGTTGTGGGTGTGGTGTTATTGGTAGCTCCAATCTCTTGATGACTTCTACTGAGATCAGGTTCTTCTGGTTGTCGTTGTCTACAACAAAGTGTAGGGGAATTCCCTTCACCAACATCTGTGAGTGGAAAAGGCGCTCCTCTACCTCCGACTCTTCAGGTTCCTCTGGTTGAATCTGTGTGGTGGCAACAATGGCACTAGGTTCTGCATCAATCATCTGCTTCCCTTTTCACGCGGCTGTGAAATTAGGTTCTGAGTCAAAATCGGAACTGGGATCTGATTCTGAAGCCTTGATCTCAGCCACCAATGACTATTTTGAGCGACATTCATCAGTGTTGTGCCAGGGGCTTTTGTGGAACTCGCACCACTTCTAGGTGTCCTTCTTTGTCTTTTCGTTACCCTTCTTCGCTTGTGGTTGGGCCTGGTTGACCTTTCCCTGCCCCGTGTTCTGTGAGCCAGAGTTTTCCTTGCCCTACTTCTGCGCAGGTCCGAAGTCACACTTGTTATTTTGCTGAAATTTCTGCTCAATTTTGAAAGCATATCGATAGGCAGATCTGAGTGAAGAGATTTCCAAGAAATCCATATCTATTCATATGTACCGATGTAGGCCACTGCGATATTTCAGTACTGGGTGTTGCTCGGAGTCCTTGATACCTAGCTTTGTGCGCAAGCTATGAAATTTGTTGGTGTACTCTGACACCGTTTGGTCCCTCTCTTGGTGCAAAATACCCCATTTTGTGTACTGGTCATCATAGTTTCCAACAGGGTAATATTGTTCCTTGACTGCATCTATACAAGAGGCCCAAGTGGGATTGGAATATTCAAACAATCCAGACTCGTCTGATGAGTTTTGCTCACAATAAGTTTCCCATTAATGTTTGACATGGGGCACGGCCTTGAGGAGCACAAAGACAATCTTTTCCCTGTCGAAAAAATTGTGGACAGAGAAATACCCTTCTAGTAGATTCAACCATTTATCTATGGCATCGGCATCAATCTTTCCTTCAAATAAGGAGATATCAAAGTTAACTTGTACCTTGAATGAAGTCGCATCTCCGAAACGACTGCTTGTTGAAGGTGTATCTGTCGTCGTCGGCATGCATCGAAGGATCTAGGCGAAATTATCCATCATCTCAATCCTCTGTCACGCGAGGGATTCCTCAAGTGACAACTTGATACGATCTACTGCTCCATCCTATCTCTTTTCTTCTGCCATGGGAGGCCGTTTAGGGCGGCGAGAGTGGTCTTCCCCAAGTGAAACTAGTTCGAGACCCAACTCTCTGTATCCTGACCTCGTCGGGGACATGCACCGAGAAACAATCAAAGAGCAAACCGCTCTGATACCACTAATCCAGATTTATGTAGGAATGAAATAAAATAGCATATACAGAATCATATACAGAGATATATTTCAAAGAACACAGTGATACAGTAAACACACATTCTATTAAATAGCGGAAAGAGAACAGATTGTAAAATACAATAGCTGGAATGGTGGTAACTATCTCTGAGAAGAGATGTGGCCGCTATGCTCATTCGTGCCAAGATGAATACAAAGAGAGGCCAAAAGGCCTATTTATCATAAGCATGAGGGAAAGAATCCCAAACATCCAAAACCTAACCCTAGAAGATGAACCGTCATAAAGTTTGTGGCCCTGAGGTGGTTAGTTGAATCATCAACTTCCTGGGGTCATAACTTTTGCATACGATCTTCGTTTGGGATGCTCGGTAGCCCATTGGAAAGGCCTATCCAAGATTTACAACTTCCGAATGGGGTCAAATGCATGTAAGGGGCAACAATATGGCCCCCCAAATCACCAAAAGACGTCTCTTAGGGCCCCAAATCGGCTCCGAAAGTTCAGGACCCGAAAAACTGCTAAAAATAGTAATTTGCCAAAATTGCCAAAAGACTGTTTTGAGCTAGTTGTAAGAGGTGGGTCGCCACTGATATCCACCTGGATCAATCCTCCATCCTTAGGAAGCAATGTTCTCCATTGCGTCAAATCCCTTATCATATGTCGAACTCTGTGTTGAGTTGAGCTCCTGGTGCGGCGTTTGCTGAAGCGAAAAGGTTGTCTTTCTTTGAAATCTTTAGAGGGTTGTAATTGTTGTTGTTTGCTACGTTGTAGCTGTTCAACAGTTTTGGTTGTTGTGGTATCCTTGGTTTGCACTGGTGTGGATGGTTTCTTTTTGGGGAAACACCTCAAATGCATGGCCTTGCACTGCAAAGGTACTCAAATAGGCGATGCTGCACTGAACTTCTGTTTTTCTTGTTTCTGTTGAGTAGAGTGATAATGGGAAGAGGTTGTGGATGTCTCTGCGATCTAATGTTCTCCTTCAGTGGAAATTGCAAATAGGGAAAATTTCCCAATGTGGGAGATTATCTTCCTTCCCTGCTTGGTTGGGGTAGGTGCAACTGTCTATGGTATCCGATAGAGTTGTCCTCCCAAAGTGACAATGACACTGCGAGGTCGTGATTCATATACAGCATGATGCTTCCACATATATGGTTGTCCTGAAAGAACATTACATACTTCAAGTGGGGCCACATCACACAATACCTCATCATTGAAGGGCTTGATGTCATATGGTAGGCGACATTGGTGACTGACACGGATCCCTCATCTTTGACTTAGCCATCCAATGGTGTATGGTTGTGGGTGTAATGTTATTGGTAGCTCCAATCTCTTGATTACTTTTGCTGAGATCATGTTCTTCTGGTTGCCGCTGTGCATAACAAAGTGTAGGGGAATTCCCTTCACCCACATCTGTGAGTGGAAAAGGCGCTCCTCTTCCTCCGACTCTTCAAGTTCCTCTGGTTGAATCTGTGTGGTGGCAACAATGACACTGGGTTCTGCATCAATGATCTACTTCCCTTTTCGCGTGGCTGTGAAATTAGGTTCTGAGTCAGAATCGGAAATGGGATCTGATTCTGAAGCTTTGATCTCAACCACCAATGACTGTTTTGAGCGACATTCATCAGTGTTGTGCCAAGGGCTTTTGTGGAACTCGCACCACTTCCTGGTGTCCTTCTTTGTCTTTTCGTTACCCTTCTTCACTTGTGGTTGGGACTGGTTGTCCTTTCCCTGCCCCGTGTTCTGCAAGCCAGAGTTTCCCTTGCCCTGCTTCTGCGCAGGTCCGAAGTCACACTTGTTCTTTTGTTGAACTTTCTGCTCAATTTTGACAGCATATCGATAGGCAGATCCAAGTGAAAAGATTTCCAGGAAATCCATCTCTGCTCGTATGTACCAGTGTAGGCCACTGCGATATTTCAGTACTAAGTGTCGCTCGGAGTCCTTGATACCTAGCTTTGTGCGCAAGGTATGAAATTTGTTGGTGTACTCCAACACCATTTGGTCCCTCTCCATGTGCAGAATGGCCCATTTTGTGTACTAGTGATCATAGTTTCCAACAGGGTAATATTGTTCCTTGATGGCATCTATAAAAGAGGCCCAAGTGGGATTGGAATATTCAAACAATCCAGACTCGTCTGATGGGTTTTGCTCACAATAAGTTTCCCACCAATTTTTGACATGGGGGATGGCCTTGAGGAGCACAAAGACGGTCTTTTCCCTGTCGAAAAAATTGTGGACAGAGAAATACCCTTCTAGTAGATTCAACCATTTATCTATGTCATCGGCATCGATCTGGCCTTCAAATAAGTCGATATCAAAGTTAACTTGTACCTTGAATGGAGTCGCATCTCCGAAACGACTGCTTGTTGAAGGTGTATATGTCGTCATCGACATGCGTCGAAGGATCTGGGCGAAATTATACATCATCTCATTCCTCGATCGCGCGAGGGCTTCCTCGAGGAACAACATGATAGGATCTACTACTTCGTCGTCTCTCTTTTCTTCCGCCATGGGAGTTCGTTTAGGGCGGCGAGAGTGGTCTTCCCTAAAGTAAACTAGTTCAACACCCAACTCTCTGTATCTTGACCTTGTCGAGGACATGCACCGAGAAACAATCAAAGAGCAAACCGCTCTGATACCACTGATCCAGATTTATGCAGGAAAGAAATAAGATAGCATATACAGAATCATATTAAGAGACATATTGCAAAGAACACAGTTATACAATAAACACACATTCTATTAAATAGCAGAAATAGAACAGACTGTAAAATACAATAGCTGGAATGGTGGTATTTATTTCGGAGAAGAGATGTCACCGCTATGCTCATTCGTGCCAAGATGAATACAAAGAGAGGCCGAAACGCCTATTTATCATAAGCATAAGGGAAAGAATCTCAAACATCCAAAAACCTAACCCTAGAAGATGAACCGTCATAAAGTTTGCGGTCCCAAGGTGGTTAGTTGAACAGTCAACTTCTCGGGGTCATGACTTTCGCATACCATCTCAGTTTGGGGCGCTCGGTAGCCCATTGGAAAGGCCTATCCTAGATTTACAACTTCTAAATGGGGCCATATGCTTGCAGATGGCAACCATCTGGTCACCCAAATCACCAAAAGACGTCGTTTAGGGCATCAAAACGGCTCCGAAAGTTCAGGACCCGAAAAACTGCTAAAAATAGTAATTTGACAAAATTGCCAGAAGACTGTTTTGAGTGAGTTGGAAATGGTGGGCCACCACTGATATCCACCTGGATAAATCCTCCCTCCTTAGGAAGCAATGGTATCCATTGCGTCAAATCCCTTATCATATGTTGAACTATGTGTTGAGTTGAGATCCTAGTGCAGCGTTTGCTAAAGTGAAAAGGTTGTCTTTCTTTGAAATCTTCAGAGGGTTGTAATTGTTGTTGTTGGCTGCGCTGGAGTTGTTCAAAAGTTTTGGGTGTTGTGGTATCCTTGGTCTGCACTGGTGTTGTGGTATCCTTGATGACTTTTGGTGAGATCAAGTTCTTCTGGCTGCCGCTGTCCACAACAAAGACTACGGGAATTCCCTTCACCCACATCTGTGAGTGGAAAAGGCGCTCCTCTGCCTCCGACTCTTCAGGTTCCTCTGGTTGAATCTGTGTGGTGGAAACAACGGCACTGGGTTCTACATCAATGATCTACTTCCCTTTTCGCGCAGCTGTGAAATTAGGTTCTGAGTCAAAATTGAAAATGGGATCTGATTCTGAAGCTTTGATCTCAGCCACCAATGACGTGTTTGAGCGACATTCATCAGTGTTGTTCCAGGGGCTTTTGTGGAACTCACACCACTTCCTGGTGTCCTTCTTTGTCTTTTCGTTACCCTTCTTCGCTTGTGGTTGGGACTGGTTGTCCTTTCCCTGCCCCGTGTTCTGTGAGCCAGAGTTTCCCTTGCCCTGCTTCTGCGCAGGTCCGAAGTCACGCTTGTTCTTTTGCTGAAATTTCTGCTCAATTTTGACAGCATATCGATAGGCGGATCCGAGTGAAGAGATTTCTAAGAAATCCATCTCTGTTCATATGTACCGGTGTAGGCCACTTCGATATTTCAGTATTAGGTGTCGCTCGGAGTCCTTGATACCTAGCTTTGTGCGCAAGGTATGAAATATGTTGGTGTACTCTGACACCGTTTGGTCCCTCTCTTGGTGCAGAATGCCCCATTTTGTGTACTGGTCATCATAGTTTCCAACAGGGTAATATTGTTCCTTGACGGCATCTATAAAAGAGGCCCAAGTGGGATTGGAATATTCAAACAATCCAGACTCATCTGATGAGTTTTGCTCACAATAAGTTTCCCGCCAATTTTTGACATGGGGGACGGCCTTGAGGAGCGCAAAGACGATCTTTTCCCTGTCGGAAAAATTGTGGACAGAGAAATACCCTTCTAGTATATTCAACCATTTATCTATGGTATCGGCATCGATCTGGCCTTCAAATAAGGGGATATCAAAGTTAACTTGTACCTTGAATGGAGTCGCATCTCCGAAACGACTGCTTGTTGAAGGTGTATTTGTCGTCGTCGGCATGCGTCGAAGGATCTGGTCGAAATTATCCATCATCTCATTCCTCTGTCGCGCGAGGGCTTCCTCGAGCAACAACTTGATAGGATCTACTTCTCCATCGTCTCTCTTTTATTCCGCCATGGGAGGCCATTTGGGGTGGCGAGAGTGGTCTTCCCCAAGTGAAACTAGTTCGAGACCCAGCTCTTTGTATCATGACCTTGTCGGGGACATGCACCGAAAAATAATCAAAGAGCAGACCGCTCTAATACCACTGATCCGGATTTATGTAGGAACAAAATAAGATAGCATATACAGAATCATATACAGAGATATATTGCAAAGAGCACAATGATACAGTAAACACACATTCTATTAAATAGTGGAAATAGAATAGACTGTAAAATACAATAGCTGGAATGGTGGTAGCTATCTCTGAGAAAAGATGTGACCGCTATGCTCATTCGTGCTAAGATGAATACAAAGAGAGGCTGAATGGCCTATTTATCATAAGCATGAGGGAAAGAATCCCAAACATCCAAAAACCTAACCCTAGAAGATGAACCGTCATAAAGTTTGCAGCTCCAAGGTGGTTAGTTGAATAGTCCACTTCCCGCGGTCATAACTTTTGCATACGATCTCCGTTTGGGGCGCTTGGTAGCCCGTTGGAAAGGCCTATCCGAGATTTACAACTTTCAACCTAGGTAATATGCATGCATGCCAGAGGCATACATCTGGCCCCCCAAATCGCCAAAAAACGTCATTTAGGGCCTCAAAATGGCTTTGGAAGTTCAGGACCCGAAAAACTGCTAAAAATAGTAATTTTCCAAAAATTGCCAGAAGACTGTGTTGAGCCAGTTGGAAGAGGTGGGCCGCCACTGATATCCACTTGGATCAATCCTCCGTCCTTAGGAAGCAATGGTATCCATTGCGTCAAATCCCTTATCATATGTCGAACTGTGTGTTGAGTTGAGCTCGTGGTGCGGTGTTTACTGAAGCGAAAATGTTGTCTTTCTTTGAAATCTTCAGAGGGTTGTAGTTGTTGTTGCTGGCTGCACTGGAGTTGTTCAACAGTTTTGGTTGTTGTGGTATCCTTGTTCTGCACTGGTGTGGATGGTTTCTTTTGGGGTAAGCGCCTTGAATGTGTGGCCTTGCACTGCAAAGGTACTTGAATAGGCGATGCTGCATTGAACTTCTGTTTTTCTTGTTTCTGCTGAGTAGAGGGATAATGGGAAGAGGTTGTGGATGTCTCTACGATTTGATGTTCTCCTTCAGTGGAAATTGTGAATAGGAAAACTTCCCAGTGTGGGAGATTATCTTCCTTCCCTGCTTGGTTGGGCTAGGTGCAACTATATCTGGTATCCGATAAAGTTGTACTCCCAAAGTGATAATGACACTGCGAGGTCGTGATTCATATACAGCATGACGCTTCCACATATATGGTTGTCCTAAAAGAACATCACATACTTCAAGTGGGGCCACATCACACAATACCTCATCTTTGAAGGGCTTGATGCCGTATGGTACACGACATTGGTGACTGACACGGATCCCTCGTCCTTGGCTTAGCCATCCAATGGTGTATGGTTGTGGGTGTGGTGTTATTGGTAGCTCCAATCTCTTGATGACTTCTGCTGAGATCAGGTTGTTGGCTTAAACTGAACCAGAGGTTTTCAATTAGACCCAGGTTCTTTGCGGTTCTCCCTTTGACCAACAAAACCCCTTCGCACCAGCCCTTTCGGCAACAACCTACGAGCAGGTTGAGGTCTCACCCAAGGTGTATCTTTATGGGGTACTGCGGAATCAGGTTTCCATAGTAAATGATGAGTTGTTTATATGAACAAGCTGCGCAGCGCAGGACGGAAGGATGGCGCTGAGGGGCAAAGTGATGCAGTACGCAGCAGGATCTATGCTGCGAGCAGTACTGTGCGGTGGAGGCAACACTGCGGGCCGCACTAAGGGTTTCTTATTGCTGCGACCCTTTTTCTGGAACTGCGAGTCACCCACACTTATCCTCTACTTGGAGGATCTCGAAAATGTTAAGGCACTGAAATGAATATCACTCATCCATTCATTCAGGCACTTACTGGTTATCCTTCTAGCATTCATTCTAGAACTTGGATTATTACAATGTGAACCGAAATGATAAACATGATTAACTGTGTTGCGTTCCTTCACTGTGCTTAAGAAAGTATTTAAACTTAAATGACTGATTCACGACCTTAACATAGAATTGAAATGTTTGCCATTCATCTGCTTCCGTGGAACCTAGCCTATCATTCCCAAACTTCTCCTATTGGTAAATGCATATCAAATTTCTCATATTACAGCATGCAAGGAAACATTCAAGCATTCATTCTACAGAAATTCATTCATTCATAAACATCATCACATAACATAGGATTTAACGTGGTTCACTTCCCCGAATGGAAAGCTACGTCCACAAGAACGGTTGGTAATATATTTCTTTCAGAAGGGATGGGGCAACCGTTCTTAGTCTGCGCACTTAACTGCGGACTCTTCTTTCTCTCGGCTAGGTATCTGCGCACACAGCTGCAGAGCCTTTACAATATTCTCAGCTCAGAGAGATTTTACAATACAAAAAAAGGTTATCTTCTTAAGTTCTCAGCAACAACAAAAGAACAACAACCCAAAAAGAGAACCCCCATCCCATACAAAATGTCTTCTTAAATAGATCATCCCCGAAGGTCATGTCTGTACAATGTCGAAGACCTAAAACCCAAAACCCTAAGGGTTTCCAAAACTGCGTCGGTTTTCCAAACCGGCTTGCTGGCTCCTGGTAGCGTCTACTTGATCATGGCGGATCTCCACGTCCTCATTCTGTCGCTATCAGCCTTCCTGTCACACGCGTGCCTGCAGGCTGCTTCTACCGAACCATTTCTCTCTAACGGTTTTACCTTCTAAGCGTGCCAAACGTCAATTTCCTTAACAACCCACGCGTGGCCGCCTTCATGTTTTGCCTACGTCCACCGCTCGACAATCCTGGAATATCTTTTCCAAAAATGGCTACTACCGGTCGAGCCGATAGCTACACTTGATAATTGTCCAACACACCGCTTTGCTGGCTCCACGTGGCATCCTAACTCCGCAGCACTTCTTTGGCGCAGTACTGTTCTTCGCATTACGACCAAAACTTCGATGTTGTGTGCAACTACGCAGTCTGGTCAAAAGTTGGATGTTGCGCGCAACTTCGCAGTATCCTCAATACTTAGCCAAAATTGTGTTTCTGATCTGCGCTCAGCTCAACTTTCCCTGCTTGCCTCAAAAAAGGTGCTTCCAAAACTTTATCCCAACCTGGGCCCAACATGCCCCTAACACTTACATGTGGCTCGTCCCCGAGCCACTGATTATTTCAGCTGTCTCACTCTACGCCGCGACCGATGGAACGAACTTGGTCGCAAACTCGTCATATGTACCGTACAACTGCACCACTGCTTCTCTTGTATCCCCCTCAACCTGTTTAATTGTCTCAAGCAATGTTGGAGTTATTTCTTCTCCAATTTGGTCTTGTACCTGCTCCTGGTTATCGCGCAGTTCTACTAACGTATCTTCAATTTACTGCGATACCGCCATTGCATTCTCTAGGAGCTACTGTGACTGATTATCCATCTCAGTCTCTTTTTGTCGTAATTCCTGTACTTCTTTCTTTAAGCTGGATATCTCCTTGTATCTCGGCAACCTTTCTCTGGGTGACAAAGCTTTAACCTCTGCATTCAACTTGTCCAGCGTAGTCTGTTTTTCTTGTACCGCGGTCTTGACCTGCAGCAACCCTTGATCCTCTTCATGGGTCGCGATTTCCTGTGAAACCTTATCCAGGAGAGATTGGCACTTAGCCATCTCACTTGTAATGCTTTTCGAGGCGGCGCTCACTACTTTCTCTCTGACTTGTTGTTCAGTTAATGGCACCTGCTTATTCAGCTTATCCTTCAATGTGGCAATATCGGCCTCATAATAAATCTCTTTATCTTGCATCTTCGTCTGCAAGGATCTCACCTTATCTTCGATCCTCAGAACTGTGTCTGCAAGATCATCCTGGATTTCTATGCCTTTGATATCCTTCCCCACATTGGATATGGTGGTCTCCAAATTTTTTCGGCGGTCTTGTTCGTTGCGTAGCTGTATTTCTACCTTCTATTGAATGTGTCTGTTTGCTACGGTGAGCTATGCTTGTAGCTTCATCGATTCAACCGTCCGTTCGTGCATCTCCTCCACGATCTACTTGTGGATTAAGTGTAATCCTAGTAAAGGGATTTTGGCTAAGTCGAGCTCTACCCTCTCGACTCCCTTTGTGTCCAAGACAAGTTGTTCTGCCATTGGCAACACAATAGCCAATGGGTCCACATAGACAATCCTAGTCTTCGACGACAGCGTTATTGCTAGCTGTTGGCTTTCTTGCTGCGAGGTTCTTACCGACCTCCTTTCAACCCCTGCTTCCTGTGGCAAAACAAGGCTTTTCTGGACATCGTCCATTTTCTTCATTAGGCCTTACATTACGAGCCGCGTCTGGTGCAGGTCATCGTGGATGACCATGTCCTTCTTTCCTTTAGCCACCATAAGCTCCTCCATCTGCTCTGAGACTGTTTCGGCTATCATCTCGTAGTCATCATCATTGAGGACTGCCTCCAATTGAATCTTTGTAGCCTTCACCTTTTTCCTCGACTTTGGCTTCTTCGAAGTCTCAGCTTCTTTTCTCTTCCCTGTTTCTTCAATGATTGGGCATGAGAGTGGGATCGGCTCATCTTCTGCTAAATCTGTCTCCACGTCCATGACCTCTATGCGGAACTCTGCTGGCCAATATTTCATGAGGTCCTCAATATCCTGCTCATACATGATGTACTTTCCTGGGAACCACTCTGGTTTCCTCGTTTGTGCTTTCGGTGATATGAATATACATTTCATATCCGCCTCAAAGTCGATGATGCGGATATACTTTGCCATGACCTGCTTTGTAATGCGGGGTATCTTCGTGATTGCATCGCGCAACTGAATATAGTACTGGTAAAACACTTCTGTTGTTGCATGCTGGCGCTTTGCATTTGTGTTTGCCCAGAGTTTGACGAACTTAAACCCTCTAGGATCCTTGGTGTCCATAATGACGCCCTCATAATCTCGCGGCTCCTTCCATCCATACAAAGAAATCAGGATGATGAGCCAGGTGAAATGGAACTGGCCGCCATTCACCTGTGTGTCGTTGAGTTCTTCAAGGAACTCATTCAACAAAAACTGACACCAATTGAAGTTGTTGCCTTCGACCGCTGCGGCACCAAGGAGTATTGCGCCCGTAGGCACCTCCGAAGGCCTAGCTGTTTTGAGCATCTTGACTGTGAGCAACTGTGTTACAAATCTTGTTGCTCTATCGTCTATATCTTATGTCGGGAATCCTCTTTTTTCCTTCACCACTGAGTGGGTTTTCTTCATCTTCTCAACAGCCTCTTTTTCTTTGCTCTTCCCCTGGAAGAATTGCTTAGGATCCTTACCGCGCTTGCTTAGCCCGGTGATGCGATGAATCAAATCAATATTAATGTCAATGTTCCTGTCCAGCCATAGATAACCTTGGTGGATTCGCGCCATGAGTGTGCAAACCACGATATTCAGTTCTGGAGAACGGTCAAAATGTGGCAATCTCAGCAAGTTCAGTAGCCCCGACTGAACGACAGGTGCTAACCAACTGTCAGCTACCAAGTTCAGAGTTCCCTTGGCATCCTTTTTCCAGCACATATACTGGTCTGGTTGAAAATCTAGGTATTTGGAACATCTGGCTCGTCTTTCTTCATTCCCAAGAGGTCATAATCCTCCCATTTACAATCTGTTATCTTTCCCAGCAGATTCTTAGCAACGTTTACATGCTTTGAGATAGCCAACAGCGGGATGTCGTATCTCGCATTCTTGGACAATTTAAACACAGGGGCATTCAGTTCCCGTGGGGATATATATTCAGGTATCATCTTCAAAGGTTCTGTCTGAAAGACTGACGATTTCTGTGTCGAGGATCCCATCTTTATGATGTTAGATCGAGGTGAAGTTACGACTTTTCCATTATCTTTTGCTTTTTCCTGCATCGTTGGATTAATTCTTGGTGATCTGCGGGATCCTTCACCTTGTTCCTCGGTGACCTTCTTAACTAGAGTTTTCATTAACTGTTGAATCCCTCCGTGCTGAAAGATCCTCAGTGCTTCTTCAATGGTGAGTTCTTCTTCTCTAAAGGAAGGTTCGGACATTCATAAATGAGTTAGCGGCTAAGGTAGACAGAATAAAAATGGCTACTAGCTCAGAGAGGTTAATCGCAAGAAAATTCTAAGTGCTTGGTAACGCCCGCGAGTCTCCCAACGGTGTTATTTATAGGTGCAGCAGACCCTCTCCCGCGCCCTTCAACGGCTAGATAAGCATTTAATTGGGTGTCCGTTGGCGAATTTGAGCATATCCTTCGGTCTTTTCTGTCCTCAGCATGCTCAAAACGGCTATCTTTGCTTTAAATGCTGAAGCGGTTGCTGCAACGATCATCTAACGGCTATTTTTCTGAAAAGCCATGCAACAGCTATTTTTCTCTGGGTGCTACGTCGAACTACGCGGCAAGCCATCTGCAATCCTGCGTGGCTACTTCGTAGTGCCAAAAATTTCCAACTGCACAGCTTCCACTATATATATTTTTCTTCTTTTTTTTCTGTTTTTCCTTCCGCGTAGCTTCAACAGTGTCGCGCGGTACATAGATCATTCTTCTTATCATACCTTCTTCCTTTTATCATACATGTACAGACTCCTTTACATTTCTAGTGTCCACTTTCAACTGTACTTGACACTTAGAACTTCCTTCCTTGGTTCGTTATTCAGGGTTCTACGAAACAGTGCTATCATGGTATAGCTTTAGCCTTCTTCCATTTATCAAAGTTGGCAAGGTATCACCAGCTAAATTGGATAACTGGACTGCACTAGTGTTAGTAACATGTATCACAGTATATGGGCCAAGCCAATGCATCTTAAATTTCCCATGGAATTTCATGAATTTGCTATCATACATGAGGACTAGATCACCTACCTGAAAACACTTGTTCTTTATATGGCGATCATGCCATGCTTTCTCGCAGTCCTTCTGAGCTTGTTGATGGAAGCCTACGATGAAGCGATCTTCCTCCAAGCCCAGTAAGTGTAGTAATATTTCTTCTAGAGCTTTGTAGTCTACCATCCATGTAAATGCAGCGATTCTCAAACTAGGGACAATTTATTCCATAGTCATTATAGCCTCCTGCCCATAAACCAACCGAAAGGGTGTCTGTCCTATCAATTTCTTGCATGTGGTCCTATATGCCCATAGCACAGATGAGACGCGCAGGTCCCAATCGTCTCTATTTACATTGCACACCTTAGTGAGTGCGTTCTCCAATATTTTATTGAAAGCCTCTACAGTACCATTCGCCTGTGGATGATATGGAGTACTGGGTTGATGACGAATGTGGAATTCCTCTGTAAGCGCCTCAATCGTCTTGTTCAGAAAGTGAGTACCTTGGTCACTCATCAAAATCTTCGGACAGCCAAATCTGGTGAGTATTTCTTCAAAACTAAAGTGCGCAGCAATACTGGCGCTGCAGTCCTTAACTGGTTTTGCTTCTGCCCATCTGGTGAGGTAATCTGTAGCAGTAATAATATACCTTGCACCCGTTCTTTTTCCTGGTGGGTTTATAAGACCTACAAATTCTATTGCCCATTTTTCAAATGGCTGCAGTGTCAACTGTGGATTCAATGGCATCTCATCTCAGCGTGATGGTTTTCCTGTCCTCTGACAGACATCACAGTTCCTACAATTTTCTTTGGCATCTTTATGGAGCTTAGGCCACCATAGCCCTGCGCGTAATATCTTCTGCGCAGTAGCCCTTCCTGCATAGTGACCTCCTGCGATTCCTGAGTGTGCGTCGGCTAGAATAAATGGCTTCTCATGATCGAGTACGCACCTGCGCAGGACTTCATCTGGCCCAAGTTTGTATAACTGGCCTGCAATTATAGTGAAGTCCACGACGTGCACCACTAACTGTTTTTTCTGCTGGACCGAGAATTCCTGGGGTGCCAGCCCTGTAGTTAGGAAGTCAATGATATCCTTGTAATAATCATCGACAACCTGTATACTAAACAACTGCGCATCATGCAGACTGTCTTCAATATTCGTCGGTTCCTCTCCTGACTCGATCCTTGACAGATGATCAGGTCCCAAGTTCAATCTACCTAGCTTGACAATAATTTCAAAGTCATATTCCAGGAACAGCAATAGCCATCGGCATATGCGTCCCCCTAACACTGTCTTGTTGACCAAATATTTCAACGCAGAATGGTCAGTAAACATAAGGAAGTGCGATCCCAGCAAGTAGTGTCTAAATTTTTATAGGGCATATACCATCGCAAGGCCTTCCCTCTCAGTAGTAGTATAGTTCTTTTATGCTGTTGAAAGCTTTCTGCTAGAAAATTCAATAGGGTGGTCAATACCTCCCTCTCCTAGCTGAGCTAACACGATCCTCAGGGCAATACATGATGTGTCAGCATGGACATGGAATGGCTTCGTCCAGTCTGGAAAGACTAGAATCGGCGTAGTGACCATCTTTTCTTTTAATGTGTCAAAACCCTGTTAGCATTCTGCGTTCCAAATGAACGGTGCGTCTTTCTTCAGTAGCTTCTCCATTGCTGTGGTTATCTGTGCATAACCCTTTATAAATTTCCTGTAATATCCAGTATGGCCTAATGTAGATCGCAACATCTTGACTAAATTTGGTGTTGGTAAGTGTGCAATAACTGCAATCTTCGCAGGGTCTACCATCAGTCCTTACTTACAGACAATGTGGCCAAGTAAAATTCCATAAGGCACACAGAAAATACATTATTTCAAATTCAAGGATATTTGATGCTATCGACACTTCTCGAGCATCATGCAGAGATTCGCACAATGATTTTTCAATAGACCAAATACAGTCGAATCATCAAAATACACTTCTAAAAACTTGTGCATAAAATCTTTAAATGCTGCGACGATGACTCTAGAGAATATGGCAGGTGCGTTCTTCATCCCAAAAGGCATGACGATGTACTGGAATGACCCCCTTCATGTAGCAAATGTCGTCTTATGCCTATCCGTAGGATCAATCCTGATCGTATGATAACCAGAGAAACCATCAGTGAAAGAATATGCCTCATTTCCTCCAACGTTATCAAGCACTTCATCTGTGAATGGAGTGGGAAATGGGTCGTGCATGGAAGCATCGTTCAGCTTTCTGAGATCCACACAAATCCTGATCTCGCATTTTTCTTTCTTGTCTTGAACAACCATGGGGCTAATCCATTTGGATTCTTCGACTAGTTCAATGATTCCTGCTTCTAGCATCTTATCTAGCTCTGCGCAAACTTTGTCCTTACAGCGCGGATTCAATCTGTATGGCCTCTGCTTGACAAGCTCAGCACCTGGTTTTAAAGGTATTTTCATGACCCCTAGGTCTCCCAAAATTCCTTTCATCTCTGTAAATTTTGTTGGAAATAGTTCCTGATACTCATGTAAGGTATCTGCGATCTCTGCAATAGTTTGATCGTCCCAATAATCTCCTATTGATGCGAACTTCGGCTCTTTGTCTGTACCAATGTTCACTTTTTGTGTTTTTACTAGTCCAGTCATCTCTGGGATTTCCAACGGAGGTCCTTCTACCTCACGCGCACCTTCTGACTCTGTTATATCTATGTTGCGGGGGTCCTCCTCATCGTCTTCATTTGTATCATTGGTATCTTCAACTAAGTTGTAACACTCGATCAAGTTCTCTTCATGTTCCTTCCATTATGACTGTAGGTGCGCGGGAACGCACTCTATCCCAAAAAACTCCTGCAATGTTATGTTTTGATGATGACAGTTGTCCTGGAATATGCGTTTCTTGATTAGCTGTAATGCTTCATGGATTAATGGATTCTCTTCTTCAAAACTGAAGTCCTTTCGGAAGTTCACAGCGAACAGCTCCCAATCAGTGAGTTCACTGCGCAACTCCAGGTCGAGGTACCATTTCTCTGGGATACCCGCATCTAATGCATGTACAAATAAATGTACCCATTCTATAAGTGGTCTTTCCACCCATGCCTTTGAACAACTTTCAATGTGTTGACTAGGGTCTGTCTGTCCATTATACTTTTGAAAGGGTAAAGTAACCTTTTCGACGAATCGGATCTGCATCTTAGTTCTGCATTGATCCCAAGTGGTCAATGTTTTCTTATGTGCATTCCACCATCTGGCAGGTGTATCGCGCAATGCTATATCTAAAGCTGGAAGTCATGCTCATCTAGTATAATTGCAGTATATTCCCTTATGAAACTGTAAACATTAGCAGAACCATCATATGTGGGAATAGGACTCACCTCTTTTTCGATCCAACGCAGTGATTTCATAACCTGCGCACATCTTCTTGCTGATACTTCATGCATGCGGCTTTGCCAATTCTGCAGTCTTGTATCCGAGTCAGAGATACAAGAAGTGTCACATCACCAGTTGAGCATACCGTCCACAATAGGATTAATGTGGTCTTCCTTGTTCGCAGTCAGTTGGTACAGTCGGTCTAAATCTTGAGCTTGGGATTCTTCCTGAATCGGCTCACTGTATCTATCACCATCTTTAGGATCCAATGGTGCGATGACCCTAAGATGCTTACCTTCAAAGATCATCTTCTTTGTCTTCAAGTTTATGATAGCCAAGTTATCCATAGCCCAATCAATTCCCAATATTGCTGGAAAAGGTTGACTATCATCCACAATTTCAATAACCTCAAAGTCTGCATGACTCTGTACTCCGTCAATGTTAACTACTACATTAGCTAAGCAGCCAAAAGGTATGACCTTCTCCTAATTAGCCATTCGTAACTGGATAAGTGACCAGAGCAACTTTGGTCGACCCATCTGCTGCCATGTCTGCTTAGTCAATACATTCACTTCTGATCCCAGATCAATGATGACTTCATCCATTTCAAAATATCCTATCTACGCAGTAAGCCTCATCTCTCGGCCTGCTCTTTTGTGCTTCCTTATATGATGTACAGCGCTATCTGGAGTCTCTATTGCAATCTGAGGTTCATACTAGCTGATAAGCTTCTGGAGCTCTACTATGGCTTTTTCGCTTTTTAGTAACTTCATGCAGCTTCGCAAGAACTGCGCAACAGAAGTACGGACATCTGTTGCAGTACTTGTTTTATCATACGGGGCCAGCATGTCCTCAACATGTGGTGTTTTACTGCGCAATGGGATCCTTGATGACTTATCTGCTGGTTCTCTAAAGGTATCCCGCGCGTCAATGAAGATCTCCTTGTTCTTCTGTAGGTTAAGAGGGGGTGCTTTTCCTGCAGCTTTCCTTATCCATACTGTTTCAAGGGGATCCTCCTTCGTATGTGCCTCCCCTGATGTTGAAGCTTTCACTCCTCTATCGTGGCCTGTCTCAGCGCCACTGCGCGTGACCACGTTAATGCTTGGATCCACTGGTCTATTCTCTACTGCGATCCACTGGACGTTTGGATTCGGAGCCTCTGTTCATCTTCTCTTCTGCATTTCCACCTCTAATACTGGGCAATCTTCAATGACATGCTCAAACGATTTACAATAGTTGCATGTAGTGCATGGGTTAACACAATCTCTAGACACGTGCCCGGGTTGGCCACAGTTATAACAAATGACTTGGCCGCGACCTCTTCCTCGTGCCGGACTAGCATTTCTTCCTCTACCGCGGTATCCACCACCACGACCTCTGTATCCTCCTTGGTCATATTGTGCATTTTCTTGTTTTGGCTGGGTATCTTCTTGTACGTGGTACAAGCCAGCTCCTCGCATTGAGTCCATATCCCTTTTTCTTTCATTCATTAATTCATATGCGCGACAGTTGGATTCATCATGTCCAACTGATTTACAGAAATTGCAGTATAAATTCTTAGGATTTTTCACATATTTATGGATTAGGTAACAGTATTCAGGTCTATGTCCTGTGGTTCTGCAAATTTCACACCATGGGGCCTGATTCTGATTTAATGGGTTAGGCACACCACTGTTAATATAGTCACGGAATAGAGGGCAATGCTCACGGTCACGACCTTCTCCTTTACAACTTGTACACCAGACCTCCTGTCTAGGTTCATATCTTTGTTCTTTACCATTTTTCATACTTTGCAGTTCAAGTGTGAGGGTGGTCAACTGGTTCTGGATTTGAGACATCCCAGAACTAGTATCCCCAATCGGCGAAGCTTCCAACTTCATTGCAATTTCCAAGGCCTCTGCCTGGGATAGAACCTTCTGCTGCATCAGTGGTAATCTGATATGAGGTAACAGCACAGCAATGAACCATTCTTTATGCTATTCTGGTGGTATAACAAAACTTACTTGGTCCAGTAAGGTCTTAAATTTCTGATCAAATTCCTAGACCATTTCAATTGGTCTCTGCTTTATTTCCTTCAACTCGGTTATACACTGAGACTCAGACTTAGGTTTCTTGAACTCTGCCACCAACGCGACTTTAATTTCTACGAGGGTTCTCGGCTGTACGGTAGAGTATTTCATAAACCAATGTAGCGCTCTATCCCTGAAAGTGGTGATGAGTTGTGCTTGCTTCACGGCATCGTCCTGGATTTGTCTTACACTCCATACGGCTTCACAAAGGAACCAATGTTGATTAGGGTCTTCTAGGCCAGTTCCTCTGAATATTGGCAGTTTCATATCAGTGTTTGCCATTGTGCTATTAGGTGGTGGGGCACCAGGATTAGTGTGCGGTTGCTGTAAAGGGATCTGCGCAGTAAATACAAATGGGACTATCGGGAGAGATGGAATAGGTTGAGTCTTCTACGTGGTGGGCTGCGTAGTGGGTGGGTTCTGCGATAAGGGTGGCGGGGTTTGTGCAGGTGACGGATTCTCAGGGGTAAATGGTTGTGCAACTTTGCTATCAAGATTGCAGGGGATCTCAGTATCTATATGAAGTTTAGGGCCTTCCGGATTCTTATTAATTTTATATCTCTTACCACTTCTAAGAGTATGTATCTGTTCATCAGAATCAATATATGTACTGTTTATCATGACAAACTTCAAGCATATTATTGCATTCTTAAAACACCTTTCTCAGCTAACAGCATCTTAATGTATAGACTGAGATTGTTCAGAAACTTACCTTGGAATCCTCTAAAAAAATGTGCTTCTGCTTGGCTGTAGGATTTGAGTGTGTCTACAGCAAATTCTGTTACAAATCCTTCTAGCATATGATCGACCCAATAATCAACTGCGTGTGACAACGGGCTGTCCAATGCTTTAAGTTGCGTTGTGAGCTCGGAAGTCCACTCCGTAGGAACTCCTCCTTGGAAACAATTTTTCTTCTCTGCGAGTCGCGAGATCCACGCATGCAGCTCGTTTGGAAACGATGCCCAAAATATATCGTGAATGTCGTCCAACAGATATCTATTCGACCACTGTGTGTCGCTTAGACGCGGATGTCTATTTTCTTGTCTATTAAAATCGCTTATGGTCTTATCCCACCAAGCTTGGATTTCTGTCTTTTCAGGATGCCAATAGTCAAATCCTTCGGGGAACTAATATTCTTCTTCACACATCGTGATTGCAACTCAACGGAACCATTTCAACTCATCATGGATTCTAGCGCGGCAATGGAACCATTTCAACTCATCATGGATTCTAGCGCGACAATGGAACCATTTCAACTCATCATGGATTCTAGCGCGGCAACGGAACCATTTGTTGGCTTAAATTGACCCAGAGGTTTCCAATTAGACCCAGGTTCTTTGCGGTTCTCCCTTTGACCAACAAAACCCCTTCGCACCGGCCCTTTCGGAAACAACCTGCGAGCAGGTTGAGGTCTCACCCGAGGTGTATCTTTATGGGGTACTACGGAATCATGTTTCCATAGTAAATGATGAGTTGTTTATATGAACAAGCTGTGCAGCGCAGGACAGAAGGATGGCGCTGCGGGGCAAAGTGATGCGGTATGCAGCAGGATCTATGCTGCGAGCAGTACTGCGCAGTGGAGGCAACACTGCGGGCCGCACTAAGGGTTTCTTATTGCTACGACCCTTTTTCTGGAACTGTGAGTCACCCACACTTATCCTCTACTTGGAGGATCTCGAAAACGTTAAGGCACTGAAATGAATATCACTCATCCATTCATTCAGGCACTTACTGGTTATCCTTCTAGCGTTCATTCTAGAACTTGGATTATTACAATGTGAACCGAAATGATAAACATGATTAACTGTGTTGCGTTCCTTCACTGTGCTTAAGAAAGTATTTAAACTTAAATGACTGATTCACGACCTTAACATAGAATTGAAATGTTTTCCATTCATCTGCTTCCGTGGAACCTAGCCTATCATTCCCAAACTTCTCCTATTGGTAAATGCATATCAAAGTTCTCATATTATAGCATGCAAGGAAACATTCAAGCATTCATTCTACAGAAAGTCATTCATTCATAAACATCATCACATAACACAGGATTTAACATGGTTCACTTCCCCGGATGGAAAGCTATGTCCACAAGAACGGTTGGTAATATATTTCTTTCAAAAGGGATGGGGCAACCGTTCTTAGTCTGCGCACTCAACTGCAGACTCTTCTTTCTCTCGGCTAGGTCTCTACACACACAGCTGCAAAGCCTTTACAATATTCTCAGCTTGGAGAGATTTTACAATACAAAAAAAGGTTATCTTCTTAAATTCTCAGCAACAACAAAAGAACAACAACCCAAAAAGAGAACCCCCATCCCATACAAATTGTCTTCTTAAATAGATCATGCCCAAAGGTCATGTCTGTACAATGTCAAAGACCTAAAACCCAAAACCCTAAGGGTTTCCAAAATTGCACCGATTTTCCAAACTGGCTTGCTGGCTCCTGGTAGCGTTTGCTTGATCATGGCAGATCTCCACATCCTCATTCTGTCGCTATCGTCCTTCTTGTCGCACGGGTGCCTGCAGGTTGCTTCTGCCGAATCGTTTCTCTCTAACGGTTTTACCTTCTAAGCGTGCCAAACGTCTCTTTCCTTAACAACCCACGCGTGGCCACCTTCTTATTTTGCCTACGTCCACCGCTCGGCAATCCTGAAATATCTTTCCAAAAATGGCTGCTACCGGTCGAGCCGGTAGCTACACTTAATACTTGTCCAGCACACCGCTTTGCTAGCTCCACGTGGCCTCCTAACTCTACAGCACTGCTTCGGCGCAGTATTGGTCTTCGCATTACGGCCAAAACTTCGATGTTGCGAGCAACTCCGCAGTCTGGTCAAAAGTTGGATGTTGCGTGCAACTTCGCAACATCCTCAATACTTAGCCAAAATTGCGTTTCTGAGCTGCGCTCAGCTCAGCTATCCCTGCTTACCTCAAAAAAGGTGCTTCCAAAACTTTATCTCAACCTGGGCCCAACACAGGTTCTTCTGGATGTCGCTATCCACAACAAAGTGTAAGGGAATTCCCTTCACCCACATCTGTGAGTGGAAAAGGTGCTCCTCTGCCTCCGACTCTTCAGGTTCCTCTGGTTGAATCTGTGTGGTGGCAACAATGGCACTGGGTTCTGCATCAATGATCTGCTTGCCTTTTCACGCGGCTATGAAATTAGGTTCTGAGTCAGAATCGGAACTGGGATCTGATTCTGAAGCTTTTATCTCAGCCACCAATGACTATTTTGAGCGACATTCATCATTGTTGTGCCAGGGGATTTTGTGGAACCCGTGCCACTTCCCAGTGTCCTTATTTATCTTTTCGTTACCCTTCTTCGCTTGTGGTTGGGACTGGTTTTCCTTTACCTGCCCCGTGTTCTGCGAGCCAGATTTTCCCTTGCCCTGCTTCTACACAGGTCCGAAGTCACACTTGTTCTTTTGCTAAAATTTCTGCTCAATTTTGACAACATATCGATAGGCGGATCCAAGTGAAGAGATTTCCAGGAAATCCATCTCTGTTCGTATGTACCTGTGTAGGACACTGCGATATTTCAGTACTAGGTGTCACTCGGAGTCCTTGATACCTAGCTTTGTGCGCAAGGTATGAAATTTTTTGGTGTACTCCAACACCGTTTTGTCCCTCTCTTGGTGCAGAATGGCCCATTTTGTGTACTAGTCATCATAGTTTCCAACAGGGTAATATTGTTCCTTGAGGGCATCTATAAAAGAGGCCCAAGTGGGATTGGAATATTCAAACAATCCAGACTCGTCTGATGAGTTTTGTTCACAATAAGTTTCCCACCAATTTTTGACATGGGGGACGGCCTTGAGAAGCGTAAAGACGATCTTTTCCCTGTCGAAAAAATTGTGGACAGAGAAATACCCTTCTAGTAGATTCAACCATTTATCTATAGCATCGACATCGATCTGGCCTTCAAATAAGGGGATATCAAAGTTAACTTGTACCTTGAATGGAGTTGCATCTCCGAAACGACTACTTGTTGAAGGTGTATCTATCGTCATCGGCATGCATCGAAGGATCTGGGCAAAATTATCAATCATCTCGTTCCTCTGTTGCGCGAGGGCTTCCTCGAGCAACAACTTGATAGGATCTACTGCTACGTCATCTCTCTTTCCTTCCGCCATGGGAGGCTGTTTGGGGCGGCGAGAGTGGTCTTCCCCAAGTGAAACTAGTTCGAGACCCAACTCTCTGTATCTTGACCTCGTCGGGGACATGCACCGAGAAACAATGAAAGAGCAGACCGCTCTGATACCACTGATCCAGATTTATGCAGGAACGAAATAAGATAGCATATACAGAATCATATTAAGAGATATATTGCAAAGAACACAATGATACAGTAAACACACATTCTATTAAATAGCGGAAATATAACAGACTGTAAAATACAATAACTAGAATGGTGGTAGCTATCTTTGATAAGAGATGTGGCTGCTATGCTCATTCGTGCCAAGATGAATACAAAGAGAGGTCGAAAGGCCTATTTATCATAGGCATGAGGGAAAGAATCCCAAACATCCAAAAACCTAACCCTAGAAGATGAACCGTCATAAAGTTTGCGGCCCCAAGGTGGTTAGTTGAACCGTCAACTTCCCGAGGTCATAACTTTTGCATACGATCTCCATTTAGGGCGCTCAATAGCCCGTTGGAAAGGCCTATCCGAGATTTACAACTTCTGACCAGGGACAAATGCATGCCAGAGGTAACCATTTGGTCCCCCAAATCGCCAAAAGACGTCATTTAGGGCCTCAAAACGGCTCCGAAAGTTCAGGACCCAAAAAACTGCTAAAAATAGTAATTTGCCAAAATTGCCAGAAGACTGTTTTGAGACAGTTGGAAGAGGTGGGATGCCACCGATATCCACCTAGATCAGAAGAAGAATAAAATACTCAAGAACCTCAAGAATCAAAATCGGAAGAAATGGCAGTTGAAAATGAAATCAAGAAAGTTGATAAAGTCATCACAGAAAGACTATGTTATCACAAGGATGAAGAAGAAGAATCGGGGACATCAAACACCGAACGAGATCAAGCTACAACAGAGTCTATGCAATTCTGGAGATCATCATCGATAGTGGCTGCTGGGAAGGGGATGAAAATTACATATGTTAAGAAAGATAAATTGTGGGGAATAGCCCGACCATTAGCAAACACTAAGTTCCTACATTCAAATGCAACTTCCCACAAATAGGCATTCAGAGCGACAACGGAGCTCATCAACAACATAGTGGACGAGATCCCAATAACACTAACACTCTCACTCTCCACGGACACCATGGTCATCTCGCAGTCTCCTGCCTTATGGCTCACTCACCAAGGTCAGCATATGCCTTGCTCTCGCAAACCATCCTCATGCAAAAACAATGAAGCACCATCACCCAGGTCCTTGACTTCAAGATCTCCTCCACAGGCCACCCCATGCCCTTCATTGATAATTACTCTACCACCATCGACACTTGGAAACCTGCAAGCTCAACATCATTCTCAAGTGGTCTCCCTTTCTGATATCGGAGCTCCTACTCATTCAATTCGATGACACCAATGCTCATGGAACCGAGATCGTGCTCTACAACTTGTACAATGACAATGACATGTCGGAGCTCAACTTCGACGCCAACGAGCACACCATATACCTCAAATGCCCAACAACTCCACTAGATAAATAATAGAATTCATTGGAATCACATATATTGTATCACCTCAAATTCTCCTTGCGTGACTATACCTCCACTCTTTACATCTACAGCTTGCCCAACGATTTTCAAATTATTCTCATGGGGGAGCTTAAAGAAGAAGAATCGGTGGAACGAAAATGCAAGAGAAAACAAGTAACTACCCATAAGGGAGCATCTTGGAGAAAAATATCTATGAAGAAAATTTATGGCAACTCTCCTTGTAGGGCGTTAAAATTAGACAACCCTGGCAACAAAACAAAAAAGGAAGTGAAACCCGTTACTCTCACTGCTTGTAAGCATGTTCACTCAATGTAGGAGAATACAAATGGCATGAAACCTTTCAAGAAGGATGATGGCAAGAGTAGCAACATTGTCTATGAAAATCTAAAGTATGTGCAAGACTTGGTAAGTGGCAGTGGGATGCCAATTACTCTGACTGGAGAAATTGTGGAGCACTTTGGTTTTCGCATGACACGGAAGCACAAATTCCTTTTTAAAAATTGTAAGGATGCATCTGGAAAACAACCTGAGGACCCAGGATATGATCCAAGAACACTATACTTTCCCCAATACTTTGTGAAGGGTCCATCTGGTGGGAAAATACAATGGTGGAAGTTTGAATCACGACACATTGACAAAGTGTTGTTCTTCAAGATATGAAAAATTTATGAACTCTTTGATATGGATGTGCATATTGGAGCTTTGGAAGTTGATTTGCAATACATGAAGAGGGAGCAACCTTATTGTGGGTTTCCAGAAAATAATTCCATTGAGAATGTTGAGAAATTATCCCATAAGGGTGACGGTGTACTTGTTGTCAAAAAAACTGAGACTCTAGACCAACTTGAGCAAAGTAGGGAAGCAACATGCAACAAAGAGAAGGTTGTCAAGCAAGAGATATGTACCGTGATTACGAAAGGGACAATGACAAAGGGTGGAATGCAGCTACATGTCTAGATGCTTCTCACTTGCTATCAATAACTGAAAGAAGCATTGATTATGGAAATTATAATCATATTGCCTATGCTATTGTGATATGTGTTGCAGATGCCTCAACAAGCATATTCATGTTGGGTATGCTTTCAGATGATTTAGTAAGGATTCGGTTATGTTCAGTGCCTTTTGAGATAAGGCTTGTATAAAAATTATTAACACTAGTGGCATTCTTTCTAACGAAACAAAAAAGGTTTTGAGGAATGAGACAAGGAAGCCTTTAGTTAATAATTTTAATCTTAGGAGAGAGTTTTAGAATGTTGAAACATCTATTGTTGAGATAAAGAAACTTTATGCATTATTTAAGGAAATATCAAAATCAAGAACTGAACCTACTAACAAAGTTGTACATGTTTATAGTGATACTATTGCAGAAGATGATAAAATAGAAAGTTTACTATATGTCATGTTTAATTACTTTTCTTCTTGGGAGAATCCTGACATGTCACAAGCACAACTAGAAGGAATCTCTTTGTTAAATTTATTGGAAGTTGATTCTATAAGATTGTGGAAACATGTTATTTATTAGTCCCTGCCTTCAGACTAGCATGGATTCTATGAATGGGCTTGTCGTTTTCTATTAAAACGATGCATAAATCTATGTAATAAGGTAACTTGTAATCTAAGTTTTGGTTAGATTTATACAAAGACACCTCATAAAGACCAATGAACATTCAAAAGGTTTTATGTCCATCAATCAATAACTTTGACCTCTTATTTGGAATCATATCGAGGCAAGCAGTGAATATGCAATGTGTTTATTTAAGTTTCATGAAAACTTTTCACGTTACCTTGAGTGTCATTTTTCAAAAGTGAATTAATGCTAGAATAAATTCTAGCATTAGTTTTACTTCTATGCATGAAGCAATGTTTATGCACCACCAAGCAAGGTTTATGCACCACCATAGTCTTTTCCTATGTGGCCTTGCACCTCTTGCCACAACCTGGTTCCATTCATCCTTAGCAAGACTTGACATGACTTGGTGAGGATAGTTTCACAAAACTATGTTGTTTCCTCTTTGTCGAAATCCTTCCTCTAATTGTTCTCTCTTCACAACAGAAGAAGAGTAACTATTATGGGTTCATCCCTCATGTATTCATTAATAAAAATTTCTTCCTCATAAGGACTAAGAACACAGATGGACTTAATAAGCTGCCTCCAAGAAGTGAAAGCAGTATCCAAGTCTTATGCAAGTAGAACATCAGGCACAAACTTTAGCAATTCAGACTTTGCTTGCTTCAATCCCGACCAAAGGTTTCCCAAGTGAACCCAAACCATCTCTAGCTCACTCTCTGCTTTTTGCCTTGCTTCGAGCTGCTAGTATCTATTGGAAGTCACTTATGCAAGATGAATACATGGTTGTTAATGATCATGTTGTAGATCTTCCTGATTATTCTTTGTCTAATATAGTTGGTCCATATCTTTTCGTCAAATGACTAGAAAAATACGAGTGCAAAGAATAGTGGGACTCTTGGAAATATTCATGGATGCTTTCATACTGAGGTGGAGAGAGTATTTGTAAGTGTTGATACCTAGTGAGATTGCGAAGGTCGCTCCTATGAAAGCATAAAGAAATCTTGTAGCTCATTGCATAACATATAATATATATCCATTAGGGAGAAGAGGATTTTGATCTACAACAAACATCTAAGAGAGTAATACAAATACAAAAAAAAGGAAGGAAGGAAGTGTCCAAGTGAATGCAAAGTAGATTGATAGTTGACATTTTTCAATGTCAACCATAAGAAGATGAATTGCTTTGACAGAGAAAAACAATTGAAAAGAGGGCAAGATGCATACTCTATGAAGAAGCGGAAGAGAAAACCCCTCATGTCCTGAGATATTGGTTGGATTTCCTTATTTCTGTAATATTCAACACAACATCCCTTCTTGTTCCATAGTCAATTTGAGAGCTAGAAGCATTCCATTCATTAATTCCAAAGCCAATCATTGTTCCAGTTCCATATCCTCCAAGTGCAAAGCTAGTAGCATAAATAGGGATAGAGAGAAAAGCAGATTATCAAGACCTAGAAGCAGGAGAAGAACCAAGGCCATACCCATTAGAAATACCGCCAAATGTAAACCCATCGGAAACACCACCAACAGTAGCAATCTTGAACGATGTTAAAACCAGTAGAAGGGGTCTCATAGTTGTAACGTTGGTAGGCATGTGGCCGTGTCAAATTTTTTGAGGCACGTAACTAAGTGCATGAAACAAATGATGTATCTAACATGTTTGACATATCTCCATGCCATGACGCTTGTGGAGCCTAGCCTCCCACACATCACTTGTGTTGTCCATATTTATTATGTCTCGTTTGTGCAATAGTTGGAACTTCCAATTATATTTTGAAGCAACAACTTTAATCACACCACTCAATCACAGGTTGCGTAATCATTGTCTAATTCTTGGTTAAAACGATTTCTACATTATAAGTGTGAAAAAAAAAAAAACTTTTGTTTTTTCTCCCTATCATTGGCAGTATGTCCCCGATTACTCCATACATGGGTATTCTCGTAGGAACAAAGTGTCAAAAAAGGTTATCTCTGTCTGCTCTCACTGCACTATAAACACTTTGGCGTCTACACCCTAATACTCAATAACGTGCAAGATTAATCTAGTGCCAACATACTGTCAACTGGTTCTCGAGGGACTTGAGCAAACCATATGTAGTTAGCTTCCTCCATACTACTTTATACATGATGATCTCAACATGGAGGGTATAAAAGTCCCTTTCTTTCCACAACACTATTATCCAATATCGCACATTAAGCCAATCTTGGTGTCAGTTCAAAAAATTGCTTAGTAACATTGATTTGATGTCTTTTGTCATGTTGGGCGCATGCACTTGTGACCCAAATGGCTATGTACTAAGTGCACATTTGTTTACCAAATAGATGCATGCCCAATACTTTTTATTGAGCAAATGCACACCCTATGTTCCACTAACACAAGGAATAACTACACTTCGGGCACAACTATTGTAATTTTTCCTATGCTCATAGTGCAATAAAACCTTTGAAACCTATGCACCTGGGTGGAACCCTTGTGAGTTTCACTTGGGCCCATAAAACCCTAGAATACAAAAGTAAGCCATTGAAATTCAAGATGGGGTTGAGATCTCGAACGTGGAAGTCACAAAATTGAAAATCGGAGAACCTGGAAGATGCTGGAGCATTGGGTTGAGCTAAGTTCAACTATATATTTAACTACTCAAATCTGCATATTAGATTGAGTTTTTTTCCTTTTACTTTTCATCTAAAAGTCAATGCATTATTACATATACTTGGTCCTTAATTTCTTCTTAACAACAAATTAGACAATTATTAACAACTAAATTAAATTGTTTAATCAATTCAAATATATTTTTAAAGAAAGCTTCCTAGCGAAACTAAAAGAAAGAGCAAGATCCATCTCATGACGAACCTCATTTACATTTTCACATAACGTTAACTTGCGTTGCCCATGAATGTTGTGATATTTATTTATTGATTCTTACTTTTTATTTTTTTAATATTGTTAGTTGATGTAGTGAATGAAGGCGACGTAGTGCAATCCAAGAGTCTCGAGCAGCTACCAACTTTTAGCTTCAAGCTCTTCGAGCTATGACTCTTGATCGCCATCAGAGGAAGGAGAAAGAAAGGAACTGCTCTAGTTTGGTTTGAAATTTTGATACTCTCTCTTGCTCAAAACCTAGAACGAGACACATGATTCTCGACTTAGCATCATAACTCAACACATGATTCTCAACTTAGTACAGAACTCAAGAACTCCATTCATATCTAATAAAGAATTAAAAAAAAAACTGCATGCCTAACTTGCTACTATGTAGCTCATCTTGTTTGTGTAAAGAATTTAATGAGATAAATCACAGTGACAAGCAATCAGATAGAATGAAAAGACTATTAAATTATTTTCCTAAGTTAACTTATTTTCTTTTGGGTAGGGAGAATGATCTTAATAAATAAAAAATGGGGAAATGGTTATAGCATGTAAAAACTATGTTGTGGATTTGTTAGCCCAAGGCTCTTTTCGCTTCTAGAGTGCCCTCTAGCATTACAAAAATAAAAGCATAGAGGAAAGCAAGAAGGAAATGGTAGCCCTACGAACAAAAGCAATGTGAGTAGACTTAGTGACACATCAAATAACCATGGTAAAAGCTTTTGAGTCACATATGGAATAAAATAATGACTTGTAATACAACCTCATGGTTTCTTTTTAACATGGCCAAAAAAATTATGTAACCCGATGAAATGGTTTGACACGCTTGGGATAAGAACAGCTACACCACGTGCACTTTTAACCCGATGAAATGGTTTGACACGTTTGGAATAAGAACAGCTACACCACGTGCACTTTTAATAAAATTTATCAAAATATGTTCAGGCAATGTTTGTACGTTGGCTTCAATCTTCCTAGGATGACGTCTGGTTATTTGAACCATGACCAAACTTGCACAGAATAATTAGCTATTTTAGATTAATAAAAAATGAATAAGTTAATCTCATAAGAAATATTTTTTTTTTGTAATTTTAGATAATAAAAAGAAATTAATGAGTAGAGTTTTGCTGATTTACATGTTAAATAATATTTTTATGAGTTTTTCACCATTTTTTAAACAGTTGAAAATTAAATTAATTTTTTTATCGAAGGAAATAATTATTTGTTATTTGTCAACAACTAAAAGAAATATGTTACAATATTAAACCACTTTGTTACACGGTATTTATAAATTAGCAATTACCTTAAATAGGTGCAAATTTACGTCAATAGAAGCTTCTATTAAGAAATCATATTGTACACAACTATTAAGATGATACCCATTTTAACTATAAAACTACAATTTTAAACAAGTATTGACACATTAAAATATAAAGAAGATTGAACTTATAGAATTCATTTTAATGGTTAAAGACACATAAATGAAACAAAACAATTTGAAGTCATTTGATGAATGATCTTCTTCAGAATTTTTGAATCCAACATTTATTTTTTCAATTGCTTAGATTTTATATTTGTATATCTAGTAAATTCTTAAATGCAAGGAATAATGAATAAGATTAAAAAGAGAATATATTGATATTTGTTCTTGATGATGCAAAGGAAAATTGTAGAAAGGTATAACTAAAATTAGGAAAGAAAAAATATACATTGCATAATGATATTAATAGATGGTTGTGTTGGATTGTTTTTTATTTTTATTTTTGATATTAATAGATGGTTGTGTTGGATTGTGTTTTATTTTTATTTTTTATAAATAAGACAAATTATTTATTTATTAAATTTTAAGATATATGCTAAGACAACTTAGTTAATAGTATTTTTAAGTTTTGAATTGTTAACTTATTTCTTTGTGGAAGATGAGTTCGTATTCATTTAAAACCACTTCACTTGTGCTATAAGACTAATTCACTTTATCACTAGATACTATCATGGCTATCAATGATCAATGAGTTTTCCATAAGTGATAACTGCTCCATAAATGAACCTTCCTTATGGTATGGGCTAGGGATTATGTTCGTTGATGAAAAAACTAGATCGGATTTTATTTTGGGCATAACTCAGGTAAAAGCTATTAACTAAAAAATTTAAATTATTTATCTAAAATAAAACAAAATGTGAAAGAATGCAGTAGTTGATCTAGGATTGTGACCTTGATGATCCTAGCTTTCACTGCCACACTCATCAACATTGGAATGCCTCTCAAGCTCTTGAATTGGCTTTCATTTAGCAAAGATGTTAAGGAAGAGGAGATGGGGTTTTGATCTCTCAGGATTGGGTACTCAAATCAAAAGACTTGTCTCTTTCTAAAGTGCCTTTATAATTCAATAAGGTGACATGGGTTGGGTTGTAGTGAGAGAGGGGGGATTTTTTTTAGTATTTAGTACTATTTTCTTGGTTATGGTTGTGTGTCACTATTTGAACTCGTTTGTGTATTGCGTAATGTTGCTTCGAAATAAAATATCAAAGGCAACTTGTTTTGAATATATTTGTTATTGTGACTTGAAAATGTTCTTGGTATACAACATGGAGATGATGATTGATGTGCATTTTAAAAGGGAAGAAATGGCTCTCTTTGTGACATGTGTGTAGACTCCTATGTTTATTTCCTTAGCCTTCTTTCTCTGTGTGGTTTATATGCGTGTGAATAATCACTATCATATATCCACACAATGTCTTCGTCTAACCCGCTAGAAATGTTGGAAACATTGTCATTTGGCCACAAAAAGTCCTAGGATGAGCAGGGAAATTATTCATCTATCCATCTACACCAAACCATATGTTCCTGTTGTATTTTCTGGGGTGCACACATTGTTGATGTATATATGCATTAAAAAAAAATTGTATGTGGGCATGTAATTGATATTAACCAATCACGAGCAACAAGAAATGAAAGACCTTAAATTGAGTGTTGCATCAACCAGGGATGATAATCAAAAGATATTTCATCAAGTCCAATGGGATTTATCCCTCAATCCAAACATGAATTGAGTTCTATTTTGGGAAGGAGTAAACAAATAAAAGATACTCCTAACTACTAAGTCAACAATAATAAAGAAATGGTGGTCAAGGCCACATGTACATACCTCCATCAAGTGACCACATGTACATACCTCCATCAAGTGATACCAAATACCTCCTCATAACAAGGGTAGAACACCTCCAACATGAAATGCCCTCCTCAAAGCGAGACAACGTGGAACGTCCTACTCAAATTAAGGCATTGAGTCATGAACGAGATATCCAAGTGGACATCAAAGCGAGGAGGCCCCAAACACTCCAATAAATGTAGCATGGATGAGTGAAAGGAAACTCCAAAATGTAGGACACTTCCTCTAAACATGGCAAAAAAGGGTGGGAAACTACCCAAAAGGAAGAATGCTCCAACCAAAAGGAAATGAAACGATATGTGATTAGCCTCCAAGTGAATGATCCAATGTAAGTATCCCCCAAATAATGAACATTAGCCTCAAAAGTGGCATGAAACACCAACAACGCACTTCAAATACAAAATGATCCTCATAATATGACCATGAGTGATGCATATGTGTTCTCCAAAATGGGATGTTCCATCCAAAAAGGCCCAGGTCAACCTACAAAGAGAGTTGACTCAAAAACAACAAAAAATGTCTCCAAACATCTTTGATATCAATCTGTCGATGAGGGGGAGCTGGAGTATCTTGTTTTGTAGCTTCCTCTGCTCGGATTTTGCTAGACGAAATACCCACTCCGGGCATTGCATTTCCTGAATTACTCATAACATCCTTTACATCTGCAAATTCCACGTTAACTAAACCTAGAATTGTCATTATATCATAAACTCCTTGCACGCCTTGACGTAAGACATCATCAACAAGGAGGAAAGCCTCTTCTAATAAGTGTCTTCTCTTCAATGACAGCTGGTAACCTATCATTTGAAATGACAAGAAGAGTATCCACACATTTATGTCGTCTCTCAATTGCCTCCAAGGCCTGTACAGATCTCCAACAACCTTCAAAACTGAAAGGATAAGTAACTACACCAAAATTTTAGATTGCTCGCTTCTTTTGATAATCATGCAATTTCAGTTGTAATAAATTCAAGCTCTGATTCCTTAAGAGCTTCAATTATATCTTCCTGGGATTCTTCTGTCGCTTATTCCCCGAGTTTAGGATTTTCACCAGTATCTGCATTTCCAGTCCATGAGTTAATTTTTCTCTAATTTGAACAGGGTTCCCTGCAGTAGACTGTAGTAGAGCTTGAGCATCTATATTTATGGCATAAAATTAAACACCCATGCTGGAAATAATTGTGCCTTCCAGGATGCCAAAGAGTCGTATTAGTTGTTGCATTCTCTAGGTTTATTTTGCTCTCAAATTAGCTTCAGAAACAAGTATTACCAGGTTTGAAACATCCAAGTCATGCATACATATTGATATCATTGATTTGGCAACTGGTGACTTCTACAAGTTTGCACGGAATTCCATTTATTTGTTGTCAAATAATTCTTGAAGAGATGCAGTAAAGTCATGTTTTTTTACCAATTATGGGTTCAAACAGCAGGTACAGGATTGAAATAGGCCCAAAAATTTCCATTGATTCTTATATATTTTTATTCTATCAATCCCTATGAATAAATGCCCATTGCCTTGAATCATATCTTGATGCATATCTCACAGAATAATGTGCCCATACTGCTCATGGCACACATTATTGATCTGTTGTTCCCAAAATATTAACTGTTGGATGGGAATCATCATAAGCTTCCATGTTATACAACATTTTCCTCCAAATGGATCATTAAACCCTGCAAGTAATCCCAGTGCCCTACCATAAAAGGTCATTCAAACCATGAAGCTACAAACAACTTTTCACCAATAATCAAGCGACATGGAAGCGTATCATCATCTTCATCAACAATCAACTACATTAAAAACCATATATCCCATAGTCATTATGTTGGGGCATCATCAATGTTGTGGTATCATCACAAATGAGGAAAGAATCTAGCAACATAAAACATAGGCCACGCATATAACTTTTCATCAACCTATCACCCCAATGAGATTGTGATAAAAACCACAAGCTAACACCCATGCAAAGTGGAAAATGTAGCAGAAGAGAACTTAGATGCTAATATATTTACAAACTTTTCCTGTAAAAGTAGCTTTCCCTAGAAGGTAACCAAAAAATAGTACATATTTTTTGGTTCACCACAATTAAATGACACAAAAGCATGCAATTTATGTTTTATGCATATCACTCCCACTCTATTATTGATGGAGGTTTTGAGGTTATGTTAAAATTTTCAATTTATTCCACAAACACTTGCAAATCTTTGCAGAAACTTGGGTAGGGAACTTGGGACTAAATTGATACCTGTAACCCAAACAACCATATGCAATTTATTATAGCAAAAATATACAAACTAATAAATGAAATGAGAAATGAGAGGTGGCAATAAGAAATATCTCTATACTTTTAGTTGTTGGACGTGTTTTTCCATCTTATCAATAAGATCAAATATAGGCCAATAAGAAAATGAGAAAAATGTCAACCAACACAACCAAGGGATATAGCACAAAAAACAAAAAATGCACCAGCCTGTAGTCAATCCATCCTAACTAGTTATGGCTCTCAATGCAATTGCATGTGAGTGAGTCCTTCTATCACCTTGCACAACAATAGTCTTTACTGGCAAAAAAACTATGAAATCTTTCCAAATGGAATCGTATAGTCCGACATCCTTGATGGAATTGATAAAGATCTCATCAACCTATCAAAAGTTGCAAACCTACATGAGAAATTTAAACCACTCTTACACTACCCAGTAAGAGTGCATCCATATTACATACATATCATGTATATATATCGGGCATATGGTCTCTGAGGCATTTCTTTCAGTGGCATCACCCAAAATGCATACAACTAAGTCAAGACGAGGGAATGGATGCCTCTTAAGAAATCCTCGAGAAACATTCAAGATTTCTCACAGTTTCCGCACTTGTTCATATTTAGAACCATAAATATGAGATTACCAATACTTAAATCAGTCTTGAAAAAAGAACTTAAAAAGGACCATATTATCATAAAATAACGAATAAGTGAACATAAGTAGACATTAAAGAAAAGGTTTAAATGAGGTATACCTCATCTCTAAAAATCCACTTAAGAGGCTTAATAAGTTTCAAATTCATTTCCTCTGGAATCCTCCCAGCATTGTGATGGCTCTTGATTGTGTGAGAGTGATTTCTCCCACTCTCAGGTGGTGGACACGACTCAACCACATATGGGTACATAGTACCGTGGAACAAGAACTTTGGTTTCCTTCCGATTTTTCCAAATTTATAGATAATTCATCAAACATTTGGATGAACTCCCCACCTATAATATTTTGTTTCTTTCAGGATCTGTTACTCCTTTTAGTTTATTTAAAAAAACTGTGTTGCATCAATGCAAGACACAGACAAATGAAGATCACTATTAAAATAGAAATGGACATAGCTAAGATAAAATACATTAACTACAAGAAAGGCCCTTTACTGAGCATAGCATGTATGCCTAGGATGATTGATAAACTTCACATCAATAAAAAAAATCATGTTAACGATAAAAGATATATTTCATCGAATTGCATTTGCCTTGCTTCAACAAGCTTCAGTGAGGAAAGTATTGTCTTATTGTCCTCTATCATATTTGCTAGAATATCAGTGCTCTTGAACACAATTGTATGATTCCTTCATGTATATTTGTTATCTCTATTACGGAAAGCAGGCTCTCAAACTCTACGATGCATCCTCACGTATAGGCAATTTTTTTAGGAAGGACATATCATCAAAAGTTATGTGATAAACACTTATGAAGACGTATCAATAAACATATCTACATAAATATAACTTGATTATGGCTAAGTGTTTTTTTACTGCTTCATAAATTTCCTTGAAATGATATGTTGGCAATTTCTTATCCATGCACTCTTTAGCTACCATGTTCCAATAGCTGCCATTCACATAGGGGATAATTGTTATAAAAAACAGGATCGCAGAGCAATAACAATAAAAAGAAATGCAAATATAATCACACACACATTACAAGAGAGACACAAATATGTCGTGGTTCACCCCAAAATGGGCTACATCCACACTGAAGTTGTCAGTCCTTATTATTATACCGTCCAGCAAAGTGAAGGGATACAACCTGCAGCACAACCATTGCACTTCCTCTTCACTGTCTCACAGTCTCTCTTCTTGATCTCAGAGATCTTTACAATGCATAAAACCTAATACATCAACCCTAGATGTGTTACAATGTCTTTCTTTTATAAGGAAAATACAATGGGAAAATACCACGGGTTACCCAAAACCATGGGCCCGAAAACTGGTGGCGAAAACAGCCCCAAAAATTTTCCTCGGGGGCTACGCCCCCAAACCCCCTAGGGATCATAACCAAACCTGGGGTACGGACACAGCTGAATAATAATATCTCTGAATCTAGAGATCAGGCTCCACAACCAACAATAATCCTTCGCAATATTTGATATTCTTATAGTCTCTAAAATATGTTCCCACCTGTCCATTCACTAAGTAACTATTAAGACCCATTTTACCATGAACGGGCTCAATTGGAAACTATACAAAAAAAACCTCGAATTATCGTGCCCTGTAACGCCCATTTATAGAAGCCAATGCATATTAAACATCTCTGATAGTAAACATCTTCTAAAAGAATGTACAAAGAAAAATTTGTGCCCTTAGAATGAAGGATAGAGTGGTATACAGTATAACCCATACACTAGCATAGGGAGTCAAAGATCATATATACTCTTAATGTTACAAATCTAGTAAACTCAGCTCTCAAACCCTACTTAAGGTGGTTTTCACATGACATTACCACAAGAAAAATAGATGTATCCATGCTTACAAGCAAATAAGTTGCAAGTACTGAAAAAATGGTGTTAACAGGAAAAATTATCATTGGCTTGATGCTACCATACGTTGAGTATGCTCTTAACATTTTGTCAATCACACCACTCATTTTTCATCTTTCAAGACGGAATGTGGATACTCTCCAAAAGGAGTAACAAAATTGAGATATATGTTTTCAAATGACCATGTGTCGATGCTTTTGTTGAGGTTGAGTAATTCATAAAAGGGATTATGGACATAATTCATTGAGATGTAGTATGCCACAAGATATACAATATATTCATTTCAAGACTGTAAATAGTAGCGATCACACAATACCATAAACATCGACTTTTCTCTTAATGACCATAAATTGCAAACAATACCTTCAATTGAATCAAGTAATCAAAGCCAGTAAGTAGGGGAAGTATATGCATCAAATAGGATAGGTTTTATGTACATGTATAATAAAAAAGGGAAAATGAAGGAGGAGGGGTTGATATTAAATCTCTGAGCAAGGCATATAAATAGTTTAGATTTGAGCAAGCCTGCATAGGTATCATGGAGAAATCAAGTATTGTATTTAAGTTTTCTTATAAAAAACTTTTGAGAACTCAAATATAGGATGGTGTAAAACATTCTCATTGATCCTATTTTTTCTGTATGTAAACTAAGCTAAGAGAAAATGAAGTCAAACCAAACTTATATTTACAGAATTGAAACACAATAATAATGAGTCAAAGAAGAAAGTCGAACTCATATTTAAGAGATGAGATAGAATGATAACGAGTTGAAGCAAGGGATCAAACTCGTATTTGAAAGAACTAATATCACTGTAACAGTTATCCAATTGAAACAAAGAGTCAAGTTGGGCATCAAGAGCACAACGTGTATGTTTATGATTTGTCATTTTATGAAGTCCATGCTTGGATAATTTGACGTCTAATTGCAATTTTCCACAAGGTAATTAAACTTGTCTAATTTAGGCAAACCAGAGTAAAAATTGGTAATTTGAACCATATTATAGTATTGAAAGAGACTCATTTAAAATAAACTTACCATAGAATTGAATAAAAGCCGATGGAACTAAAAGGGATCACCATCAGAACAATCCACATAAATATTTTTAAGGGCCACCATCCTAAATGTCCAATATACCATCATAAAACAAAATTTGAGACCAATATAAAACAAAAAAAATTAGATTGGAGACCAATTATCAAATCCTTAACACCATTTGCAAATATGGTGAGGGCAAGTTGCAAATATGTTTTCTAAATGTCCATATACCATTGCTATCGGACATCAATATAGGATCCCACAATATTGATATGAATGTTAAATAGTAATGCCAATGATTTTCAAGTGCCACTATAATGGAGGGCGCAAATCCACAATGAAACTGAACATCTGAGTGTCAAAGTAAGCACCCGAGGCGAGGTGATTTTGTTTGAGCTTTAGATATTGCAGGTTTCCTTCTTCATTTCAACAATATATTTGTGTAAAAAAATTAATTGATTCCATGGTTGCGGTTTCTGGTGGAGGGAGAACCCATTGAGTACATTGAAGAAATTATTCATAAGAAGAAATCTTTTTATTAATGTCTTGTGTTTGCTTGTTCTGTTTTCTTTTTCCAATGGAATGGTTTATCTCATTATTTTTGCAAGACAAATGTTGGTATCAACGGAGATTTTAAACACAAATTGAGGAAACATAATATGGTGGATGCTAATGGAAATGGGACAATTGATTTTCCAAAATTCCTGAATCTCATGGCCCGGAAGATGAAGGATATTGACTCAAAGGAAGAATTGAAGAAGGCCTTCAAGGTTTTCAATAAGGATAAAAAATGGCTTCATAAGAAATGCTAATAGTAAAGCTCCATTGTTCTATGGTGAATATGGACCTCAGTGTTAATTAATTAATATGACTGATGATTGGGAAGGACCAGATTTTCTAAGTCTATTTAGAAGTATAAAGTTGATCACTCTTGGAGATTACAAGTACCATTTCTTCAATCAGTGCATGCAACCCTGGAGCCTTTTGCTTATTGTTGGAGCAATCGTCATCTCCATCTTATTCCTGTACAGCTCATTGGTGCTATTCATGAATTAATGCTTTGTATTTATTAAGGTTGCAAGTGGATAGAGAAGATGATAATCTAATTCTTTCATGGTGTGTAAAATTCCATTTGCACAACAAATAAAATGCCCAAGTGTCACAGTACTAATGAACAGAGCATCATTTCCATAATCGAATACCATACTAACACCATTTGTTAACTTGCCCTCAATTGTTTTTTAGATTTGAGACCAATTATCAAATCTTCAATAAAGAAACTCACATTTTTTAGCATCTCAAGAAGAAAGATAACATAAATTATTAATATTGAGTTCTTTATATTATGGATGCATTGGCATTGTTACGGAGAAAAACTTCCTATGGCTCAGGGCAGACCACAACAAATAGATGACTACTAGAAATCAACTCAATTCCCAATGCAATGCTATATAAATGTAAATGCTAAGATGTGGAATAAAATACCAACCTTCAACTAGACGTTTGATGTAGATCCCCGTTGAGCTTTCAAATCTCTACACTTGAACCTGCAGCTTAGTCTCAACAATAAATACAAGCAAGTGCATATAATATATGAAAGATGTTAGCATAAACAATAGCATGGTCCACGATATAATAAGCAAATGTTACCCAATGTTAATAAATAATCATTCACGATATCAATTGGACGAGAAAATGAGTATTTATATTAATATGAACAAGAAGTACATGATACAACCTCTTGTTGGCAACTCATCTGGACCAAGAACTAGGTCCCTCCACTTGTGCCTCCACCACTTCAATCCCCCATGCAATGGCAAACTCACGAGTAAAGGATAGGGTCCTTCACAAGATATGGAAGAGTTTGGTAGGTGAACATAAGAGGTTCACAACAACTAGGATCAATGGATGTAGACTCAAGCTATGGCAAAAATCCAATAGAGTTTCGATGCTCTCTCTTTCCTCCCCTTCCATGCACCATAAGAGATCAATATATAACCCTCCAAAGGTAAGTGAAAGGTCGAATCGAATCGTTTTGGGATACATGGAGGGCCAAGGGTCACAATGGCCGCTTTTTGGAGTGAAAAAATAGAGTTTTTTACTATGATTTACCAATTAACTCAATGTACGCGGGCTATAGTGGTACAGCCTGCGTATACGCTGGTTGCAGTGAAGCAGCTAGCGTACAGGAACAAAAATAGGGAAACAAGGGTTCCTAGAGGACAAAAAGTGGTTCTGAGTCAAACAAATGAATAATGGAGGCCAATGAGTGCTAATGATCACAAGGTGGTAAAAGGCACTATAACATATGCCCCCTAATGTGTGAGGTTAGAGAAGGTACTACGATGGCCAAAATACATTATAAATCTTAGAAGTGGAGTGATGGAGACACAAAAGGAAGGAGTAGCCCACTCGTCATAATAATGATATCTCTGAATACATGTCAGTACAATACATAGAAATCTGATACAATGGCCATGAATAGTCAGTATATAGTGAATACATGTCATAAGTGGTCATATCCATGACCCAATACAGTAAGATATGGTCTCATGCTGAAGAGGAAACAACTGATGTATGAGACTGATCTCTCATAAGTATAATCACAATCACCAGTAGCATACTGAATGCTACTGAAGTCTGGGGTCTTCTACACAAATCATCTACAGTGCATGCCCTATCAAGCGAATAAAGGTGTTGATATCGAACCTGATGTGGCATCGTCTGATTACCGGTCATTGATGTGTACCGTTAACAGACGTGAGATAACCCACTAATAATGAATATGGGCATCAAGGCACATAGTACATTCACCAAGTGTGAATAGAGGTGTTGAGGTCGAACACTGTGATGAATCCATCGATCAGAGGACATTGATGAATTCCCAAAACTGTCGATGGCGAGAGAACCTACCACTAATGACTACAAGCCTCAAGTTACTCAATGGACTCTAAATCTCAATTCCATAATAAATGAGTTGGAGTCGACGGAATGAAAATCGCTTGAAGGAGGGCATTAATGAATCCCCCATCAACCAACACGAGGTAATAGTTACGTTGAAAGATTTGGAAGAACTCGGACTAACAGATCGAACTATAAGGGATGGCCGACATGAAAAAGTCAAGAGATCCGAGGAGTGGCCGACTCTGGTTTCAATACTTCCTTTAAACAAGAGCATGAGTAGATGGATAGACTCTGGCAACATAGATTCAAGTACTAGATGATAATAATACTTTGCGATGCAGGAGGCATCAACAAAGGCTCCATAATCACTGGAAGCTTATCCAGCCGGTGGAGTAAGATCTAAGAAACGAGTGCAGCTCCTAAGGTCCTACTAATGTCCCGACTCATAATGAATGGAGTGGAGATGAATGCTCTATTCAAAGGCGACACGACAACTGCCAATAAGAGGTAGTAAAGATTTTCCTGTCTAACTTTTTCAGTTATATAATTTTTTTGGCCTTTTTCATGTTCTGAAAGCTTGAAAAGGAATAAAATTGCGAAATATAAAAGGAGGCTCTACTTGGCTCGGAAGGTAAAGTGCTCAAGCACATGGCTAATAACTGCGAAAAGCGGTAGCTGGCACAAGGCTCAAAGGCAAGCAGGATGATGCAATGCATTCACAACTCGACATAAATGGGGAGTCATCATGGGAGAGGGCCAGAATAAAATGAAGTAGAGTATGAGTCTTCATCACAATGTCATGGCATGACTACAAAGGACTCCCAATCCTAAGGAGAAACAACGACATGGGTGCCAAAAGGCATAGCAGGATCTAACTAGGGCACCCATGGTCAAACAAGCCCTACCGCCAAATAACGACACTTCTAAAGCAACATAGAGGTTCTATGTCAATTAACAAGCGGGGTCGCACCTGAGGTTAATGAAAATGGTCATAAGGTCGATGCAAAAATGCAAGTGAAATGACATCCTAACCTATATGCCAGGTGTAGAAAATACCTGCCGAAGGCACGAAATGGTTGAAAAATCCACTCTCGTTGGAAAAACTGCTCAACAAAGGCACTTTACAATGACATATTAGTCCAAAACAACTCAAAAAATGGCAAAAACTACAGGAAAGTGGGTTTGAAAAATTATAAATAGTAAAAAGAATTACTTTTACCACATCATTTTCATTTTTCACCCTACATAGTGCTTTTGGTTAGTTTTTACCTCCGATCTTCAATCGCCGATTCTGGGAGCTACGAGCGTCGGAATCACGAACCGTCTGGATCAGGTTGGTGCTCTCATACCCCTCTTCATTTCCATGGTTTTTATTTAAATTTGTAATGGTCAATTTTTTATTTTTTTCCATGGGATACATCCATAGTTCAATGTACACGGGCTATAACTATACGAGTCGCGTGGAGGGCTGCTTCTGCGCGGTCAACGTATACGCACGACTATCCACAAACTTGCCTACATACAACGCAGTGGGTGGAGTTTTTAAACACACGGGCACTAAAAAATTCATTGTTTTGATTCTAGGATGGTTCTGGAATGGAGAGAGAGAGAACATGACATTGTCGATCAGCACGTACGCGAAGACTTGCCTCCCAACAAGCATTGCAACCTTGTGGGTTATACAAATTTTGGAGCATCGGGGGTTTGAGGGCCCAAAACCGATTGCTCGCTTAGTTGGTCAACTATTGGGATGCAGAAGTGCAACATTTTGATCTAGATGGGAAACCACTTCCATTCGAGGTGGAAGATATATACTTCATCACTGGATTGTCCCGCCGAGGGGAGGTGGCGAGTCTTAGGTCTCGTAGCATGGGGGGAGGAATTACTATCAATGATTATATTGATAGGTATTGTATTACTGGAACCTAGAAGGTGGGTAGCCAGGTCCCCATAGAGGCTATAGAAAGCCTAAGCATGAAGATCATAGTCCTCAACCTCGGGAGGATTACAGGATCGACTTCACTTCACTAGGCTTCAAGGCCTTTGATATTCTACGCGGTCGAGTGCATGAGGCCAACGGTATATGACTGGTGCACAACATTGCTAGGCACTATGAAGACCCAGCTGACGGATTGCAAGCTAGGGCGGGCCAAAAACTTCGGTTTTGGTAGTATCTTATGCAGCTTTTTATTTGAGAGGGTGTCGGGCTTGAGTCTGAGGGTTGAAGTCCCTCCGCATAGTCTCCGAGATCTCGCCCAGACTCGGTGGGCGGAAGTATTGACACAACAGGGGGGTGACCGAAAGGCTTCCCCATGTTCTGAGGATTTTTTCCACTAGTGGGGACGACAAGTCATCGCCATAGATGACTACCCATATGAGGGGATAGACTATCGGGGAGACCGAGACATGCCACTCCCTCTAGGGGATGCATTCGGAGAGATTGGTAAGTTACTCTTTTTGGAATATTTAATTTTTTTTGTATTTTTTATTATAAGTGAATGTAATAATGTTTTTAGTGTGGTATCATATATTGATGTATGATTGTTTGCTCGCAGATGCGGGTCCACGAAGACCATAGGGCTTCCCACGACATAGTCGTAGAAGCAGGGGTGGAGAGGTGGCAGGCACACCAGCATAGCGCACTTTAGAGATGGTACAGGTCAAACTGACCCGCATGACTTCCAGGGTACTGGTCATAGAGGTAGAGCATCTCCCGGAGGCGATGCATAGACATGTTGTAGGGGTACTTGGTACCTGGCTGCGACTACTCCAGCGCATAGCCAACGCTGTGCACTATTATATTCAGACACATCCTGCCGATGCAACGAGGCCTCCCTGTAGGGCTTAGATGCCATGGAGTCCTATTTTTTGTTTCGACTATGTATATTTGAGAGCTACGGGATCTAGTTTTGTATTATGACACCACATTTTGGACATATTATTAATGAAAAAACTATTATTTTCCAGCTCTACTATTGTGTATGTACAAATGTATGAATGAATGTTTATTTGTGTGCTTCTTTTATTGATGTGACAAATGCCAATCTAGGACATAATTAACATATGCATCAGTTACATGATTAAAACGTCTCGGAACATGAATGTATGTAATGAAAACAAAATGACGCTCCAAGAGTCTTACCCTTAAGAACCTCCTTAGTAACATAGGATCCCTCACATGGTGCTAGCCATTTAACTAAGACACAACCAGTTGCGAATCCGGGCGGACTTCTAAAGACTGGATACCATGTGAAATGGCATCACGAAGTAGCTCGACAACAACACTATACTCAGCCACATTGTTGGATGTAGGACCGAGACAAGCACCTCCTGAAGACACAATCTGATGGTCGGGCAAGTAAATAACCCACGCAGCAAAAGCTAGTCTCTACGTATGACGGCTAGCCCCATCCGTGAATCCCAAGAACACTGGAGATTCCGCTGACATCTGTCAATCAAACGGAAGCGAATCAGTAGACCTGAAAAATCAAAAGAAAGCTAAACTATGTACAGAAACAACTATACAATAGTATACAAAAGTATCAGCTCGAGCTAGAAGCTCAAGCATAATACCGCTTGAGGTAGAGCCCATTTCTAGGCTCCTTCAAGGCATTCCCTTCGTAATCCTCCAAATCATAGGCTCTTTTCTCGAGGACACTCCTCACTATGTAGGGGCCATGCCACATTGGGTTGAACTTGCCTGCCCTAGTGGTTCCTTAGCTTGGTCATAAAGGAGGACCAAGTCACCTTCAACATATTGTCGGGGACGGACAGACCTATCATATTGAACCTTAACACGACGTTTGCTGGCATCAATTGCTACAGCAGCATCCCAACACTGCTCGTCAAGCTGCTCAAGGTAGACTAAACGTTGCTCTACTTCTGAAGTGTCAGGTAGTATATTTATAGCTAGTTTCAAGGAAGGGATTTCGCATTCAATCGATAAGATAGACTCCACACCATGAACTAACTGAAATGGTGAGAAACCGGTGGAAGTCTTTACTACGGTTCGATATGCCCACAAAGCAGGATATAACATAATATGCCAATTGCTCTTGCTTTGTCGGATGGTTCGTTGGAGAATGGCCTTAAGGGACTTATTTACTGCCTCAACCTGGCCATTTGCTTAGGGATAATATGAAGATGAATGATCTTGTTTAAACCCCAGCTTGAGTGACAATTCTGCCATCATCTTGTTTTGAAAGTGGCTACCATGGTCAGTGACAATCTCCTTCGGGATACCGAATCGAGCTATAATTTGATTGAATACGAAGTGGGATGTTGTAGCACCATCGGCTTTAACGGTTGGCATAGCCTCAGCCCATTTGATGAAGTAATCAACGACCACTATGATGTGATGATGCCCCCCAGCCGAAGCTGTTACAGCCAAAATCTCACCATCATGAGACCTATGTAACCTTAGTGCCTAAATCCCTGAAGTCCCATGATCAAGTTAGTTATTTGGATCAAGTTGATGTCCTTTATCCACACTCCTAATTAGACCCGCGCATGTTGTCTTTGAGCAAGATGCGTCGGCGCAGGTTGTCCACATGTAGACTGCACCAGAGTCAATTTTATGGGATAAAGGTAGCTTTCGAGCAAATTCTAGAAGTTGGATGAGGTGGATCCCTATCCCTAACTCCTAGGTGAGATGGCCTTTGGTTCCCTAGCCTAATGGGAGGATCCCTTAACCCTCTCCCCATGATCCTCAACCTACTCTATCCACTTGGTCCTATAAATACAAGAGCCCTCTCCATTCCAAGGGGAGGAAGGCTATAACATCCATATGCTGGTGAAATAAGCTTAGGAAGATCATCCATCCATTGGAGGCACCCATTTCTCCTTAGTGGCATTGGCTTGGATTGTTGGAGGAAGATTGCAACGTTAGGGCTTGGTTGTAATCCTTACAATAATATAAGGGCTTGGTTGTAATCCTTACTCTTCTATGTATTTCCACTCTTTTATACAATAATATAATCTCTTTCCATGAATGATTGTCTCATTGATGATATTTAGAGTTTTCTTCCTTAACTGTTAACTTAGATTGATCATATGAAATGTATGCTTTCACTACTTGTTGGTTCCTATCTATTCAACAGGGTCTTGCAGCTTGAGATCTGACGACACTGGAGCATTGGATCAACAAAGAGAAAAGGGATCTACAAACCTGAGGTAAGGTGATCCATCTACTCGTTTGCACTTCTATTTGATCTAGGAGAGTAGGTTATATTCTGTCTCATTTGTTCTAGACTCACATTGAGCTAGGGAGATCACACCTTAAGTCCGTTTTTGGTAGATTGTCCGATAACAGAAGCTGGGTTGCAATCCATAAATCAACCCCCCACTTGGTGAAGGGACCGACGGTGATGACCGGATGTAAAGGAGCAGGATGTGAGTGCATGTTCCAAGCAAACACCTGGCAAGGGTATCATCTCTTCACAACATTTACACAATCTTTGAAGATCGTAGGCCAAAAATAGCTTGCTCGTAAGATACGTTGGGTTGTCTTAAGCCTAGATAAGTGACCACCACATGCTCCACTATGGCAGTCATTCAGCACTAGCTCTGCTTCTCCATGAGTTAAGCAACAACGTAGGATAGAGTCTTTTCCTCGGTGATACAAAGTTTCAACGACGATGACATAGTCTTTGGCGTGATGTCTCACAAGTCGTTGCTCATCTCGTGAATAATGCGAAGGGAACTTCAGAGTTTGGAGATATATAATAATTTCTCCATACCAAGGGTTCGTTGATGAGATAAAAAACAAATGCTCATCCACAAATGAGTCTTCATGGACTACTTCCTCATCAAGTCTCGAAAAATACGACATAAGTTTTGCGAAAACCAAGGATTTCATCGACTTCGCCAAAGCAAAATCAAGTCAAACTCCTAAAGGATGACAATCCATTTATTATATTTCCCCCCAATTAGGTGTCATGAGAGCACGAACTGAAATGGATTGACATGCGCTATAACGGTGGTTTTCCTAAGCAAAATATAATGTCGTAATCATTGGACTGCATGAACAGTCGCAAGGGCCAATTTCTTAACGTGAGAATATCTCAGTTCAACATCTATAAGGTTTCGACTAAGATAATAAACAACATGCTCTTGAAGCACATCATTCGTCTGAACTAAGACCATACCAATCGTCTATTAAGACACGACCACATAAAGCAAAAAATCTCTTGTAAAGTCGGGTGGACTAAGAAGAGGGGCCGATACCAAGGCTTTCTTTAAAGTGTAGAAAGACTGTTGGGCTCGCTCATCCCAGATAAAAGGAGTGTCCTTCTTCAATAACCGCGCGAAACCCTTAGTAATATTGGCATAATTCACGATAAAACGGCATAAGATAGTGGCTCTCCCTTGGAGGCTCTGAAGTTGAATCAAATTACGCGGGGGAGGCAACTGAAGTATTGCCTTAACCTTTAAAGGACCAACTCTAATAACCTCTTTGGAAACTACAAACCCTATAAGGTGACCCATTTTCACGACAAATATGCACTTGTTAGGGTTCAACTGAATCTTATAACACTGGCATCTTTCGAAAATAAGGTGGAGGTGACTGGGGTGATCTACTCTCTTACGAGAGTGACTAGCAAGATCATCCAGATAAGCCTCCACTATGCGTTTAAGGTCATGAAATGCATAGGTCATGACCCACTGAAAAGTAGCTCTGACGTTTTTAAGGCCGAAGGGCATCTTCCGGTATGCAAAGTACCCCAAGGACATATAAATGCGGTCTTATGTTGATCCTTGGGTTTAATTTGGATTTGATTGTAACCTTAAAAACTGTCCATGAATGAAAACACTTCGCTTCTAGCACATGCATCCAAGATTTGGTCTATGAATGGAGTGGGAAAGTTATCCTTAGGACATGCTTGGTTCAAATCTCAAAAATCGGTACACAAATGGATGGTTCCCTGCTTCTTATCCACAGGAATGGGGTTGGATACCCATTCGGTAAGGGGAACCAGGTAGATAAAACCAACTTTGAGTAGTTTCTCTACTTCTTCCTTAATAGTGGTTGCCTTCCTAGGATTCACAACACGAAGACGTTGTTGAGCAGACTTGACATTTGGGTAAGTATTAATTTCATGCTCGACAATACTAGGGTCTATACCTGGCATCTCCTCATACGACCAGGCGAAAACATCCCGAAATTCTTTGAATAACTCGGTGTAAATGTGGATTTCCTCGGGGGAACAATTAGCACTGATGTAAAGGTTTTCAATCTTTTGGGGAGTGTGAGAAATGTTGATTGGAATGGTTGGGGAAATGTTAGCCATATTCCCCTCCGCGTAAATACCATGTGAGTCCAAAGGAGCCACAAGGTGACCAAATTTCTCTGCAAGGGTCGACCGAAACTCCTCCTGATCAATAAGGTCAAGGTTGGGAAGAAAATAAGATCGATGATGGAGATCTTCCCATGGCTTATCACTACCATACATGGCCTTGATAATAGCTTCAGCCAAAGGCAAAGTACCATCAAGTAAATCATGCGAGCAAGATGAGTCGACTGCCCACGCGAGCAGCATAACGGGATCTTCTTCTTCTGTTCGTGAAGAGGAGAGATATGGCTTTGCAGTGGCTTGTTGAATATCATGATAAGCAAGCTTTGCTGCAGACAAGGGAATAGTCGTCCCAATGTGCGACACATCTCCAGACGAGGAACTCGTGGAAGGTAAATTCCACGTATCACTAAAATATGATGTCCGGAATGGTACGTTATGTGACGAGGAAGGGGCACTATCGGAAACGGTTCCTATGAAGGATATTGGTGCAACAAAGTCAAAAGATCTCATCATAGAGGAATACAATCCAACACCAATATTCCCAGTTGTCGACTGAGAATTTTCAATCTGAGGAACTTCAGTTCCTGGTGATGTTGTGGGATTGGAACTGGTGAAATCTAGTTGATCGACAGTCACAATATTGCCTTCGTGGGGAAAGCAAATAACTCTAAAAACAGAGGACACGATCGCTCTCATAGCATAGATCCAATTCCGACCCAGTAAAAGGTTGTATTCGATGGGTGCATCAACCACCTCGACTTCAGTTGGCATGGTCTTCCCACCCAAGTGGACCTCAAGGGAGGGGATAATACCATGTGGCTTGAACGAACGACCATTGAATGCAGTAAGCATGGTCATAGATTTTGATAATGGAGGGGAACCTAGAGCCTTCCAACAAGCTAACGACATTACCAAAGTGGAAGCACCTTCGTCAACCACAGTACGCTTAATGACCTTTTGTAGGCACCTGACATGGACTTGGAAAGCCACATGATAGGGAAACCAAGGTTGAACATCAGTAGTGTCGAACTTTATAATATTAGGGCTACATTGATCCCAGACTCCTAAAGCACATAAAAGGGCAGTGCTTTGTGAAGGAAAAGCCTGGAGAACCTCGAGAGCCAACATAGCACACAAAGTCTAGCCTAGATCTTCCTAATTGAATAGTTTTGGGCGGCTCGGGCATTGGGATTGTGCGTTGAACGCTTGAGAACACCTTTCGGTATCCGTGGTATAGAGTTGGGCTTCTCGATATGCAGGGGAGTCTCAGGTGGAGGGGGCTCATTCCCCAACGAAGGTTTTGGAGCTCCATAATCACGTGAGCAAGTAGCAATACTAACCTCTTATTTAACCATGTTAACGCATCCATAACCGCCAGTATGGGTGGAGGACGTCGAAGTTTCATTAGTCCCATTACCGGCAACGAAAGCACTCGAAGTCATATTTTGATGATGAGGAAGGGGATCCTTCAGCACAGTCGGGCTCTATGCAAGATGCTTCGATGCTTCTTTAATACGAGGACACAAATGTGTAAGGTGATCTTCCATGCAAAGTTTACAAGGAAACTTCACTTTACGTCTAGGTTTGCAGTCCCCACCAGCATTTCCGCCGTCCCGAGGAGGGTTGGCGTTCTCTTTCTTAGGGTTATTGTTCCTATTGTTCCCACCCCGACGATTATTTTTTCCCTTTTTCTTCCCACCAGGTTGCTAGTTACCCGATGGGTTTGCCGATTGTATAGATTGAACATCGGATGATTAGGTGGAAACGACAAGGCGTGAGCCTGTCCAAGGGTAGATTGGCTAATAGACAGATTGTGCACTTGATTCATAACCAAATCTACAGGACGAGTACTTGTGGAACCAACAATACCATTGGCATGTGGTCCAGGAATGGGCTTGGGCTCATGTCGTGATCGTGGTGCATCGGGTATAATGTCATAAAAGATGTTAGACTGAGCATAGACTAGGTCTAGCTGCTGGGATTTAAAAATAGCTTGTTCCTCAGTCATAATACCGGACAATGAAACGTCCTTCGGAATGTAAGGGAGCAAAGACTTAAGGAACCATTCCAATAGAAACTCTGGAGGAATGTTGGCTTTCACTAGCCTCTTCCGTCGGTGCCACTCTTGAATATGATCAGAGATATGTGTGGCTTTGTCTTGACGGAAGGTGGATAAAATGTCGGTACCAATATCATAACGAACCGGCAACTGAAAGTGATCTAGGAAAACCAAAGCTAAATCATTGAAACCCCTATATGTGCCCCTAGGAAACTCGACATACCATTTCACAGCTGCCCTCGTGAGGATGCATTGAAATATCCTCAAACGAATAGAATCATGGTTCAAGGAATTCGAGGAGCACCATAAATGAAATGTGGTGACGTGATCACCTAGATCCTCACCCTTCTTCCCGTCAAACTTTGGGACGTTAGAGGGGATCTTAGTGGGGACTGGGGGCCATGTAGGATCATGACACATCAGATCATTCGTGAGCTTCAAAAGATCGGGTAAATTTAACCTAGCAAGAAACAGGAGTTGAGGCTGCGAAGCTTGATTATAAGCTCCCGAAAGAGACTGACTCTGCAAAGGTGAGATTGTGTTCATAGTAGCCGACATGTGAGGTGCCGACAAACTCTGATAGAAACCGTGACCGTGACCATAAGGATGATAATCTCCTCCAAACTTGCCCATGTTATGATACGCAGGCCCGTGCATAGAAGGGATTCCATAGGAGGGATTAGGATAATAACTAGGACCGGTTGAAAAGCCATAAGAATGACCTCCATAAGAATGGGGTCCCATATAACCACTCGAGGAAGGAAAACCAGACGAGTGAGGGCCATATGAAAGCGGTATGTTCCCACTCCATGGAATCGACGAACTAGAGACAAGGGGAGGATTCAGAATCATAAGCATTCGAGGGTACAAGCATAGAGGTATGCGGGTTAAAATATGGAATGTAAGTCATAGATCCGATACATATCGTGAAACCTCCACTCGAAAATGGGTTCACACTAACACTAGGGGCTGACGAAGGAGGTGGCCCTCCGCCAACACTTGGAAAAGATGGAGGGATGTGACTAGTCCCAAATTGATAAGCAGTGTAAGGGGTTATAGTGCCCCCAATCCCAAGAATAGAGCTAGCATGACTACTAGACATAGTAGAAGTAACAGTTGGCATAAAACCGAGCATACCCAATGAAAAAGGGTTTGAGGTCGTAGGGACGGATGTAGAACCAAAACCTGGCATCCCCAAGGATGAACCATATAAATAACCTGATGACCATGTTTCATCAAAAGGGTTCGTGCTTGTGGGCTCGGATGTCCCAAACCCAGGAGGAGTGCTCTGTGATGAACCTCCTCCCCATCCATCTCTAGGAGTGGACGGAGGGGAGTTCCTCGTGGTGCCACCAGACGAAGTCATGGGGACTCCCTTCATGCCAGATGTGGAACTCATAGTAGGAGCTTTCTGAAGCTCGTGAGAGGTGAATAATGGACCAATAATAGTCCTCCGACGTCTCTTGCGAAGAGACTGTGACGGATCGGTAGCTGGTAAACCAGTCAATCGATGAGATCGGCGGAGAGGCGGATTTCGATCCACGATGACTTCAAAAAGTCAACAAATAAACATATCCTAATGGCCTACTAGATCGTCACAAAGCATACACATAAAAGAAACTATATCCAAATGCACACAAACAAGAATGGCTCAAGGGACCTCCCGACATTGCAGCCATTATGTCTCGCCTAGGAAAGGCTTGAAACTCCCAAACTATAACCGGAGGTAACATAATCAGTTATAAGGGCCCGCAGTATTCACTATGCGAACACAACTGTGTTGTCCGACCCCTATCTGACTCAAGACACTCACAGAATAACCATTGCAAGTACCTTATGTGATACCTAGGTAAAGCAACTATGGCCACCATGTATAACCAATGCTCAGGCGGACATTCGCAGGTGGGATCCATCGTATGGGCAGGGTAGCTAGGCCCGAAACTCAAGAGGGTCAAATCCCCCAAGAATCCCCAGATAGAAACAAATCCTGGAAATATCTCCCACGTTCATCAAGTATTGGAGGGCTATCTCCGCAATCAACCTCCCGTGACCTCGTGCTTAACTCTGGTTTAAGTAGAGCTTCCTGAGAACATCGATGTATACCATGGGTTTCACCACTCCCTGGTCAGACACATAATGTTTGTTTAATAGTCTTGGATTGTTAACTCACAATGATCTATTCCAAGACTCTAAAACTATACTAGTTGGTGCACCCTAGAAAAGAAAATGTTCTAATCAATTCTTTAGTTAAGCGTTAATTTTAATGGTTGTGATTACTCAAAGGATATGGTCATGAAACTAATGGTGTGAATAGACTCAATAAATGCACATCCAATAAACACTAGACTCTTCTATCAATGGGAAAAATATGCCACTAAATGACAATCAAACCAACGTTTCGTTTTCAGAAATAAAAATGCAATCTCTTCATAATTTCGTGCACAAGCAAGCCCTAATGAAAGCACAGGCACTCTAATGCAAAATGCATATACATAAAGCAATTTTATTTTTTGTATTTTCACTATAAATTAAATGAAAATGCAAAACAATGTTTTTGTAATTTTCAATATAAATGAAATGAAAAATGCAAGTAGAATCAATACTTTTCATAAAAGAATGTAGAGCATGCAATGCAGACAACCCAGCAAACTCCAAAAAGCAAGACTCGGCTAAGCTAATGAGCTGTAAAAAGAAAAAATGGTTGAAAACCAAATTCTCAAAAACTAAAGAAAGAGGAGTTTCTAGTCAGTAAAAGGGCATGGAATAGTAAGAAGATAGGCCTACTAAGACTCAGGAACACCCAGAATTCACCCAGCAACAACCAAAGATCACAAACAAGACAATCCCGGAGTTGTACGCAATTGTTCACAAAACAATAGCATATATACGCTGGCTATTGTACTAACAATAGTGGGTACACGCAAGCTAACCAAGGTTGTCTCGCATACAGGGCAAGGTAGGTGGACCAAAAATGAATCCAAAGACCAAGAAAAACAAGATTTTCTATGCAGACCCTAACAGCTAATCAACGACACAGAAACTTGACAAAACAAAGACTCAAAATAAGGAAAAATGCTCAAAATCCCCAAAATGGAGGTTCCTCCCTAGCGAAGTCGCCATTTCTATTACGGAGAAAAACTTCCTATGTCTCAGGGTAGACCACAACAGATAGATGACTACCAAAAATCAACTCAATTCCCAATGCAATGCTATATAAATGTAAATGCTAAGATGTTGAATAAAAGACCAACCTTCAACCAGACGTTTGATGTAGATCCCCGTTGAGCTTTCAAATCTCTACACTTGAACCTACAGCTTAGTCTCAACAATAAATACAAGCAAGTACATATAATTTATGAAAGATGTTAGCATAAACAATAGCATGGTCCATGATATAATAAGAAAATGTTACCCAATGTTAATAAACAATCATTCACAAGATCAATTGAACGAGAAAATGAGTATTTCTATTCATATGAACAAGAAGTACATGATACAACCTCTTGCCGACAACTCATTTGAACCAAGAACTAGGTCCCTCCACTTGTGCCTCCACCACTTCAATCTCCGATGCAATGGAAAACTCACGAGTAAAGGATAGGGTCCTTCACAAGATATGGAAGAGTTTGGTTGGTGAACATAAGAGGTTCACAACAACTAGGATCAATGGATGTAGACTCAAGCTATGGAAAAAAATCCAATAGAGTTTTGATGCTCTCTCTTTCCTCCCCTTCCATGCACCATAAGAGCTCAATATATAACCCTCCAAAGGTAGGTGAAAGGTGGAATCGAGTCGTTTCGGGATACATGGAGGGCCAAGGTCACAATGTCCTGTTTTTGGAGTGAGAAAATAGAGTTTTTTACTATGATTTACAAATTAACTCGATGTAGGCGGGCTATAGTGGTACATCCTGCGTATACGCTGGTTGTAGTGAAGTAGCTAGCGTACATGAACAAAAATAGGGAAACAAGGGTTCTTGGAGGACAAAAAGTGGTTCTGAGTCAATCAAATGAATAATGGAGGCCAATGAGTGCTAATGCTCACAAGGTGGCAAAATGCGCTATAATAGGCATGGAGAAATGGATTGAATTTATAGATTAGAGAATGAAAATTTCCAATTTCGATATATTGATACCTTTTTTCATACAATCAATAGGACATATAAATTATTATTCAAAATTATCTAAAATGTGTCCCAATGGAAATTATAGATTCTAGGTTGTCCAATGAAATATGATCTTACCGAATATTGGATGTTGATCATGCCCAAATTTGATAGTTGGAAATGAATTTTGTATCTTTTTTGGCTTGTTGTGCCTGAACAACTTTGAATTCGAATTGAAAACTGATGCATACATCAACCAAAGATCTACTCTACCACAACTGAGACTTTCATCAATGCTCTTCTCACAATGATCCGGATCTTGGGAGCTGAGACCCGAAAGGCTTGAATGCCGAGAGAGGAGGAGATTAAGCATGCAAATCTGTCATAAAATTCACATGAAAACCCTAATATTGCATAAGAATAAGCATGAACAAAAACATATGAAGTCAATGGGAGGTGAGGCTCAAAGAGGAGCCGCACCTCTTAAACTAATTACCAATAAGTCACTCAGATCTAATTAATCTCACAATGAACAATAGAAAATAGGAGAGAAACCAAATGAGTAACTTGTTATCATGAGAAGGCTTGCTAGGCCTTTATATAGCATTATTACAATGTGTCTTGAGGCCATACCATGGGCCAAAACTATGTGCTACCAAATACCATGGATATGAGAGGGTGGCCTCTCAATTTAATACTTTTATGGCTTATGCATCCGAATTTAGACCATATGCCCCCTAAAATTCGGATCACACGCACTCAATCATTCAATTACACTAGAATATATCTAGTTCCATAAGCATCATCCTCCAACAATCTCATAAAGGAATGCTACAGGATTAACCACTTGTGACTCAATTCCTGTGTTCTGACTTCGAGTAATGAGCTACTATTATACACCATAAAAAACTTACCTCCTCTTGTTAACGTAGGAAATTCAATGCTACTACAGGAAACTCACAGTTCTGTAGGATTACCACGTTGCTCAACCATTGTTAACTGACAATTTTGCATTTGGTTGAGTACATTCACTTCCAATTTGGCTTTAGAACTTTACTTTGTTTCCTCCAACTCAAAGTAAAACTGGGAACATCACCATATATTCTTTCAACACATTCTGGAGGGATTTTCAACGAGCCAAGATTTTGGTAGGTCATTATAGCTATGGCGACTCAATCCTAACCTTCATGAAGTCTCCTAAAATATCAGGTTAGAAGACTGAGAGTGATATTTCTCCAATTAGAATCCAGGTGAGCATAGTAGGGATAGAGCGGTTGACGCATTCGCCATAATTGTATTTGTGTCTACACAACACCTGCTTGTCTCATCTCTATCTTTTCCTTAAGTTTGAAACTCCAAAACTCATACCATATGGATACAACAAACCACAATGATAATGGATAATGGATCTTTGATGTATAACATTTTTTTAATTTTCAATCAAATTTTATATAAAGTTTAAACCAAAATTATAAGGGTTAATATCTTTACATTTTCAGACTTAAAACATATATAATTATTTCAACAACATAAATACATCAATTTAAAATCTCTAATACATTCATCAACTACAAGAAAATATTTCAAAGCATAATAAAACAACAATATTTTCTTAAGTTAGAAATTAAGGAAGCTTTCATTCTGGGAGATTCTAGGATAAGCATTGAGGCAATGAATCGTCAAACTCCTCTCATAAATCCCTCTTTACGCAAGACTCAATTAAGAATTTGGAAAACCCTGGAGAACTTCCAAAGAATTGATTTCTTTCATATATTACGAAAACCAAACGACTTGGCTGAATCCAAAGCAAAGTTAGCCATTGAATCCTCGGAAGGAAGGCTCTCACTATCACAAAGAAGATCCTATCATGAAGGTATTCCCTAAGTCTTGGTCCATTCTTAATTTAGGATCTAAGGTAGACTATATTTATGAAGGAACGTTAAGTGAGATCCAAAGTATCACATCTCTTCCTAATTGGGGAATCGGTTGGAAGGCTATATATGAATCCCCCTCCTCTTTGAATGTGTCATCAAATTCCATCCACCACGCACAGATATTTTTGATGAGTGTCAGTATGACTTGGTGTGATTTAAAGCTGGAATATCTCCGAGTAGAATGTCGAAGAGACAACATGCACGCTCGCCATGAAATCGCCCATGCTCTGCTCGCGTGGTTCTAATCCTTCATAAGTCCAGGAACATTGATCTTCAAACGGTTGATGTAAGAGCAATTTGAAGGGAAAAGGATAACAATCATGATTCAAATTGGATTAATGAGGACTGCATTTATTCGTCTTAGAATCCTCAAGGATCTGTCTCTTTGTATTTATGAGAGAAACAACAGAAAAGTCTGGAAAGCCAGCCAAGTCAGAGAGCGAGACCGGAGTTGTCCTAGTAGAGGAGCTCTTTCTGAAATCCCTGTGCAGTCGAGGAAAATTACAAGAATGTCCAGTGAAGGAGGCACGGAGTCGAACTGTTTCCTAGAGCATGGGGTGCAACATCTTTCCCACTCATTTCAGAGGATTCGACGGAGTGTTCGATCGCTGGACAGGGTGGCCCGTAATCAATCCCATCGCTGTGAAGATCGTTATGAAGCTGCTGATAAAACGAGGATAGTGGACCGGAGTAACGTTGAACACGTCAGAGGTAACAGGGATGATGAACGTCATGATCGAGGATATACACGCAACCGCCCGACGATCCGCATACTTAGACTTGGCTCATCGACGAATAAAGACAAAATGACGATCTACAGATTTCGACTTGGCTCATCGACGAATAACGATAAAATGAAGATCCGCAGATTTAGACTTGGCTCATTGACGGATAAAGACAAAATGAATGTAGTGAAGCGACGTGGCAACATTCCATTCGCTAAATGAGCGAGGAATCCAGCTACAGTTGCATGGATAATCTTTCCTTGTTTGAATGCCTACGGCGTAAAAATAATATTAAATCTTTAAAGATGTAAATAGTACATATTGTGATTGTTAAAATGATGGTACTTGCTCTTACAATGATAGAGTAGAGAGGTGGTTTACTATTCATTATGGGATGATATAAAGTAATATGTTTTTTTTAATTCATGTTTGTTAACAAAATAAAAATAAAAATAAAAATTAATATAAGTTCATTATAAATTCGAAGCTTTAATATAAGTTTTTTTATTGATTTCAAAAACTCTTTTTTTTTTCACCAGAAAATGCCTAACCCTGCTATTCTTCAAGGAATCAAGGACCGACCAGATTTGAACTCAGGTGGGTTGGGATTCATTGTCCCACCCAACCGTTACACCGTCCGCTCGGGACTAATTTGTATAATGTGCCCTTCTACTTAATGTGAAACAATAGACACCCACGACTAGTGTACCTAGCCAACAATGCACACATAAAAACATATCTCTATATTTAACCAATGCCTATCACCATTGAAAAAGGAAAAGACCCGAAAAAGGATCAAATGAGATTTTGAATCACAAAAACACTTTCAAAATGAGAAAAAATCAATAACAATTTTTTTCTAATAAATCAAATGAGACTTTAAATCACAAAAATATTGCTCAAAATAAGAAAAAATTAATAACAATTTATTTTTTAATAAATAAAAACATAAACCATACACTCAAACTAAAACTCAAAAGAACTACCCATCTTAAAAAGTAGACATGCTCAATGTCGTAAAAACATTGATCACTAATACAAAATAGAATATTGTACAAATTTAGTTAAACCTACCTACCTTCCTTACATTCAATGACGTGAGAGATGATAAGATAATGTAGAAAAGAACAATTATAGTATATAGTGAAAGTACATAGAATTGTACATATATAATTTTCACTAAATATAATTATTATTACTTAATTTTACTATATAATAAGTTAAAAATAGACAAATTTAATTTTTTTAAAATAAGAAATTTGTTTAAAATTAAAATTTCATATAATTAATAATAATTTTGATCATAAAATTTTATTAAAAAAATACTTATTTAAAAAATTCTAAATCATTTAAACTTTAAAAAATAAATTATCTAAAAATAACTCATATTAATAAAAAATGAATTATTTAAAAAATGAATGTATGTACTTTCAATCACAGTATTCATACTTATAAGTCATTGTCATAATTTATTTGTAAGAATATTTGTAAATATGGTTTAGGATTAATAATGAAAATCACATTAAGAGTAATGATAAACTTGAATTTCTCCTCGGATGTAGTTGACATGTTAGTGCGCCTGGAGACTTTCATGGTGGTCTTATCCTCCAACCACATGGAGTCCGCTCGAACCTCACGCCATTGGAATTAATAGGGCCTCTCCCTCGATATGAATGACCATTATGTTAGCGGTCATCCGTGCCTCCCTTCGAGCTGGCTTTGGTACCTGGTCCTCTTTCCTCCCCCTGTGCGAATTAATGGCCTATGCAGGTGTTGGTTTAAGGCCCCTTGGATGGAATTATTTCTACATTTGACCTCCGAGCAGCTGGAGTATATGTGAGGTTCATTCTTTGTTTTTTTATGGAAGCCTCTTAATAGTTTGGGTCTAGTTTTCTTGCTTGTGCATTAGGCTCTACGTTAGTTCTTTTGCACTCGGGCTTCACCCTACAGCCCTTGGTTTTTCTCCAAGACACCCAGGAATTCGAGGTTGACAACTCAATTAAGAAAGATGTCCCGAAGGCTTCATGGGGTTCCTTGGAAAGGTGGCGGCAGACGCGACAATCAGGTAAATCGTGGTCGAGGAAGGGTCAATTTCAATGGCTATAATAATTCAATCCCTGAACACCTAAGAACGATGATTGACGACTGGAAGGAGGAATTGGTACTGAAACAATTGGTCACTCAAAGGACTCGGGTCAGGCGTAGGAATTTCTGGATGGTTCATAATCCGTTGGCCAGTGTTCTCTTACAAGCACAAGAGCCTCAGAAGGGGAATGACCCCCCTCCTCCTCCTCTTCCTACTTCTGCTCCTGTTGGGCACTCTACCTCTTCTCCTGCTTCTTCACAAGTATCCAAGCCAATGGAAAACAAGAACACTCAGCATGACAAGTGTCTTGTGCAACTTGCAAATTGCACTAATGTCCTTCCATCCCAGCCTCCCTAAGAAAGACCGAACCGTTGCTAGCAAAGGCTGCCAACGAAAGCTCCTTGGGATTTGAAGCCAAGGTGGCCATTGACAGTTCCATGAGTTTAGGCGACAAAAACATCAATGGCAACTCTTCCAGCTCTAGATATTATCGCTGCCCCATCATAGAAGAGAAGGTCGACGATGCAAATACCACCGGTGTCTCCAAGTAATTTTGTGATTTTTTCTCTCTCTAGTTCACCTATAGATTTGATGGCCACTCTATTTTGGGTCTACAAGCTTTTGTGTTCACATGTTTATGTTCATGATAGAAGTTGTTACAACCTCTTCTGCAGTAGGTCTAGTTTAGTTTTATTAGTAGTTTTTTGTAATTTCTGCTATGAACTGATGAGAAACTAGACTATCAACCTATATGTGGGTAGGTCTACAAGGGCCATACTTTGAGTTTTTTGCTCTATGAGATGCCTCAGAGTGCTCTCAGAACTCCATATTACATTGTGCATGTAATATTTTTTGTACTTCAATATAATTTCTCTTTGCAATTTACAAAAAAAATGATAAACTTAAATTTCTATTGGTCTTGGACTAAGACTTCAAACTTCTTTTAATTGGTTAAGAGTTTGTCTATTCATGGAAACAAGTTAACAGTCCAAGACCCAGAGGCATCTAGCAAGAGTCCTCATGAACCACCAACGAGTCATTTCAAGTGACATGGTTTTCCTTAATGGTGATGAGTGAACTTGCATTTGTGGATAGCAACCATTGATTGTTGTCCTCTTTGACAACTACGTTATGATAGGTTTTGTCATTTAAAAAAAACTTGGATTTCTATTAATAAAATTTATGGTGAAGATCAAACTAGGTGTAATAGTAAACTCAAATTTCCATGAATAAGTTTATGTTCATACCTTGTCCAAAATATGCCATAATGATTTAACCAAAAAAATATTTTACTAAGAAAAAATGAAATATTGGGTTTGGAGCATTAACCCCCCCCCACCCATGCTATATTATTGTAAGTGACATGTTAAGCTTGTAATGAGATTCCTTGGATTCCATTGTTGAAATTAGGGGAAGTACTTTGAAGTTTTTGTGGAATGAAAATTAAAAGTCTGATTAATTTTGAATTTTTGAAGTTTTTGTTTTGAAAAAATGTAATTATATTGAAAAAAGGGAAATACACTTTACAACTCAATATGGATAAGATATATAATAAATGTAATGTTAATAAATTAAATTAAAAATAATAAATTAAAACTATAATGGAAATATGATAAAAGATGCTAGCATTCTAATATTAACAAAATCAATATAGATTTGTCTTAACCAACTAGGTTTTGGTATCTTGGCTTAACGACTGGGGCTAAGTTAAGGTAGATTAAGGAACCCATGTGATATTTCCTCTAGAGCCTTGGTGATGACTAGATATGGATAGTGGGTTTTTTTGAGATACCGATGATAAGATAAACTATCATTTGGCCTTGAAGTATGACCTAAAACTACTTCTAATTAATTAAGAGCTTGTCTTCCTCAAATGATAAGAACCATGTTAACGACCCAAGATCTAGAAACCTTTAACAATAATGGAATTCTACTCCCTTAGATACTATCGAATGTTTATTTTAGCTAACCAAGTTTTGTCTACACACAATGATGTTGTTGCACGCTAAGGCATCAATAGAGATTTAGACTAGTAACCTTACATATTGTAAAATTTTCTTTCTTTAAAATAAAGAAAAAAAATCCGTCTTAACTTAAATCTTTTAAAATAAAATAAAAAGTTATACTTTAATTCATTTGTTATCCTTATTTAATAAATATAAATATAAATTAAATATATTAATAAATTAAATTAAATTAGTAAAACATAATACACACCTTTTAATAAAATTAAATTAGTAAAATATAATACACACCCTTTAATATACATTGATAAAATATATTATTATGGAAACGTTTCTTTTTTATTTGAAAATTATTTAAGCGTTATGATTAGCTTGCAAACAAAAATAATGTTTGATTTAATTAAATATGGATTATCATGGATGCATTTTGGCCCATGGATTTGAGAATTAAAGAAATATAAAATGAGAAAATAATGTTTAATTTAATTAAATATTGATGATCATGGATGCATTTTGGCCAATGCATTTGAGAATGAAAGAAATATAAAATGAGAAATTTGGTTTGTAATGTGATTTTTATATGAAGAAAGTATATTAAATTTTAGATTTGAGAATGAATAAATATAAAATGAGAAATTTGGTTTGTAATGTGATTTTTACATGAAGTGAGTATATTAAATTTTGGTTTGATTAGGAGTTTGTAAAATGATGGGGATATAAAAGATACATTTTAAAAGTTGATGAGATCTATATGTTTTTTTCTGTGTTGAATAATAAGTTAGTGAGACAAAGAGGTTTTCAATGAAACTAGCATTGATGGTATGCATTAACTTCTTTTGAAATCGAGTAGTTTTTTAAATGAATAATACAGCGCAGGTTTGATATTCATATTGAATCCAAGATTTCAAAGCGTGATAGATTTAAGATAAAGAATAATAGTTATCTTGAAAATAACGTGTTGTTTGTTACAAAACTTACATATATGTCGAACATGAGAAAGCGATTCTCATTTTCCATCCTTAGTTTGAAAGAGCAAATTCTAAACAAACTAACTAAGATGAAAGAGAAGCTCTAAGAATAATTCAAACGTGCACTAATAAATAAATAAATAAATATGATAAAAACTAAAGAAAATAAACAATTGGAGCATTTTATAGTGTAATATGATGAAATATCATTTCATGAGCATAATACATTAATGACAAATTTCTCATAATTTTGAATACTCTACTAAATATTTAATGTAACAATTGATATTCGTAAAAGTAAAAGAAATAAAATTAAAACTAGTGAAATGAATCACATAGAGTTAATTCTTTCTAGATATCACCCATCTTCTTCTAATTTTAAGTAGTCAAATATGTTTAGCTATCAAATTGTTCCCCACCAATTTTATTAATACATTTAAAACTTGTTTCCTACCAACTTTATTGATATATTTAAAATTAAAACAAATATTAAAATAATTTTTTTTTCACATGTGATTCACAAATCCCTTGGCGGGGTTGCTACACTCAAGGTAAGAATTCACATGGGGCCCACCCGAAGGGGCTGCACCCCATTCATTCTGATTACAGAGCTAATCCGATGGGGACATCAAGTGAGGCCCTTGTATAGCAATGTATAGCCACCCAGGAATTTGACCACGAAACCTTTTGCTCACAACTTACAACATTCAATCACTTAAGCTATAGCTCACAAGAAAATATTAAAATTAATTTATAATCTTAATCATTTAATTTTTTTTTAAATATTTAGTGCCTTCTTAATTTTTATTTTATTATTTAAATATGAAAAATAACCTCGTATCAATAATGGAAGGATGGTTTATTCAGTAAAAAAAGGTTTTATTTAATAACTATATTATGCATATAGCTTAATATTTACCAACCTTATAATTATATTATCCAATCTATTCAATAGAAGCACAATAGAAGCATTTTCATATTAAGGTTGTGTAATTCGTGTGGAGCAAACTTATCTTTGATGAAAGACAAATTGAGGGAATAATGCACATGCTCCACATAAAGTAATGTAAGGTACTCTTCCAACACCCACTAAGGTCAGGTCATGCTGATCTTTTCTTTGTCACAGGAATCCACCTTCCACCCAAGATCAAGCCCCGCTTAAGAAGTTAATGATGTTTGCTAGTAAGCACAGAATCCTGAGCCCTGTTGCAAGTTGTGCCACCTTAAAATAAATAAATACGTTGCCAGGCACCTATCTTTTGTTTGTCTACTTTGTACAACTCAACTCACATGGTTGATGGCATTTTTGTTTTACAAAGAAACCTACTATGGGAATTTGTATTGATTTGTTTATGATTTAATATCATATTTTAATAATTATATGAAAAGCCATAGCTCTTTACGTCCACCCCCATATAAATGCTCTGGTTCCTATACTTGGTAATGTACATAGAGATAAATGCTCTTGGTGCGAGGAAACGTGTATATGTTTGTATTAGAATTTTTGTTATTATATAGTAATTATTATTTTGTATTGAAATTTAATTATTGGGATAGGTTGTTGTGACAATAATTTGATGATAGTTGATAGTATGTACGAGTTTTATTGTTGGATGTATGTTTGGTTCTATATAGTATATAGATAGGGAGTGTTACTTTCTAGATGTCATGTGTTATAATGTTGATTTAATGTGTGTATTTTAGATGTAGCATTTATTGATGTTATTAGGTACAATAATTTTAAGATGTATAATTTTTGTTGATGAAATTTATATTACTTGATTTAAATATACCAGTGTGTTAAGAATGATATTTATCTTCGTTCATTTGTGATACCTTATGCATACATTAAGGTGGCATTGTAAATGTATTCAACTATGGCATCAGTAGTAGAGGTCTTAATTTCAAGTAAGATTGTAAGCTTCTCTCTCAAATATCATATCAATGTTCTAAATCTCTTTCAATTATTGATAATGTTTTAGGTAAATTTATTAGTAATGTATCACAAATGATATTTATCCTTGTCTATTTACATTACATGATATAGATATCAGGTTTACATTGTAAATATATTCGACTATGGAATCATTAATAAAAGTCTTGATTTAAAGTAAGATTATCAAGCTCCCCTCTCGAATATCAATGTTCTAAATCTCTCTCAATTATTAGTAATGCCTTTGGTAAGTTTATTACTAATATATTGGGTAAATTTATTACCACAGATCTAAAGACAAAAATATTTTACACACAATCTTTACTTGAATCTACATTTTTGTCGATTTCAGTAAATAACTTTATGATAAAATTGTGTTGGAAAGCAAGCATTATCGTTGGACATAACTATCGAATTACGAACATATCGCATTCCATTTCAAAATTTGTGTCCAGCATGGACAAGTGACAAATTTGTCTTTAAAAGCAAAAGAACATCAAGCAAAAATCGAGAGAATAGTGAGCCCTCCCTAAGGAAAGACTCATCATCGAATCATGATTGGGTGGAGATAAACAAAGTTTACATAAGCCATTGAATCTGTATTGTATGCTAAAGTCCTTGCCATACCTTATGAGAAGTGTGATAGAAGCACTAACACTATTATGATTCAAGGGTCAACACCTCTTATAGAAGCATCTTCATGACGACGCCTTTAGGAAGGGGAAGATGAGCCATGAATCAAAGAACTCAAATTCTGAAAGGGTATTGATCCATTTTATTTCATTAGATGATGCAAAGCAATTAGTGCTACTAGAATCTTCACCAATGCCTAATAAGGCGATGGTGGGATTGAATTGGACAACAATTTAAAAGAGATAAACTCCAATTCTGTTTTCATTTCCTTTTCTCGTGAATTTGAGGAACATAACATTGTGGTTCATTCTCTTTCAAAGAAAAGACAATTCATTGCAGAAGGTCAATTAATCCTGATAGAATTCCATGCTAGTACTTTTACTATCTCCATACATGATTTATAATACTCTTTATATCATTTTTATATTTTTGCTTTTTGTACAATAACCGCTCATGTACTGTAAGTTTATTTATCTGAAGTCATGGAAAAATTCTAAGAAATTTATTTATTTATTTTTGTCTTGGTCAGGAGTTTTTTTATGTAGTAACATCTTCTTGTGGTAAATAAAGGATTTGACCCTTCATAGTTTTTCCATGGAACTTTTATTTATTTATCTATTTATATCTACATACAGTGACTTAGAAGACCATAGATACAATGTAAAGTGGAGGAGCTCCTTTTTGAAAGAATACAGTGTCTTAGGAGACCATTGATACAGTGTCAAGTGGATGAAGTACTTTTTGAAACAATATAGTGTCTTAGAAGACCATAGATACAATGTAAAGTGGAGGTTTGCGGTATTAGTATACTTCTATTTTCTTTTCTTTCTCGTCTTTCCATTTTTGGCGATATTTAGTGGATGATTGAGAATCTTAGTGACCTTCTAGATGTAAGGAATTATTAGCCTCTATTCTGAACTGGTTTTGGAACTTCTTTTCTGCTGGGCTTTGGATCTGCTGGACTTTGGATTTGCTAGATTGTATATGGTCTTTCTCTGTGTTCTGGGCACAATGTATATCTTCTCATGTTATTCAAATATACTATCTATAGTATAGTGTTTTCTCAGTGTGAAAAAAAGAGTGGAGGAAGTCCTTTTTGAAACAATAAAGTGTCTTAGAAGCTAATAGATAAAATGTCAATTGAATGAAGTCATTTTGAAACGATACATTGTCTTAGAAGACCATAGATATAATGTCAAGCGGAGGAAGTCCTTTTTGAAACAATATAGAGTTTTAGAAGACCATAGATACAATGTTAAGTAGAGGAAGTCGGTTTTTAAACAATACAATATTTTAGAAGATCAAGTGGACGAAGTCCTTTTTAAAAATGTTTCATGCACCTAAAATATATATTTTCATTATGTATTTAATAGTTCATTTATCTTAAAAAAGATTTTTAAAATTAAAATAAAAAGAAAAACATATTCAACCCATATTAAACTATGAAAATTACAAATTAAAAACTAAAAAGTTGATAAACAAGTTATCTTTTCTATTAATCAAGTTATAAATTCAAAACATTATTATTAAAAAATAATGAGAAAATATATTATTAATTAAAAAATGAAAAAAAATATTATCAACTTTTAAATTATTTAAATTGAGAAAATTTTCAATAGGAATCAATAAATACATAAACTAAAACTTAAAAATATTTAAAAACAAATATTATTATTAATATATCATTCTTTTTCTTTAAAAATATATATTTTTGAAAAACTTGTAAACAACTTCCCTAATTTCAAATAACATAAATCTTGTAATGAAGTCCACATAAAAACTTGAACTTGATACCTCAATAAAACACATTTTTTTTTTTTTTTTCTTCTATGTGGTTCACTTTAATCGGCTTAGCCGACCGCTACATCCACGAAATAATTTCCGACGGACCCGCCTCGAAGGGGTTTCCGCCCTGCGGCCGCTGCGTGCCTAACCCCAAGAGAGTCTATGAGGATGGATCCCGTGACCTCGCATGCTGGGAGGCCTAACTTCCGAGAACTCAACCAATCGAGCTAACTCTTGGGGCTACCTCAATAAAACACATACTTACACTAGTTTTTAAATTAAACTTCCAATGCGAACAAATAATAAGTACTCTATACTAATAAGCATATATCTACATAAATAGTCATCGATGGTGTAAAAACGTTGGATCCTTTAAGGAGCTATCCTTGCCCTGTTCCCTTGTTTGTTGCTTGGGGATTATGGAGACATATGAATCTCACATTTTTTGAGAATGGCCAAAAAAATGCCCATAGGCTAAGTTCGATGATTGTGGGAGTGTATAAGGAGCACCACAAGGGATTAGTGGATAAAGTTTTTGGGCTCATTTTCTGAAAATTCTCTTGTTGGTTGTTTTGATGGTGCCTCTCAATTGGGGCAATGTGGTATAGGTATGGTGATTGGGCTTAAGTGTAATAACTTGTTTATGGTTTGGATGGATTGTGGGGAACGCACCAACACAAGTGTTGGATTGTTAGCCTTCTTGGAGCTTCTTATTTTGGACATTTCAAAGGATTTTAATCCTTACAGGGGGTAGGATTTTCATCCTATGATGGGCTCTTGTTGTAGGCGGGGTGGCTGGGGCGGTCAACTGTGGCCGTCCCCACCCCGGATCGACCCCATGATCTGTGCTCTTGAGGCGCTTTAGCCCATGTGCCCACGACGATTCTTCTACCATATATGAAAAAAAAGAATCAATATTCATTATTCAAAATGTCAAAATTTTAATTATTATTTTTTATTCAAAATTTTAAATTAATCTTAATAAACATTAACTACTATCATCATCTCTTTATCAAACCTACCTACAATGATTCGTCTCAAACATTAGGTACGATTGGGCACGCCCTTCATAACCCTCAAACATTAGGTAGGTACGTTGGGCACGCCCTTCATAACCCTCTTAGACGCTATGAAGATTGTCCTACAATCGGAGCTTCCCCATCATCATTTTCATCGTTCTCCTCTCATTGCTATTTTTCAAATTGAAATTTTCGAAATCAGGCTCAAACTCTGAATATCAAGAAACACATTTTTTGGTGGTGAAAAAGAGAATAGTCATGAGAGTTGTAAATGCCTTGTAAATCACTTTCTAGGAAATGCCGTGTGTCGTGTAAAAGAAACATTAGGGCTTTTTAACCGTGTTTTGGGGAAAGAATCAAAACCAAAGCAACTCTTTAACCACCACCACAGGAAAAGAACCCTTCAATATATTTTCCGTTCCCTTCAACGGACGGACCAGAGGGGATTCAGCGAATCCAAACTGTCTTTTGCTTTTCTGCGACGCGGACCGTCGGAGTTTTGAATCCGGCTCGCTAACAGGGTTTGGATAAACCTGGACTCGGGAGTACTGTTTACCTGCCAATCGCAAGTGGACGCGATTGTCACGCGAATGTAGTTCATATTACGTGAAAGGATATATGAAAAGCAGTACACAGGTATATTTATTTGATCAGAGCAGACGCGTCGGAAGCGTGAATTCACGTTTTAATGCCGCAATTATGATCTAAATTAACGGCGATTCGCGCAGTACAGCTGGTGACAATTCACAAGGAAATCGATTTTTAACTAAATCGAAGGAAATCATTCCTGTACATAATAGCATATTGTTTTGATACGAAATCAGGGAAGAAGCTCGTGGAAAGATTCAAGGAGCCGGCGATTCGCGAAGCAAAGAGGTTTCCACGATTCTTCGCTTGTGAAGCTAACCCTCCGCCATGCCTTCTCCCTGTGTGTCGCGGACTCGCAGTCTACTTTTATTAAAAGCCCCATAATGGCTGCCTGAAAATGATGATAATGATGCCGGCGTCTCAGTCACACGGGGGTTTTGTCAACGTCCCACCGGGATTCGAACACGTGATCTCCACTCGCGCCAATAGCACCGTCGCAGTGCACACGAACAATAGGGAATAAATTAGATTTATTAAATACTCGAGCCCGGCACTTCGTAGCCCCCGAAAACCACACGCATATACACACCCTCTCACGTCAACCCTGAGCTTTTTATGATTCATCGGGTGAGTCGCTGACACCTGTCGGTTTCGCTTGACAGATGGTCCCACGTGTCGAGGAGAAGGCCCTAAGTACGATCGGAGCTTGCCGGCGCTGGAGGCGACCGTCGACAGGCCGAACCGGCGTCGGACCGTCGCCGGGCAGGTAACAAAATTTTGATCCCGAGGTTATATTTACTATGCCGGGTTTGGGGATTTTTTTTCTGTTTTGGTTAACCGAGAGTAAAAGTGATGTGGATTTGGTGCTTTGGACTAATTCTTCGGGCTTCTGCTTCTTTTTCTTCTTGGTCATCGTCCCCAGGGTTTGAAGAGGACGAGGAGGAGGAGGGGGTTTTGAAGAGGAAATGTGATTTGGATCTCCGGATCTTCTTGCGGTCTGCTCGGGAATCGATTCTGCGGCGTCTGGTAATGGCTTCGTTTGGATTCGCTTGTGAATTTCTGGGAAGAATCGGTTGCTGATGATTAAGACTGAGTGACCAAGCTCGTATTCTGAATTGAAGGGCAAGTAGGGTTTATATTTTTGATGTATATGTTGATTTGTTATTGAAACTGCCATGTGATCGAGCCCACTCTGCTTAACGAGCGGGCATTTGAGGCGATGCCTGCACAATGAGCAGCTGTAGCGATGAGGAGGAGGATCAATTCTTTGAGTCATTGGATCGAATCGCGTCCACCTCCGGATCAGATACTGAAGAAGACGGAGATTGTTTGAACGCTGTAAAGAAATCTCAGAAATCGAACCCTGTCCGCAATGGCTGCACTCTCCCTCTTCCTATGGCAGCAGCAGCAGCGTTATCTTCAAAATACGAAGTATGGAAGGGCGAACCCGGTTCCGTTCGGGAACGCCGCCAGCGGCTTCTCCGAGAGCTGGGATTGAGCAATGACAGAGAGCTCCAGCGAGAATCCCCGGCGAATTTTAGAAAACAGGAGATTTATGAAATTCAACCCGATACTCAATGTTCAACCAGTGGTTCCCATGCGTTTGCCAAGCAGCGGGGGTTCTATGGTGATGCGAATCTTAGAGCGAGACAAGGACCTTCCGTGGACATGTGCAGATCCGTTTCTTGCGACGAGCTTTCAAGTAGAACGCCTGCGGAATCAGCCTGGAGCATAGCGAGGTCTCGGTCGGATGGTGCAAATCCAGCACAGGTGTGGCATAAAGAAGGCGGTAAGTGCGATTGTTCTGGTAATTTATCCAAAGGCATTGTAATTCAGATACTTGTAAATAATTCAGGGGCAGTTTTGAGGAATCCACATTCTAATATTTTAGCTACCGTACCAGCCAAGCCGCCTCTTGGTGGCGGTGTCAGGGCATCTTCGATTTTTGCCACTGCAACGGCAGCAAAGGACCTCTTGCAATTGGGCAATGGCAAACAATCAAAGGAGGAAATAGATTTGGGCCACGGAAAAAATAATCATTCATCTTCTGCTGGGGATCAGGTTAGTAGCCTTGGAAGCAGAGTTGACAGAAATGACGAGAGTAACTCGGATTCTGTGCAGGTTTTCTTTAGGTCTAGTGATGTTGGTCTTGCGGATTTAGCAGTTCACGGTAATAAAGAAGCAGAACAAGCTAGGACGGATGACATTGGCATTATCTCTCACACAGATAGCAGTGGAGGATCCTTTTGCAAGATAAAGAATCTAGATAATGGAAAAGAGTTTGTTGTGAATGAGCTAGGCGAAGATGGCACGTGGAACAAGCTTAGAGATATGGAAACTGGCAGGCAGCTAACCATGGAGGAGTTTGAGATGGCTGTTGGTCATTCTCCTATTGTCCAAGAACTCATGCGGCGGGAAAGTGTGGAACGAGCAGAGGATCCTGACTCGAATGGAAGGCCTAGTTTCAAATCCAAAAAGAAAGGGGGTTGGTTAAAAACTATCAAGGTTGTTGCCCACACAATTCGGGGTACCAAAGATAAGAAGAGCAGTGATGAGAGGGACACTTCTTCCGAAAAGGGGGGAAGGAGATCTAGTTCCGCCACAGATGATAGTCAGGATATTCTCCTGCATTTGCCACAGCAGACGAAAGTGCGTCAATATGGCAAGTCGTGCAAGGAGTTAACAGCACTTTACATGCGTCAAGAAATTCAAGCTCATCAAGGCTCCATTTGGACAATGAAGTTCAGTTTGGATGGCCATTATCTTGCTAGTGCTGGTCAGGACCGCATTATTTATGTGTGGCAGGTGATGATGGAATCAGAACGCAAATTTGATACATCTGCCGATAAACCAGATGACAGTGTCTCTAATACCTATGGTACAGTCAATGGTTCACCAGAGTTGCTTTCCATGCATGTTGAAAGCCTCGTGGATAAAAGGAAAAGAGGAAAGGTCACCTCTGGTAGAAAGAGCTCGACCATGGACTCTGCTTTGCTGTCGGAGAGTATATTCTTGCTTTCAGAAAAGCCAGTGTGTTCTTTTGAAGGTCATGTCGATGATGTCTTGGACCTTTCATGGTCCCAAACTCGGGTAAGTAGCGATCGTACTTTATGATGCATTGGACTGCATTTATGTAATTTTAACTGAACTTTTGTCCAATATATCGTAATCCGCTTCTCATTTTTGCAATTCTATGTCATTTGAAGTGAACATCACAACTGCGTTAATAAATTTTTGTATTTGAGATCCTATGGTGTGCTATGTTTATGTAAGCTTTATATAGAAGACATTTCCATCACCATGTTGCATGATATATCCGATATGAAGCTGTTTGTATTTTTGGTTTTGTTTGTAATCATTTTCATATACCCCATATAGGTCTGCTAGATGGTCATAAACTTGATTTACATTTTATGTAAAGTTTGTCTTTGATCTACTATTTCTAAAAGCAGACCTACAATTTCATCAACTTTGTCAGCTGGTTTTAGTGAAGACTCTGGAAATGTCTGATCATGAAGCTGCAATTTCATGCTGGTTCAATCACCAAACCAGTTTCATTTGCAGAGTCAAGCCTATCTTTTCAGCCTAGATCCTACCTCTTGAATATCATATATGCAGTGAATAATCATTCTTTTATTGGACTGTAATATAAATTTAGTCACATTCTTGCATATTCTGCTTTTGATTAAGGTCTCAATGATCAGTTTACCTGTTTCATTGATCTTCTTAGTGGTTTGAGGCTAGAAAGGTGTGTCCATGACTCTCCATATAGCTGACAATAGAGTCTAGAAATATGTCTGACCATGAAGCTGCAGTTTTATTTGGCCCTTATTTGTACTGCATTTTCATATAATGTATTTTGATCGGAAAGCTAGTGTATTGGTTTCTCCTTTACAAAATTTGGAATTTGCCTCTATATATCTTGGGCATTCTCTTGCGAGTTGAGATTTTCTTTATTTAGTTTTAGTAGCTCTAAACTTTGTATTTTTATGCGACTATTATATTTGCTATAATCACTGGTTCGGATAGGTCTACCTAACCCTTTTTATGCATCTTCCATGCGATGACTGTATGCATGTACATGTGCTTTTCTAGCATAAAAAAATTAAAAATTGATTGATAAACTTTAATGGGTACAATTATCATTGTTTTTAATCTGATGCTAAGGTGTGAGAAAATTTCAAAAGCTAATCTCTGAACAAGATTATCTTTTGAGAATTTGTCTAAACTCCTTAATATGTTTGTGGGCAGTTTTTGCTTTCATCGTCGATGGACAAGACAGTGAGATTGTGGCACATGTCGCGCGAGAGTTGTCTAAGAGTGTTTTCACATAATGACTATGGTAAGCTTAAATTTTTCTAGGTCAATATATGTAATGTTGGTTTGATATGTGTGTGCTTTAAAGATGGCCTTCCATTTGCAGCCATAGTTTGAACTGTTTCAACTTTACAAGGTAGTTTATGTGGCTGATATCTTAAAGTTAACTAGGATGTAAATTTCCACTGCCCATTTTCTAAAGTATCTAATTTTTCAGCATGCAATAACACTTTTGGATTCCCATTTATCTAGTTTTTGTCTTCTGTTTTGGCATGGGAGGTAGTAACATGCATCCAGTTCAACCCGGTTGATGATAGATACTTTATTAGTGGTTCACTTGATAAAAAGGTGCGAATTTGGAGTATTCCTGACCGGCAAATTGTTGACTGGACTGATCTGCATGAAATGGTTACTGCTGCTTGCTATACTCCTGATGGCCAGGTTTGCCCACTTGTCCCTCCATCTATCCATCTGAGCACTGAAAATTGAGTTGATTATGCATTCAATTATGTGAGGAAGTTGTGGATATGCTTTGAATGTATATTAATTTTACATTTTGGCTGGGGAAGCAGGGAGCACTTGTTGGTACAAACAAAGGAAATTGCCACCGATATAATACATCCGGTATGCCACTTCTATCAACATTCATATTTCAGACACATGGTTTAAAACTATCAGTTTCTCTGCAATTTAGTGGTTAAGAAGGTTTATATTTTCATAGAACTCTAAATATTTCTTTCAACTTTAACCTCCTTTACTTGCTTGTATTAGCAGCAGTTTTTTGGAGAAATATTTCAATTTTTGCCACGCACAACTATCATCTGATTCAAAAATGATATTGTGCTAAAGAGTTAGGTCTATCTAGTGTTATTTACTGTTCTGTTTTAATGAATTTATTCCTACAATGGTATGGATCGCTGTTGTTTGTTAACTTCCCCTTGTATCCAGTTGGTGCCTTTGATATAACAAATGATTGTCTTTTAGTATTTACCTACTGTCTTGCACATGGATAAATCTAACAACTGTTTCTTAAGACACTGATTACAATTGTATTTTTCCATTTCAAACCATATTTTAACTCTCAAGCTTATGATGAAAGTAGTAGGGGAGAAGGACTAGTGTACGAAAAACATGAGACGCTATTCCCACATCAGTTGCTCTTTTTAATATCTATTTCCCATTTTAGGTTGACAACAATTCTTACATCTTATATTATACAGAGAAGCTCACATGTACAAAGGGCAATTAAAATTAACTTACTGCAAATATAATTACAATAAGGTCAGGATTAATAGATGCAAAGATAATTTTTTTTTAATATTTGACCAATAAATATCCCTTGGTTCTAGTTTGGGCAGCTAGTTCATCAACAAGTCAGCTTTTGAAATGAATGAACTGTAGCTGTTTGTCCATAAAAAATAGACTTACCTTGAATCTTCAAGATGGAACACAATTGCTAAAGTATGAATGCAATGCTAGAAGCCATAGAGGTGATCGAGGCAATCTAATGAGGGCTCTTCGTAGCAATCTGAATAGTTGTAGTTGTTGAAAAGTCTATGATGTAACTTTCTTATGTTCTTTGGTCAGCATGAGGGCCAAAACCATTTATTCGTCACAAGTCAGCTTTTGAAATGAATCAAGAGTACCTATTTGTACATCAAAAATGGACTTGCATTGAATCTTCCAGATGGAATACGATTGCTGAACCATGGAGGCAATGCTAGAAGGCATAGAGGTGACTAAGGACAATCTAAGGAGGTCTCTTCCTAACAATCTGAATTGTTGTAGTGGTTGAGAAGCATATGACACTTTCATATGTTCTTTGGTCGCAACATGGGCCAAAACCAGTTCATCACAAGTCAACTTTTGAAATGAAACAACAATACCTGTTTGTCCATTAAAAATGGACTTACACTGAATTTTCCAGATGGAATACAATTGCCGAAGTATGGAGGCAATGGTGAATACAATTGCAGATGTATGGAGGCAATGGTAGAAGCCATATAGGTGATTGAAGAAAATATAAGGAGGTTACTTCCTAGCAATCTCATTGGTTGTAGTGGTTGAGAAGCCTATGACCCCAACATTCTTATGTTCTATGGTGGCAAGGGGGGGCCGGATCCATTATTGATCAGCTCATTTGGCATCCCAAATATACGTGCTATAAAATTAATCTTGATGTAAGGTCCAAGGAGTGTTTTAAGGAATGAAATATTGGAATATAATATATATTTTTATTAGTAGATGGTTGAATTAGGGAGGTTGCAATTGTTTAAATTTCTGGTATCCAAGTCTTGTTGAGATTTTTGTGAATGCAAAAATTTCATGTTCATTATGCATTTATTTGTAGGCCAAAAAATTCATTTCAATTTTAAATTGTTTAAAAAATTAGAGGCTAGCTACTATTTTTTTTCTAGTTAAATTATTCTAGGGAAAACTCCTCATTTCAAGGATGGTACCTATGGAAAACTCCTCATTTCATACATTCATAGCATTTGACATAAATGTCAAGACAAAGCACAAAACAACAACACAGAGTTTGACCTGGGAAACCCAAATGGGAGAAAACCCAGCAACCTTCGCAGAGAGATGATAATTCCGAGATTAGAGTACAAAATAAGAAAAGAGAAAGAATGTGAAAGTGTCTTTCACAAGTAGATGCCCCAAATAAGCTTCCTCCTTCAAGTGATGCGAAATCAGCCTCCTCCAATTGATGCGCACTTGCTAAGTGTGAGAATGAGTTAATGAGGTGCACTAGCCTCCTATTTATACAAGTGCAAAAAACAAGAAATTCCCTAAATTGGCCGACTTCACCTGGGGGCAATCAATAATTTATTTTTAATAATTTTCTTTTGTTTATTTGCACCCCAAGGTTTACATTGATTCTTTCATGTGATTACATAAATAATTACATCCAGTTCATCTCCCTTAGGAGGTACAAAGAAGTACAATGAAGGTACAATAAAATATAATGAATAATATTTTCCGAAGATGTACAAAATCCAACACTCCCTCTCAACGAGGAAGGTATTCTTCGGTCTTCATCTGCATCATGATCATCTGGGTTTCATCGTGTACTCTACATTGTCTCCATCATCTCTATGCATACTGAAGGTTGTCCACACAGTCTCTGTGCATCATCTTCACCAGTCCTTTGGTGAGTCCAGGAGAATCACTCAATCCTGGATCCAGGAGAATCACTCAATCCTGGATATCTGAGATTATCAGCTGTACCATCTCTGCTATACAATTTGCTGCCCGTCTGTCTCATTTGCCAATGGGGTCCTCCCATACCTAGCTGAGATCTCAGATGATCAAAAGGGCACTACCATCTACTCACTGTCCGACTCTTCTATCCATGGGATTTCTCCCATATCTGGCTGAGTACCTGGACTGTAGAGGCACCTGTGCAACCACACGGACAACTGTTGACTGTCCTACTCATCTGCATATGGGATTTCTCCCATATCTGGGTGAGTAACTGAACTGCAGAGGCACCAGTGTGAACTCGACCAACTGCTGGCTGTCCTACTCATCTGCCTATGGGATTTCTCCCATATCTGGCTGAGTAACTGGACTGTAGAAGGCGCACCAGGGCAAGCATCTCAATGTCATCTTTCCCTCTCAAGGAGGGATACGTTCTCTTCGACTCCAAGTCTTCCGCAAAAGTATTCGAACTTCATCCTGGGAAGAGCCTTGGTGAGAACATCTGCAGTTTGGTCGTCTGTCGGCACGTACTGTAACTCGATTGCACCTTTCTGCACCATATCATGAATGAAGTGATATCGAATCTCGATATGCTTCGAACTGTCGTGAAATACAGGATTCACTGACATATGCACACAGCTCTGGTTATCACAGTGAATCACGGTCGGCTTTGGATCCTAGCCAAACAATCTTGCCAGGAGTTTATGAAGTAAAACTGCTTCTCTAGCTGCTATGCTAGCAACCATGTCCTCGGCCTCTGCAGTACTGAGTGCTACTGAGTTTTGCTTCTTGCTGCACCAGGAAATAATCGTAGAACCCAAACTGAAGCAACATCTGGAAGTACTCTTCCGATCTGCAACACATCTGGCCCAATCTGAGTCTGTAAACCCCTGCAATCTCAGGTCACTATTTGAAGCATATTTCAAACCATATCCCACAGTGCCACGTAAGTATCTGAGCACATGTTTTGCAACAATCTAGTGAATCTGCCTTTGGTTCGAACATGAACTGCTTGGGGGCATTCACAGCAAAACATATATCTGGTCTGGTGTTGGTCAGATACATCAATGACCCAATCAACTGGCGATACATGGTGGGATCAATCAAATCAGAATATGAAGTAGAATCTCTCAACTGATTCCAATTCACATCCATCGGAGTAGCCATGGACTTACAGTCCAACATCCCGAATCTCTTCAATATGTTAATGGTGTATTTTCCTTGTCCTAGGAAAATCTCTTTCTGCCTTTGCCATACTTCTAATCCCAAGAAGTAGTGTGTCAATCCAAGATCTTTCATTTCAAACTCAGAGGCGAGATTCTTCTTACACCATATAATGAGTTTCTCATTTCTTGTGAGAAACAAGTCATCAACATACAATACAAAAATCAGTGACTCATCATTTGCAACCTTGAAGCAAAGGTTGGGGTCTGCATCATTTTGATGCACCTTCCATCTCATAGCTGAAACTACAACAATGATCGATCTGATGGAAGTATCTCGAGCCACAGGAGCAAATGTATCATCATAATCGACTCCCTCTTTCTGAGAGAATCTTCTGGCAACAAATCTGGCGTTGTATTTCCCATATGCTCCATGCTAAGTCTGTTGTGCCCATCTAGGTCTTTTCTGACCTACTGCAAAATTTCTGGGGATATCAACTGGATCAATGGAATCGATGGGTTCATCCTTTTCTGTTAACTCCATCTTGAACTAGAGGGGGAGATGATCTCATCTCCTTTGGTTCTAGCATTTCATCATTGATCTCCATGTCTGATCCTCTGCCTTTCCTGACAGCTAATTCTTCTTCAAGGTCACATCCCTACTAACTTCAATCTGTCTGGACCCTAGGATGTAGATTCTGTAAGTCTTTGAAGACTCATTGTATTCCTCAAAGGTTCCCTTCTTGCTTGGAGGTTCCAACTTGGGCACATGTATAAAGACTGGACAACCAAATATCTGAAGGTGGCTTACTTCTGGTTTCACTTCTGCGAAAGCTTCCTTCGAGTTCATCCTTCTAGGTTGAGAGTCATATTCCAGGAAGCTTCTTGCTGAACATCAACGAGATTCATATTTCCATCGGAACAAGTATTCTCTTGTAGGCCAAATCGCATGGTCTTTTACCTACAAGTCAAATCCTACTTGATGATCATAGACATTTCACAATCAAATGAAAAACAAATAGTTTACATAGGCATCTTAGCTAATACTTTATCACAACAATCATGAACATGTCTATCAAACACTTCTGAGAATTATCTAGATGTTTGTTATCTCCACTAGACCATGCCATCAAGAGTGTGCGCTACCCTAAGCATGTAGGAGGGAGATATCATCTAGACTAACTTCATGAAATGTTTTGTGTAGCTCATATGCATAATATAACAGGGTAAACTATATCAATTGCTCAATACATTAGATATGCATATAAAAAGTATATAAGACAAAAACAGATCTATGTAAAAGCAAGAAAACAAAATACTTATCTCTTATTGTTTTGGTGTGTGGGTCCCCACTGCCTTCTTGTGGGAACCATAAGAGATCTATGTTCTTGCATTTTGCATCTTCGAAGAGGAACTCCGAACGATCATCATCCCTTTGCTTCTTGCGATGATGATCCTCTTCTACATCAGCAGTTAAGGCTTCGTGCTTCCTTTTACTTGAACTTCGATAGCTATTTGCGTAGTGTCCATATTTTCTGCACCTATAGCATTGAACTTGAGATATGTCCTCCTCCTTTTGATCTGGGCGAGGACTTGGTCTCCTATCTTGGTGCTTGTGTTTATGGAATTTCCTACCTTTTCCCTTACCCTCCGTGGCATGAGAAACAAAAGCTTGGTTCTCCTCAGGTTGAGTGCCATGGCCATGGAGCTGCAATCCTGGTCTCCTCCTGAGAGCAATTTGCCCAAAGCTTGTCAAACTTTGGTAGTTTGGGTCTACCACTTATGCTTTGGATAAAGGACTCCCATGATAGTGGAAGACCATTTAAAGTGTGGAGGACAAGCTCTTTATTGCCAATAGGATCTCCATTGGTGCTGAGCTTGTCTTTGAGTTCTGTAATTCTCATAAAGTATGAGGCAATGGATTCTGACTTTGCTATCTTCATATTTGAGAGCTGGTTTCTCAAAGTCATGGATACATTTAGGCTAGTGTGTTCAAACAGCTTCATAATGGTCTTGAACATTTTCCTAGCATTCTTCTTTCCTGAGATTTGAGGAACCAAATGGTCTCTCACTGAATTTACAAGAATCCTTCTTGCTTTAGCATCATTCTTCCTCCATCGGGATTTATCCTCTTCGGCTTCTGGTTCAAGGACCTTCTCATTTACATATAGCAAGAGATCATTTTCTTCTAGGAGTGGAAGAACCCTAGACTTCCAGGAGATAAAGTTGCAGGCTCCTTCCAAACGATCTTCAACCTTCATCCTAATCATCTTGATTGCAGATTTGGTTCAGAAACCCTAGCAGGAGCTAGGTAAAAAAATGAAAGTTAATAATTTGAAAAACTGAACCCACAGATAAATTCGCCTTGCCAAGGAGAGTTGAATAGAGGGTGGGTTGGTCCAAATCCGTGGAGAGAAATGAGTTAAAACTGAAACCCTAATTCTGCTGCAACCACAAAGTTAGGTAAAAATTTGAAAGTTCTCGAAATTGAATTTCGTCTTTACCAATAGATTCGCCTTGCCAAAAACGAAATTCCCATGGCTCTTTTTCTTCAAAATGATGGGTGAAGACTTCACAAGATAAAACCCTAATTTCGGCAGGGTTTCGACAATGCTTCGGCAATGGCTTCTTCTAGAACTGCTCTGATACCATGTTAAATTTCATACATTCATAGCATAAAACATAAATGCATAACCAAGATCACCAGAAGTAAGACAAAGCACAAAACAACAACACAAAGTTTGACCTGGGAAACCCAAATGGGAGAAAACCCAACAACCTTCGCAGAGAGATGATAATTCCGAGATCAGAGTACAAAATAAGAAAAGAGGAAGAACGTGAAAGTGTCTTTCACAAGTAGATGCCCCAAATAAGCTTCCTCCTTCAAGTGATGCGAAATCAACCTCCTCCAAGTGATGCGTACTTGCTAAGTGTGAGAATGAGTTAATGAGGTGCACTAGCCTTCTATTTATACAAGTGCAAAAAACAAGAAATTCCCTAATTGGGCCGACTTCACCTAGGGGCAATGAATAATTTATTTTTAATAATTTTCTTTTGTTTATTTGCACCCCAAGGTTTACGTTGACTCTTTCATGTGATTACATAAATAATTACATCTAGTTCATCTCCCTTAGGAGGTACAAACAAGTACAATGAAGGTACAATAAAATATAATGAATAATATCTTTCGAATTTGTACAAAATCCAACATTCTTTAGTGCACAAGGTCAAGTCAACAACAAGGCTCGAATCCATTACAACTATATACTTATTATGAGCTGAACATGTCACTTATAGGAATAGGACTTGGGTGGGGAGGATAACATTCCATCCCACAACCACTTGGTCGACACCCACTTGATTGGAGGCTAGCTATTATATTTATTTAATGATTTGTTTTTATATTTTTCCAATAATAGCGTTGTTCCAATCCCCTTTCAAGATTAAGTTGTTTTTCCTATACACTGAAGGAGTGCATAATGTTTTATAATGCGTTTAATATATCATATGTGGTTGTCTCTAAATTTTCAAATTGATAATAATAAATACCAATGATTCTTTTTGCAATGTCATGTGCAACTATTGTGTTTTAGTAAACATCTTCCCAAAATTCCTTTGGATTGAGTATTATTGGCCTCTAAGTGTTTACTTCCCCACCTCTTTGATAGATCGTGTCTTTTTGTCTTTCAGATTCCCTTCATTAGACTAGTCCACAATCTACTCTAGGGCAATCTCACTAATCTATCGCTGCCCATTGTGACAAAGCATTGGATGAGAAGTGCACTGAGAACATTAAGAGTCAAGACCAACCTCTTGAGCATTTATGAGACACAAGGCCTTGTTGGTTGAACTTACAGAGTATCCTTTTCAATTCGGTTAGTTTCCTTGGATGCCTTCCCTTCTATCTCTTTTTCTCACCGAAAATCTTGAAGGGACTTCCAAGGGATGCTTCCCCACATTCATGGATGCCATACTCAGTAGACTTGTTAGTAGAGACATGTGCTTAATCCAAGGGATTCGAATTGAGCACCTGTCGATGAAAAACTAGCCAAATGCCCAACAACATTTGTGACAATTGGTTGAGCTAACACCTTGGGCAAAAAGGGTTTGGAAACATCTTGTTCCACCTTTAAACATTTGAGCGAGAGTGTGATTATTGGTATCTCACTAGTCCCATTTGGTTTGTGAGGGGAAAAAAGTCACAAGCAAGGTGTGAACTTGGGTGGAGAGGATATGTTCTCCCCTTAACCACCCAAACTAGACCAAATTGTTGGACCCCATATACTTTGGAGTTTCCCCACTCTTCCACACTACTAGATCTCATAACTAGACCTCATAATACACATAACTGGTGCCCTAAGAATGCATAGTAGTACAAAGCTTTGTTTTTAAAATCCTCCACAAGTTGAACTTGAGACATACTATGACCAACACACTCTAAAGCCAAAGTTTATCCAGATCGTTTACCTTGGTCTTCTTGAAAAGAAAACGTGTTAATACTTGTCTAGTAGACACAAAAGTCTTGCACAAGATGAGATTCAATCCCAAATCTTGTTGGAGATCACTCCTACCTCAAAATTGAATGTTTTGTTAGTAATCCCAATGTGTGGTGCTTCATTCATTGTGTAAAGGTCTAAACTATTTAAACAAACACTAGAGGTAATCCCGAGATTGAAACCTATTTGTTAATCCTCAACTAATTCTCTTTAAATGCAATGTTCACAAAAGTGATAATTGAACTTAATTCCTAAATTTATATGGAGTGAATGAATTTTTGAAAACCTTACGTCGAACTACCTTAGTGGTTGGATGGATATAACACTTGTAGATCATTGTTCAAGATTTACTGTTTTCGTTTAAATCCAAGAGACATGGTTCTTTTAAGACAAATTTTTGACACTAGTCATGTCAAAATTGGCCAATACATTGTAAACCTTTGAAGGAGGTTGTTGATAGTCATTCAAGTAAAATGACAAATGAGGTTGTCGAGTTGAAATACATTTGAAGCTATTTGAGCAAGGAGTTTTCAATGCTAGATAAAATGAAATTTGCCACTAGATTTGTTATGTTGTAGAGATTGGTGGGATTCAAGTTGCTTTGGGATATGGTTGTTTGTGATGCATATACATCTTGGAAATTATTTTTTACATCTGGATGAAGTATGTTTCCCTATTGGCATTTGAGGTGATAGGTGGAAGTAGATTAGCTAAGTGACACACACACACATGTGCGTTTGTGCACACACACATATACATATGGAATGTTTGAATATAACCTTTTACAAATGTTTGTGTTATGGATTATTTGTTAATTCCCCTGAACATGGAAACTTTTCATACGTTATTAGGTTAAAATTGGTCATTTTGGAAATGTAATGAACAATTTTCTACCTTTCTTCTAAAGAAAAAAATCATTATATTTGATATTTCTGCGATAGAAATCAAAATATACATTGCTCTATACTGAATGGACTAAAAACCCATCTAGCTCACTATAGCTAACTTCCTTATACATAGACAATACGCAACTACATAATAAAGTCAACTACTAGACCTATAGAAAACTTAAATATGTACATTGCAAGCTTGTTGTAGTGTTTGATACAACTACTTCCAACAAAAAGCACATCAAAATTACATATATATGACAGTTATAGACAAAGTATGTTAAAAAAAATAGTTTCTTTAATAACCATTGACTACTTCAAAATTATATATATGACAGTTATAGACAAAGTATGTTAAAAAAATTAGTTTCTTTAATAGCTTGTTGTAGTGTTTGATACAACTACTTCCAACAAAAAGCACATCAAAATTACATATATATGACAGTTATAGACAAAGTATCTTAAAAAAAAATAGTTTCTTTAATAACCGTTGACTAGCCAAAAATACAGGTCAAAATACCCATTGAGTAAAAATTCTTTCAATGGTTGCCTAGAGTCTGGAGAGTGCCCTCCATGCATTCTTGTTCAAGTAAGTTACCCTCCTGGAAGGACATATCCTCTTTAGATAAGCTATTTGCTTGTATATTAATTTTATGCTATATAAGAGAAAGATAAATAGAATCAAATGAAGCCCTTGCCTTATGGAACACATTCATGATTGCAAGAAGGCCCAAATTTCCTACGTAGTATGATGATTTGTCTAGTCAATCATAATCTTGAAATCTCCAAAGACTTGAAGAATTTTTAGGCCTCGCTCTTTTGCTCCTTTTAGTAGAATCCAAAGAGCAAATAATCCAACTCGATTATTGGAGCCTTGGCTAGCTACATACTTCATCAAAAAGTAATGTGAAGAATCAACATAGAGAATTGCCTCTGCTTCACATATATTGGGATTTCCTTGACTTGCTTCATTGAAGAAACCCCAAGGTCTTTCTTGATTAATATGTGGTCTTAGTAACACTTTGGTAGATGCTTTTGTAGCGAAAAAACTATGATCAACCCAAGCTAGTCTCCCTTGGTGTGCGACTTGTGCAACTGTGAGGACCACCAAGCCTTGAACAACATTTGATTCTTGGACAACCAAGTCTTGGAACAACATTTGATTCCTAGACCACCAAATTCCATAGACAAATAGACAAGGGAAAGCATTGTAGGTTGAGTCTAAATTATTTGTTATTGAGTCAAAGAGGCAATCAACCATAGTCATCTCAACCCATTTTTGATTTTCCAACAGTAAGTTGTGTTACTCCATCCCAAACCTCTATACAAAAGGGATAGGTCACAAACAAGTGGTCCATTGATTCCTCACTACCCTTGTAATGGATAAACCTACCCAAACCTCTATACAAAAGGGATAGGTCACAAACAAGTGGTCCATTGATTCCTCACTACCCTTGTAATGGATAAACCTACCTAACCCTACCTAGCTCATCTTTTGACCATTATCCCATGTTAAAAGCTTATTAGCTAGGGCCAACCACATTAATATTATTGTTTCTAAAGTACAAGATAACTTCCAAATTGTTCTCCACCACCAAACTCAGTCATCACTATAATCTTCTTCAATTCTTGTAGCATACCCTAACTATAAAGTGTAGTTCCTTGCACTTTGAACCATTTAATTTTATCCTCTTCATTATTTGATTTGATTTGATTATGATGTAGTAATCTGACATATAACTCCCATTCCATTGCTTGTTCCCCTTGCAAATTTGATCTGTTTGATGTCTCCCAGCCTTGAGCCCATAAATTTTTGTCATCTAGTGAGGCTGCATCTCTTAAGTAATATATCCCCATATCGTGGAGCACTTCCAACAAGGTTTTAAATAACCCATGATTGCTTGTGACAGTAATCCAAGGATCCTCTTCAATTGCTACCTTGCTATCATTTCCAATTTGGTACGTCGTCCATTTACCTAAAGAAGGAAAGTCATTTACCAAAGCTTTCCATACTAAAGAGGCTTCCTAAACCTTTTTCCTTTTCATTATGAACCATGCTTCCATCCTCATCCCTCTTAAGTATTTGGATTTCATAACTCTTCCCTAGCGGCCATCATTGTACACCAAACTCCAAAGTCTTTTGGTTGCAAGTGCCATGCAAGAAAGGTGGATGTTTTTCAGCACTCACCCCATTGCTTCTTTTGGAGTTGCCAATCTTTTCTACTTAACCAAAGGAATGCCTTCCAGAGCTCTTTTCCTTGTGTAGAGAGAGTTGAAACATTTCTTTCAAAATTTGTTTAAGGTACACTTGGGAATCTTGGCAACATGAATGCTCTCTAGGATTGCCTTTATCAAGACTAATCTTCCTCCATGAGATAACCATCTATTGGATTTGGACCATAAATAGATTCTAGCTTCTATCTTATTATATAACCATATCTAGTCTTCAAAGTAATATTATTTGGCTTAGAGGAAAACCAAGATATTTCTACCCTTGATCCAAATCATATACTTGCATTGGAAAAAGTGACTCAACTTTCCTTTTAACCTTATCAAATAGTTCATTGGACAAGAGAGGAGACTTGTTCATATTAATCACCATACATATGGCCTTACATAGAGCTCCAACAACTCCTTAAATTTTTACAGCTCTATAACTGAGCCATGACCAAAGATCATGATATCATCTATGAAGAGGAGATGTGTGATATGTACAAAGTTTGAGATCATGATCTCCTTCAACTCTCCTTTACTTTGAGAATCTTTAACGAGCATACTTCTGCTATTAATATGGAGAGGAATGAAGATAATGGAAAACCTAGTTTCAAACCTTTAGAGGCATATGAAGAAACCTGAAAGAGCTCCATTGATCAACGCAACAAATGAAACAAAAGAAAGACATCCCATTATCGAATTCATAGTCTGCAATTTGAGAAACAACCAATTAACCCTATCATAAGCCTTGGCAAGTTCAATTTTCAAAATGGTCGATGGTAACTTTCTAACCTTGGTTGTATGCATTCCTTCTTGTGCAATACCCATATCATCATGTATTTGGTGATTGAAGAGGAATCCAAATTGTTCATTAGAAAAATACATGATAGAATGCCCTTCAACCTATTAGCAATGATTTTGGAAAGTAATTTATTTGTAAATTAGATTTCATATAGAAATTGGCCTAAAATCTTCAAAAGAAGTTGCATCTTCTTATTAAGAATGAGGGCTACAAAGGTAGTATTGATTGCCCCCAAAACTTTCCGTGAGATCCTTGACCCTTCAGCAATTTTAATCCAATCACGCTCGAGTAGGTCAAACAAGCCAAGATAAAATAGAATAATATCATATGAAAATTGAAATCTGTATGTTTAACATATAATTAATATGCTTTACTGAAGACATGCCTAGGGCTAAATAAGATTTGATTGAAAAATAAGAATTTATTGGTGGGAAAACTAAGTTGCATGGACCCAAAAACGAAAAAAGATGTAGGGATCGGGGGGGAGAGAGGACAAACATGACAAATTTTTGGAAATGCTAGATACGACACAGTGGTGAAATTACAAATTATACACACAAAAAAATACATGAGACAAAAATTGACTTTTGTTCAATAGAACATAAACTTTTTTCTTCAAAAAGTCTTTACAAATTTGAAACTATGACTTTGCTTGTTCAAACATTGAATGACAACGTAAAAGGAATTTAATATTTCTGTGGGAGAATTAGAGAGGGAGTGAAGTAAGTGCACCCTTTGATAATAAGTTGTTACTTTGGGTAGTGTATATTGGTTTTTGAAGTTGCATAAAAAATGTAGTGCATTGAGTGTTTGTGGTGTTCTAAATATATCCATGTAATCAATGCTAAAAGATTCAGATGAAAAATTGGTAGCTATACACATAAATAAGGTTGACAAGCATATCAAAGAGGCCTCGTTTTTGGTATCTTGTTAACCCAAAAGTATTGTCTAGTTGGAATGTTCTCTATTAAGCTTTACAACTATTTTTGAGATGAGCAAATTGAGTACATTTTGAGCTGCCTTGTTGTAACTTGGGTCTTGTTTACCTTTTTAGGTTTTGAATGCAACTTTGCTTATAGGTTATGTTTTTTAATGTCACCGAGACAGGGAATAAGCTACAAGAAGAAACTCAAATTGATGTGCAAAAAAAGAAGAAGAAATCTCGTGGCAAGAAGATCACTGGTTTTCAGGTATCTTGACTTTTGATTTAAAAATGATGGTAAATAATTTTCATTTGTACTACGAGTTCATTGCTACATAACGTTTCTTAATAATGGCAATGATGAATGCCTTGAATATCATATATATTTTGATTTCTTTGTATTAGTGTATTTCTTAATGTGCAAAATTGTTTTGTTTTGTTTCAATAGTTTGCACCAGGAAATTCTCGGAAAGTATTGATAACATCTGCTGATTCACGAGTTCGAGTTTTTGATGGTGTTGATCTTGTTCAAAAATATAAAGGTATGTATTTTCTTTTACCAAAGTTTGCATGTTTCCTTGCCTAAGTCTTGTATGATTTTTCTTCAAGACGAGGTTAGAGCATCTTAGAATTATTAATTGGACATTTATGCATTAATTTCTAGGAAGCTTTTGCTTATGTTACCTAGGACATGTTAATTTATATCATTTCTTCAAGGTGCTAGGTGGCTTATGTCTTTAGCTTTTCTTACTTTTCCTTGTAGTATAAACATATTCTTCATCTTGTGGTGTTCATTAGTGATTGCAGTTATGAGTTCTTTGTTGCATCCTAGGCTAGTTTGGCTTTGTTTTGAATTACCATACACGATATTGTGAGCTATCTCTGCTAATGCCTAATAACAATAGGAAGGTAGTTTAGTTATGTAATGTGACTAGTTGATTTGTTTTACTAAAACATAAAATGTTATGTGGGACAAAAACGAAATCATACTTCTATTATACAACACCAAGAAATTAACTTCAAAATGTTGGCGACAACTTGCAATTAATGTTGATGTTGTTTGAGTTGAACCCAAAAAGGCTATGCAAAATTTGAGTAGCAAGGTTGGTTTGTACCATGAAAATGCCCAACAATGATGCCTAAACAAGATTACCGACCTGACCTAGAACAATAATATTTTTGAAGATTTTACTTGTATTTAAGATCTTTTTCTTAATGAAACTTTATAGTTGCAATGCATTCTCTTACAAGAAAAACTAAATTTCCATCTTCAAAATCCTCTCTTATTGCAAAGTTGCCATTTCGAAGCTCTAACTTGAGTTTCATTGTGATTACAAGGAGATAATTAACAATATCAAATGCCTAGATGTTATAGTTGTGTTGTGAATAAGGAGAGAATGTAACAACTTTAATTACCAAGATGTTACAACCTTAAGAGACCTCATGACATAGTTACTATTTCTCATGACATAGTTACTATTTTATTTTGTTTTTTTGAAATTATTAGTAGAATTGTAAGGAAGTCTCTTTTTGTTTATTTTAGTCTGTTTCTCATAGTTGCATCTCATGTATGCACAATCATAAGACTTTGTTCTTTTTCATACAATAGTTTTTAAATGTATTGTTGTTAGTTTGTCTTTCAAATTTCTTGTTTTGTCCTTTTTAATTTGGTAGTTATAAGGAGGGATATTTAGTTTATCTATTTTATCAAGGTATTTTCTTTTTTAGACCAACTTATATTTTAATCACTAGGTGAGACAAGGTATGGCAAAGCTAGTGGAGATTCAAATTAGTGAGTTAAAACTCCCAAATCAAAATGTCAGTGCATATTAAGAGGCATCAACCAATACCAACCAAACAAACACACAAGTATGAAATCCAAAAATAATCATACTCCCAAATTATGGTTAATATAGGGAGTGGAAAATCTTCCAACCATAACCAAGGTTGTTTATGTTGATGTTATAGCTATGAGAGACATCCTCATAAGCTCAACCGACCTACAAATGTAACTAAATGATAAATGTAATTTTTATATTGTAAAAAGACAAGTCGGTCCAGTGAAAAGAACAAGTCGACCCAGTTAGGGAATTTAGGAAAAAGTAATGTATAAATAGGAGTGCTACTCCTCTCATTTCATCATTCTCACCAAGCAAGTTTTCCCTAGTGAAGAAGTTTGCATTTCTGGGGTCTAGAAGACACTGGAGTTGATTTCTTGGGCATCTACCAAATTTGTACATTTTATCTTCTTTGTACTAAATCTCAAAGTAAGAAAGGGTTGTTGGGTTTTTCTCGAGTTTGGGTTTTCCCAGGCTAAAGTGTTGTGTATATTGTCTCTATTGTTTTTGTGCATAGTTGTTCTTTCAGTGATCCTTTTCATTGCTTATATATATATACTGCTCCTATAAGTAAAAACATTGACAGTTTAAACTTTATTTTTTAATTGTATTATACTAGTAGAAATGATTAAGTGCATATAATAGATTTACACCTAAAGGGGGATAGCTAGAGAATAAAAGTGGAAATCTATCTAACCCTAAGAAACTGAAATGATCTAAACCTACCACGATAGAGGGATTTTCATTCGAGGACAACAAAACATAATCATCTACCAATGGGCGTTCATTAGATAATTAGAATTGTCCTACAATATGGTATTAAGATTGAAATCTAGTTATAATTGGTAAGAATGTTTAATATGTCAATGAAATACAAAGTGATTCAACTCATAGACAGACTAAAAATCACACATTAAAGACCCAAAGGATGCAAGAACCCCAATACAAAATGCCATCAATATTGTGTTAAAATCCCCTAATCTCTCTTGTATTGATAAGGTACTCTTGTGGACAAGTAGTAATAAGGTATTCTCGGGGATTAGGGGTTTACCTCCAACACATATGAGGAAATGTATAGTTGTATCTAGGGACATATTTGTCAAGAATCTTGATATGCAACAAATTTAGATCTTTGGGGACTCAATTGCTAGTTATTCATCGGGCAAAAACTTACAATGAGAAGAATGGAAAATCACAAAAAAGGATCATCACTAGAATTGATAGTAACCTTTGATGTGTCATAAGTTAAAATTGTAGTCAAGTTTGGACAAAGGCGTGCTTGTCAAAAATAAGGAATCGCCAGAAATAAGATGGGTTCCATAAGCCTTAGTCAATATCAAAGGGGATGGGCAATCCCAACTTAACCAAGGTAGACAAGGGGAATTTATATCCCATGGAAAAAATAATAAAAAGGAATTTTTTAAGGAGTGCATGACACGTGCCCCCCACATGGCAAATTGTGATCTTGCACCTGCGTCCAAATTGTTGAGCATTTTGTTCGAACAAGTGAGCTCTCACACTAGTGCGTGCCCTCGACTCTTTGTGGTTCTCTTTGAATCGACTTGCATGGATGCAATTATAGCTTTGCCTCATGCTCTATGTTGGGCAGGTGGGATAATTCAAGGAAGTCGGGGAAGGATTATTCCTGAGTGTATTGCGTTAGATAAGAGGTGGTAGGATAAGGGTGCCATCCTCAAGCCAAGGTGTGGTTTCTCTCAGTTGCAGAATTCCAGGGTTCATGAATTACATGATAATTTCTCTCCAGTCTTTTTGTGGTGCTGGATTTGTTTGTCTGGTTTGTTTATTCCTTTGGGAGGAGGAGGGGGTTTTAGGCTCTCCTTGCAGCACCCTTGCCCATAGGGGAGGAAGAGCGATATTTTCAAAGACTTCGAAGGGGTTATGGATAAGCACCCAGACTATGGATTTGTAGTGGGTTGGGTGATGATTGAGGTAGTGGACATCAAGATGTCTCTTCGTCGAATGAAGTCTTAGATTGATGGGTTGGAGCAAGCAATGGAGTGCCTCAACACCCATGTTGAATTGTTGGATCAAAAGCATGAATGTCTAGAGGTTAAAGATTGTGACTCATGAGAATTAGTTGGAGAAGTTGGTTATTGACTTTGTTCTGTATCACAACTTGACCAGGCCTAGGATCAGGGTTAACATCACAGCTCTTGCAGGGCTTAGGAACTTCAATTCCCAAATGTAGGAACATATGGAAGGACACTAGACCCAGGAGTAGGGTTAATAGGCCAAGTTGAAATCTTTTTTGTCTCTCTTACGCTTTGTTAACGTCCTTTTCTTTTGGGATAGTATATTAGGAAGTATAGTTTTAGTTTCTTTTTGAAATTCCAATTTGTAGTATGGAAGCATTCAGATGAGGAGAATTTTGAATCTTGATAACCTTGACCTCACATGGCAAGGATTTTTGTATTGGACCTCTTTTTAATTTTGGGTTGTTCAGGATCATTCTCAACCACTTTTAATATTACATTTTTTACTTGTTCATGTTAAAAAAATATTGCATTAAAATTGGAGTTGTCAGTTGATTGTTCAATTGAGAGAAGAATTGAAGCCCTAGGGCCAACAATAGCAATACAATCTTAGATATAAATCCTATTGCCCATCATTAGGGAAAATAGGTTTTCTAATTCACTTGAAACTGGGAAAGTAACATAAAACTTGAATAGTCAAGGTGGCTTTCATTAACATAAGTTAAATGAAGAGTAGCCATGCCTAAACTGGATAATCAAACTAGTCTATAAGAGGAATATCTTTGAACATCTTATTCATGTAGTCACACCAAACGTGGGCCTAACTTTTAATAATATATAAACACAACTTCTCTAAAAAAATGCTCTCTTTACCTTTCTATGGACATCGATAACTTATCCAACTAACAATTCCTCACTTATTGAGTACTTGTTGACTTGAAACTATAGCTTGAGGTGTGTTGTGAACAAGAAGAGAAATTATCGACATTGCAATCTAATATATTCTTCTCTCAAGGGACGTCTTGTTGAGGTGCTATTTTTATATTTGGTTTATGATTTTAGTATAGTTCATGGGGAAGGCTATTTTGTAGTTTTACACTATTGCTCTCTTTGGTTTTGCCTCCTAGCCTCCCCCACATTATGCAAGTCTAGTTGTTTTGATTCCCATTCGTACAAAGCTTGGCTACTAAAGTGTCTTCTTGAATTCTATTTTCCTCCCAATGATGCTATGCAAGCCATCTTTTTGCCCTTTACTTTGCAAAATTGCAAAGTTTCTCAAGGTTCCTTTCACAACACCATCCACTTTCATAGATTTGTATTCATTGTTAAGAACAAATGGTATGATAACATATGCAAAGCTATGCATAAACAACTTAAGTTAATTCCTCTCACCATTTTAGTTTAGCATTGATACTCAAAGGGAGCATAATTGCCTCCTTACTATAAGAAATGCAAGTTTGTGATGTTTAGGAATAATGAGTCCCTACTTGCTCTTCATAGTTCTCTAAACTCTTGGTAGGCCAACCTCTATGTGGCATCTAGTTGAGGTACTATTTTATAATGCTTTTTTGGTTTTTACTATAATTTGAGAGGAAGGCTATTTTGATATTTACTCTATTTTTATATTTGGTTTTGCCTCTTAATCTCCTTACATCTTTCTCAAGTCTAGTTATTCCTACTTACAAATTTAGGCTACTAAAGTGTTTTCTTATATTAAGTTTTCTTCGTTTTGGCATTATTCAAGGCGGATTTTGACATCTATTCTTTGTAAAGCTTCTTAAGTTTTCTTTCTTGACACCAAGCTTTGTAAATTCATTAGCCCTCATGGGATATGCGTAAACAAGTTAAGTAAGTTCTCACTCATGATCTCGATTTAGCGTTGATGCTTGAAGGGATCATGGCCTCTTTAGACAAACTACAAGTTTTTAGGAGGAATGAGCCCCTACTTGCTCTTTATAGTTCTCAACACTTGTAGGTCCTTCTACCTTAAAATTTTTCCCTCTTGAAATTGACCTCTAGACTTTTAACATTCCATGCTTTAATCCTTTGTGACATTTTAGCAAGCCAATTTTGGATGTCTCGTCTTTTCCTCTCTCTTCTTGTGCTCTTACCTTAACATCACTTTGAGGGTTTTTAAGTCCAAGGTTCTATCTTGGAAAATTGCCCTCTTGAAACTGACCCCCATTCTTTTTCTTTCCATGTTGCAATCCTTTATGAAGTTCGTAGTGAGCCTCTTTTAGATGTCTCATATTTGCTCTTTCCCAACATCATTGTGAGGGCTATTTTCAAGTTTGAGTACTATTAAATTGATTGATGGTGATGTCATCAATTCTATACGCAAGAACAAAAAATGCATACTAGCAAAAATGTAAGAGAACCATTTAAATGCAATGTGTATTCCAAAAGATACTAGTCATTGATGAAGAGTGATAAAATTTTCCAAGAAAAGCATTAGTGATAGATTCTAAAATAGAGGAATAACAATAGCATTCACAATGTATATGCAAGATACCTAGTTGGGAACCCATAATTGGGAAAAGAAAACCTAGTTGAGAGTTGCAACACTCTCCATCTCATTGTATTAATTCAACTATTCATACATTATTTTAGGTATTCTTCAACTTCAGCTAACCCTAATCGATTAATTCGGATTATATTACAAACCTTAATCCCTTAATCAAGGTTAGATTACAATGGGTTGAATACATTGGTCGAAAAATTAGAAAATGGATCGACCGAAATATTTTTGTTTGGGGCTTTACCCTTGAACCCTTAGATGGGGGCTTGTTCATTTTGCATGTTGCATTAGCCAAGGGGGATGGGTCCCCCCCACATAGCCCTATCATTAGAGGGGAAATCACCAAACCACCCCCCAAAAGTTGTGGCTAAGTCTACTTTTAAAGAATACATGTAACATTTAGTGTGGCCTTCATGACATTGACCATGCATTTTATACCTCAAAACATTTAGTATTAAATATGGCTTAATATAAATTAATTCATGACATCTTACTTTTATGGCTAAGTATTAAAAAAAGTCTTTAAATTTAGAAACTCTCAATTTACAAGGTATGGCCATTATTAAATATCTACTTTATCATCCTCCACCATTGGATATGCTAGACACTATTGCTTGTCCTAAAACATTTTTGACTTATTTGGACAAAGCAAGTTGTAGAAATTGTTTGCAACCTACCTTTGATTAGTGCAATTGGCCAATCATAGAGTAAGGTTCTCAATTTTGCATTTTGTCATCTTTACGATACACAATGTACCAATGTAGAGGACAAGACATAAATTTGCCATTATTGATACAAAGTTGTCTAACATCTTTATCGACCACATGCTCACTAATCGAATTGGAGGCAACAGTGGTTGGAAAAATTAGCCCTTCTACTTTTGATGTAGACTCTAGTTTGATCAATAAACACACCTCATTAATTTTGTGGTAGCACAAGAAGCTAATGTTGAAAAACCAAGCATTTTGAAGTTGCCATGGCTTGTAATGAACCCAACTTGTCAAGTACACCTCGAGTTGAACTTCACCACTCCTTACATTCATTTTCTCTTTCCATTAGCCAAATTGAACTCCCATGGTTGGTAATGTTTTGTCCTGTTTCATTGTAGAATCAAATTTTCCTTCAACATCTACGAGGTTTTTCTTTTAGTTATGCTTATAGCAACACAATTTTTTCACAAGGTTCATATAACGACAAACAATAAAAAATAATCCTTCTTTTGCTACATACCTTTCTTCATAGTTCTCTCACTTGCCCATTCATCCCTTAGTGGATGAAGCTTTTTCAACCACATATCCCCCAAGGTGTTGTAGTGACCCTTGGGTTTCCTTTTTCTTCGCTTTGTTAAATTTTAGTACACGGTAAGCAGACCTACAAACTACAGACCCTGGAATGTTGGAAACTTAATGAAATCTCACAATTGTTGTTTGTATGCTAGACCTACAAATATATAACTAGCTCAAAATTATTAGCGACAACCACTAGAAATTTGTAGCACTCAAAATCACATATGTTTTCTTATAGTCACTCGAAGTTAAAGATGTATAATACAATCACTACAAAACCTACACTGTATATTAAATCAAGAGAAACCTTGCCTATTTTTATAGTGTTTTAAGCTATGGTTTACAATGTTGGAACCTTAACCCTAGGCTCCTAGGATAAGGTGCCTAATTTGCATGCATGCATGCATTGGGTCCCTAGGGAATTGCGCCTTAGTTCGAGAAGACTCCTTGTGCTACTTGCTTTCACCATCTACTTGGGATCAATATGCCTCCTTCAATGGAAACTTGCCTAACTATTGTACTTTCCTAAAGGTGGAGACGTAAACTCAAATTAGAAAAGTACCTTTCAACTTTGAATTTAAGCATACAAAAACAATTTGCTAAACAAGGACAACATTAGAATATGAAACAATATAGAGGATGGCACATGCATGTTGGAAGCATGCATGTGCCTCTACCTCTCCTACATAATTGTGCCTCCTCATCACTGCTGGAAGCATGCATGTGCCTCTACCTCTCCTACATAATTGTGCCTCCTCATCACTTTTGTTGTAACCACATAGTCCTCATTGTTGCACATGAATCAAGGATAGTGGTTTTGCTAGAGCACCATGTTGTTGAAGTTGAATACGTTGCAAAAAGGTAGAATATGGATTGGGCAACACAGGTAAAAGCTAACACTCCCTCTTTGTGAAGAAAGTGTTCTTCACCAAGCTAAGTCTCTCCCTTAGCATTCATAGTTCCCTTTGGCTAGGGGCCTCGTCAAATATATGCAATTTGCAAATTTAAACAAATTGCTAAATAAGGACAACATTGGTTTCTAAATAAACATAGAGGATGGCACATGCATGTTGGGGGCATGCATGTGCTTTTATCTCTCCTAAATATTTGTGCTGCCTCATCACTTTTGTTGTTGCACCCACACCATCCTCATTGTTGTGCATGGATTAAGGATAGTGGTTTTCCTTTAGTGTCTTGTTGTTGAATTTGAATATGTTGCACATAAGTAGAATGCAGATTGGGTAACATAGGTAGAGGCTAACACTTCCTTTTTCCAAGGAAAGTGTTCTCGCACAAACTTGGTCTCTCCCTCAACATTCAAGTTTCCCTTTGGCTAAGGGATTTGCTAAAATACATGCAACTTGCAAATCTAAAAGAATATACTCAAGGATGATAGCTCCCTTTTAAATTGCATCTATTATGAATCATGAAATGTTACCAAATATAAATATGCTTGGAATGATCATGAAACATTGGATTTTTAGAGAGTTTGATACAACTATGATTTTCACAATATACCTAAGAGAGGCTCCAATGTTTATTCAATCAACTTTGCTAACACCTTGTGAAGCTAGATGGCCTCACAACAAGCATAACTGCTTGCCATATAGCTTGTCTTTACCACATTGAGTGCCATTGATGACGATGTCTTGTTGAACCCAAAAATTATACTTGTGCCTAGATTGAAACAATACCTTGAAGTGTTCTTCCTATCATTTGCATCTCGTTTGTGCGGTCAAAATTAACAAAATCGAGTATCACTAACTTACCATCTCCAACATACCTCAAGCCCTAATGGATTATTCCCTTCAAATGTTGGAGCACATGCTTTGCAACAACCTAGTGGATATGCCTTGACTCAACCTTGAATTGGCTCAAAGTATTTACTTCAAAACATATATTAGACTCGTGTATTAATTAGATACACAAGGAGACCAATCCATTGCTTGCAAATGTAAGGATCTACTAAATCTAAATCTAATTCAGTGTGCAACTTTAGATTTGGAACCATAGAAGTGGGTAAGAGTTCACAATCGTTTGAATTCTCTTTCGAATCTCCCTTTGTACTTTCTTTGTCCAGGGAAAGACCTCACTTGTACCCTACCAAACATCTAGATCCAAAAAGTAATGCATAAGACCTATTCCCTTCAAGTCAAACTTGTAGGCCACAACTTTGCCTTGCACCATTCAATGAGCTTTTCAAAACTACTTGTAGATATCATGTCATCTACAAACATGTCAGATTTATCAAATATATAATAAATTTAGGACATGCAATAGCATTGGTGAAGCCCATTCTCAATAAATACTCATCAATCCTTGTGTACCATGCACGTTGCACTTGCTTCGTTGCTTAAAGGGTCTTCAACTAGCATGGATATCTCGTCCATGCACCTTAGAAACTCTTCGTTGGTTAATGTGCACTTCCTCAATTTTTACTTTAAGGAAAGTTGTCTTAACATCCATATAGTATAATGGCCAACCAAAAATTGATGCTAAAAACATGATTCCTTTGATACTTGACAAGTGAGCAAATGTCTCCTCGTGCAAACCTCCCTCCTTGGGAGAATCCTCTAGCTATGAACTTGTCCTTGTCTTCTTTATGTTGCCATTTGTTACATCATTCTTCATAATGGAGATATACTAAATCATGGCATTCAACACCTGCTTAGAATGTGGCTCCTCAAAAGTGGAAGTCTTTGAATCAATTGAAGACATCGAGGCAAAATAGCTAGGAAACTTCTTAGGATGATGACTCACTTGAAAATAAGTCTTTGGAGCTCCTACTTGCTCTTGTGCCTCTTGCAATGTTTGGGTAGGCCACCTGGGCTTCCTGGCTATAGAGGGTGATACTGATGTATTAGCCCCTACATTTGAATCTCATTGATGTACAATTGATTTTGTTGTACTCTACATGTAAGCACTTGAGACAACAATTTGTTTGCCCTCTTTTGCCTTTGTAGAATGATCTTGAGATTTGGAGGACCAAACATCCTCATCAAACTTCACATCTTTACTTGCCTTTATCTTTTTTGTGGTTGAAAATTCGGTAAGTCTCGGAGGTCTTGCTGTGAAAGGCACAATGGTGTTTAATGATCCAACAATGAAGGCACGTGCATGCATGTGCTAGCCATAGATAGATGCGTTCTTTTTTCCGTGTAAAAAATCGTAAATTCTATTCAAGGAGAAAATAAATCATACTTTGAATGAGCTATTGCACTTGCAAGGCGAAAAAATATAGGGGCATTTAGAGACACTCCTATCTTTCTTATGACTTCAAAATCGACCAAACCTTATCAGACAAAGATAGGAAAAAGGGTTGTCTTTTCATATCCTCTACAATTCAAAAATAAAAGGTGTTTCCTACATACAAGGGAGGAATGTCAAAAGCAAATGATTCATAAATTGTTCATATTACATGATTAAATTCTTGTATAGTATTGTTAATCGCTTAACAACAAAATGATTGTCTAATAGCATCTTCAAACATAAATATGAGTTTTGCCCTCAAAATCAAAATTGATATTGCCTTGGGGAATTTCCGAAATCACCCATGATCCTTGCAAACATACAATGAAATATATATTGCATCTATGCAATACTTATTTGGCAATACTTTACACCTGATCATACATTGGCCTATTTCAACAATAACATGATTTCTCTTCTTAATTGCATTGCTGGGGAACAAATGGAGTAGAAAATTGTTTATGAATGATTTCTTGTTTACAAAAATCAGCAAAATCATTGGAACTAAATTCTCCTCTATTATTAGTGTGAAGGGGCTTAATACGTTTTAGTAGAATCTCTCTCTCTATAGTTGTTGTAAAGACATTGAAGTCAATAAAAGCATCGGAGTTATTTTTTACAAATGAATTGACATTTTCCTAGAAAATTTATTAACAAGATGGAAGAAAACCTTGCTACAACTATTGAAGTTGCCCCCGTACATATTATCATCATGGACAAGATCAAAAATACCTTTGGCTCTACAAGTTTGCTCTTCATCAAAATAAAATGTGTTGTTTTCTTGCTAGGTATGCTTTGTAGGAGTTTTATTCTTCTCATATAGATATTGGGCCTACAAATCACGTTTCTACCCTTTTTTAGCAAGAAAAGACATTGGAAATTCAAATGCCCTACCTTCGATGACATGAGTTGTTGCCGTTGCAAATATTTTTGTTGTTGGACACCAAGGCATGTGACTTCACTACATAATTTTCAAATGTGTATAACCCTTGCATTTTTATACCTAATGCAATCTTCTTACTACCTTTTAAGAAGGATAAAGACTCTTTATCCTTGAAAGATCACATTCAAAAATGGGATATGCTTTGTAGTTTCCCTAATGAAAAGAAATTTTTCACTTAAATCATGCATGCAAAATGTACTCTTAAACATGAGGGACTTAACTATCATCTTCTTGCACATTATGATGTCCTTATATAGAGTGTCCACTCATTGTTTGAAAAATAGGGTATATCCACACATGTTCAACACCTCGAGGCGATCGCTCACACACAGATCAAAGATGAGTAGACCAATGTTTATTTGGTTAAAAAACCCTCTAGGAGGGAAACAATGTGCGGTGACAATGAACACAATCACTAGAGCTAATATTTAATGTAGGAAGTGAATAGATTACATGAACATCTTCAAATAATTAATCATCAAGAAATGATCTTCCATGCTCTTTAAATAGAGACCATTGACCAATAGGGTGTCAAGCCACAAATCAAGTGACGTTAATGGCAAGGAGATGATGAATCATTGGATCACTTTATGATTAGAAGATAATTGTGATTGTTAAATTAGTTAGTTACAAAAGCACACTAAAGAAACACTCTCTATTCAAAGACAAGTTGATCTTAAGTAACACCAAAGTGTTTAAATAGCCTAACATCCTTTCCCTTCCTTAAGAACAACTTGGGACATGTTTGAAGGTTTTACAAAGGTGACACAATAGGAGAAGGACACAACTTGGGACATGTTTGAAGGTTTTGCAAAGGTGACACAATTGGACTCGGACTCTGCCATGACTCAGACCGATAACTTAATGACTTGGTTTACTAAAAAATACATAAAATACTAAAATTTTAATGGAAAAAATTATTTTAAAGGTTCCAAACATATAGAGACAAAATATGAGACTCAATGACTTGGTTTACTAAAAAATACATAAAATACTAAAATTTTAATGGAAAAATTATTTTAAAGGTTCCAAACATTTAGAGACAAAATATGAGAAGTTTGGTCATGTATATACCATACCATGTAATAATGAATATATCATGGAATTGAGTGCAATACATATGTAAAACAAAATGCATAATCAACAAAGCTTTAAATGGCGTCTAGAATAAAAAACTCAATGTTCTACAAACCTACTACATATCACTGATCAACATGATCAATCATGAAACATATCACCATAGTTGGAAATGGGATCCTCGGCATGAGCCATAGGACCATCCTTTGGCATGTCTATTTTTTTAAGAAGTCTATATTTTGTAGGTTGCATGTAGTCGAAGAGTGGGGTGACATTTGATGTCTTTTGATTGCACTGAGAGTAGCGAGGTGCTTACAACCCAATATGTGGCATATGTCATGTTTGTCACATTATCTAACATAAGATTCCCATGTTGGCTCATAAATGATCAAAAATAAAATGTAATTAAAAAATTTCATGTTGGCTCATAATAAAAAAATTAAAATCAACATAGATCCAACATAAACTCAGATCTATTAAAGCACCGAGAGGGATCCAATTTCTTCAGAGGTAAATTTTTTTCTTGATGTTTAAAACATTTAAGATAAAAAAACTACACCTCAATAAATTGGATCCCTCTCGATGCTTAATAGATTCAGGTGTTAGAGATATTGGTATCTCGTGATGTCCTCCATGTTCAGATGCCTAGCATGGAGGTGCATTTTTAGTATAGGCATCAGAATGGGGTAGAGGGTGAGATGCACTCTACCATGTGGCATGAATCCAACGGTGGATGCATGCAGAGTTTCCAGGATGATTTGCCTCATGCATGCAACATTTTGCATGCGAGCTTTTTAATAAAAAGCATGCAAAAGTGGGATTTTTGCATGCACTCACTTTAGGGTTTCAGAAACCCTAATTGGTTAGTGAGTTGTTACAAGGAGGCAAGGGGTCACTGGAAAAGGTTACTTTGTAGTTTCTTCTGAGCGTGAGGAGATTGACAGAGTGAGGGCGCACTTGTGCATGTAGAGGGCGACTTCCCGAGGAGAGGGGTGCATCTGCAAAGATAGAGAGTGAGGGGATCTGTCCCTACTTGATCAAATGCACATATCTATGATTACATAGTGCAGTGAGTGCATCTGTGTAGAGTTAGCTCAGAGATTGAGCTTGAGTGACTTCCTAGAGGAGAGGGTTGCACTTTGTGAGAGGAAGACATCTTTGTCAGAGGAGTTGATATTCTCGAGGCTAGGAGGGTTGAGAGAATCAGAGGTGATCAACTTTAGTGATTGGAGGAGATTAGAGTAGATCTCATTTGAGTTCAAAGCAGATCTCATCTGAGTTCAGAGCAGATCTCATCTAAGTTTGACTGAGATTTGAGGAGGGGCGACTTCAGAGTGGAGGAGGAGGGGCACATTTCCCATGCGGAGGGGGCACATTCCATACTGAGAGGTTGCAGTCTTTCTTCATTGACAGAGTAGATCATGGTAGAGGGATTAGAGAGGTTGTACTACATCCAGAGATTGGCAATGACAATATTTCAGAGATCCAGATCAGAGCAGATGGCAGGGGCGCATTTCCCATGAGCAGTAGTTGAGTCTGCATGCAGATCTAGGGTTTTGACCTGTCAAGTTCTGTTGTATCTTCCGAACATTTGTGTGTATTTAGATCTGAGGAGGGGCGACTTCAGAGCAAAGGAGGAGGGGCGCATTTCCCATGCAGAGGGGGCGCATTCCATACTAAGAGGTTGCAGTCTTTCTTCATTGACAGAGCAGATCAGGGTAGAGGGATTAGAGAGGTTGTACTACATCCAAAGATTGGCAGTGACAATATTTCAGAGATCCAGATTAGAGCAGACTTTAGGGGCTCATTTCCCATGAGCAGCAGTTGAGTTTGCATACAGATCTAGGGTTTTGACTTGTCAGGTTCTGTTGTATCTTCTGAACATCTGTGTGTATTTATTTTCTCTGTATTATATGCTCTGGGCTCAAGAAAGAAGAAAGCCCCATAGAAGTTGGTTTTCCCCATTGGGGTTTCCAGGGTAAATTTGAGACTCACTTGTGTGTTTGCCATATTTTGCTAAAGTTGATAGGAGATCTATAGTGCTTTCAGATATAAGTTTATTGTTTAACTGTGATCTTCTCTTGGCTAGAGAATTTGGGGTTGTTTTGGCTTATAGAGACTCAAGGTCGGTTGAGATCTCATTTTCCCATATCGAGTAGTGACATTTGGGAAAAACTATCATCGGGTTTAAGATGGATCTATGATGTGGTGTTTAGTGGACTTGCAGTTCACTTAAGTGGGATTCTGAAAACTGTAAACTCTACTAAATTTTAGATGAGATGTGAAATTCTATTTTCATCATATTAAGTCCATTGAGGTTGAAATGAAAACTTTTACTTTAAGAATTTTATATTGTCATTCTAGGCTAGCTTCTGTCATTGTTAAGCAAGTTGTTTCGTATGTCAATTAGTGCTATAATCTATAGGAATCCTACACAGGAGGTTGAATCGACAATGAAGTAGGTTTAGACTCTTAGGGTTTAGGTTGCTAGGTCAATTTAAAAAAAAGAATTTAGGTATCATGTGATTGACTTGTGCAGTCCCACATTGACTCGGTCAAGTTAGTACGGACTCGATCGAGTTGACTGGTTTGGTATAGAACTAATCAAGTCATACCTTGACTCGACTGGTTTGGTACCAAACCAGTCACTTGAACTGGTTCAAAGGCCAATGCGGCCCCTTTGGGGGTTGACTTGGCTCAGTTCGAGTGAGATTCAATTGAGTTTTAAAACACTCACTGGGACTTCTTAAAAAAGGCTGGAGTCATTCTGAATATAGCTAAGAGGTTGTTCCATGTGAATTTCTGCTTGGAAATTCCCATGCAAGAAGGTGGATCTCATATTCATCCAATGGGCCTTCCATTTGTATGATGTTGGAAGTGTTAGAACAAGGTAGATGGAATTAATTTCGGCTACATGTGCAAGGGTTTCACTATTGTCAATTCCTTCACTTCCTTCTACTTGGGAAAGTCCTTTGGCAACTAACTAGGCCCTATGTGTATTAACACTTCCATTTGTTGCATACTTAGCCTTTTTCACCCATTTACATTTTGCAAGTTTTCTTACTTTTAGAAGGACAAGAACCCAAGTATCACTTGCCATTAAAGAACAATATTCCTCATTCATTGTTGCATCCCATTTTAGATGGCCATAAACTTCTTCAAATGTCATAAACTTCTCCAAATGTTTATGGATCATGAGTCTTTGAAACTTGAGCCAAAAAAGAGAGGAGGCTCGTTGGAATTATGAACATATACGACATTGATTGGAAGGATCATCAATAAGATTATTGCTTGCTTCTTGTGTTGTATAGACCCATCTAGGAAGTTGTGGTGTTGGTGTTAGTTCATGTTTAGTGGACTCAATTGGAGGAGGATGAGCAAGTGGAGCCATGTTTTCATCCTCATTGTCATCATCTATAGAATAAGAAACCAAAATAGGGGCACGAGGAGAAAAATTGGGAATAGAAGAGAAGAATGGAGACATTTATCAAACTTGATATCTCTCCTAATAATATCTTTTGTTGAATTAGGTTGAAGTTTATGACCTTTTACATCTTCAGAGTTTCCAACAAAATTACACTTCTCACTCTTAATTTGTAATGCTTTCCTTTTCTCATTGGGTATGTGAGCACAAGCTGTGCTACCAAAACACACAAAAGTAGCTTACATTTGGTTTAACGTTACTTCATGTTTCTTAAGTTTTATATTTTAATGTATTTCTGGTAGCGCAAGTAACTATGTAATTGGCATACTTAAAAGCTTCCACCCAAAAATGAAGACTTAATCCCTTTGAGCGGATCATGCAATTTACCATTTTTTAATGTGCAATTATTTTCTCAACAATACCATTTTGTTGTGCTATGATGGAACAATGTGTTGCATCTAAACGTCGTGTAGTGCAACAAGTTGTAAATTTGTTGTTAACATATTTGCCACCATCATATCTTCTTAACTTTGAAAGTGGATTTTTGAATTGTTTTTCTACAAGGGCCACACTTGGGGGGAAACACAACATAAATCTTTCGAAGCTGCTCAGTGTGGCCTTGGGGGCAAGTCTCGAGTTAGGTGCCGTCACCTGATCCTGACTCCTCTGTTTAGGCAAACTCCTCACGAAGCCAAGAGGGGTAGACCCTACTAAAAAGAGGTTAGTAAGTCTTTTTTTAGTTGATGTTTGGTGATGGGAAAGAGTGTTGTTTAAGAGTTTATGGATGGATTAGCAGAATTAAACCAAGCATGCTCACACATAAATTGAGACACATTCACAGCGTGACATAATCATAAATTAAACACCAACTTGTGAAATAAAAATAGAAATATGGGAATATTATTGCAAGTGTATGAGACCAGTGCTAATGGAGTCATTGATTGTTGGAGTGTTGCAATGAGAATTGTTGTGTGGATGTTCTTGGTTTATTTTATTTGTGATTTTAAGATAATGAATTGATTAATGAGGGAAAAGGGGGATTCCCTATATACCTTACGGTACGGGGAATATGTCTGGATTATGATCTAAGTGGCTTCGTACAAAGACATGTGGGCTGGAATAGAGTCTCGAGAGCGTTGTTCAACACTACACCAACAAGGGTGTAGTCTAACTGTGCCCTGAGGTTACCTCCTAGTTGTTCTCGCATCTTTAGTCAAAATTTTCCCACTTGATCACTTATCGGCATCGTCGGATTTTGTTGGTTTATTGGGGACTTGATTTTATTAATGTGAGTAAATTAATTAATGTGAGAAATTGCAGAGTGCAAACAACCGCTTTTGATATTCCAAAGCTTAGACAAGCCTGCGATGGGTAGAGCATACACGGTGCTTACGAAATGTAAATTCTAATTTTAAACCTCCGACAGAGAGCACTCTTGATCTGCGAAGCGAGATTCAAGAGATTTTGGCTAAATTGAACTCTTCGAAAGATAGCACACTTGATCCGCAAATAGTGAGAGTTAAGAGATTTTAAAGAGTCTGAAGACTCAACAAAAGGAAAAAGATGCCAAGTACTGAAAGGAAATGAAGCAAAAAATGAGGTTATCTAATTACTACCCAAGAGTCCCTTTCAGGGCAAAGATTGCACTTGGGAATGAAAGGGGGTTAGTATTATGATTTAGCATGTAAGAAGATTAAGTGCAAAAAATTAAATAAACATTATTTGAAACTAATTAAACTTGCGAAAAGAAAACTTTTAGCAATTTTATACTTTTGCAAAATAATAAAGCTTAAGTGAATTATGCAAAAGTAAAATTTTATGAGAACTTGCGCAAAAAGTAAATAACTCTCAAGCAATATTTAAATCTTCTACGAAAGGTAAAGCTTTTATGGAAAGATTTTGAAATTTATGGAAACGAATGGACACCCAATGAGGAATGATTCTTTTGAGACTTGAAGAAGAGGAAGATTTAGTTGAGCTCTGCCCCTTACTCCAAAGCGATCTTGAAACTTATACACACTTACCAACAAGGCTTAGATCTAGTATGTTAACATATGAAAGATTTAAAGAGCATGAAATATAACTGACTAAAGCATGCTACTTTAAGATCTTTCAAATGCAAAACATCAACAAGTAAATTGAAGATTACAAATACTTGCCCTATGTGCTTGAGAAGAAGCCTTCTAAGCTAGATCCGATTACCAATGTTTGAAGCTAAGCATGTATAAACATTAAAACAATATTACTTCATAAGGAATCAATGATCTCATGCATGCACCAAGTGGACCTCCAAAGCCTCAATTTTATTCCAATATTTGCACAAAAGGAAAAAGCATCACAATATCAACTTAGCAGAGGTTCCTTGCATCCATCCTAAACAATGGAGCAAGCACATGCTTATATAGCAAAAGAGAAGAAGAGGGTGCACTTATGGAGCCTCCAGGGCTTGGAGGGCGCATATCTCTGAAGAGGGAGTGAACAAAGGCTCGAACTAACTCTTAACTGAGCTTGGAAGGTGAGAATAGGTGAGATGGATGCCACCTCACAAGAGGGGCGCCCCTCCTAGACTTTGTAATCTATCCAATAAGAGAGTTCCAAATAGGAAAGTCGCCCAACCAAGGAAGGAGGGCGACTTTCTCAAGGATGAATAGCTTGTAGTGGTCATATATTTGACTGTAGTGACTTGGATTTGATTGGATTGCACTCTGATGATGATTGCCATATCAACTGGGCCTTTATTTGGCTCCAATCCCTCAATTTTAGAGAACTTGTTTTTTCTCCAAACTTTATTAATTTAATTAAAATATTCTCTCTTAATTATTTATGAGAGAATTTTATTTAAGTGAAAAATAATCTTTAAACTTAGGAAAAGTGGGTTTTGGGGTTTCTAACCCGGAGCACCCCCATGGAAAAAAAAACCCTTAGACCACAATTTTATCATATTTTTTATTTTTTAATTAAAATCATTAAAAAACAACGTGAAACGGGAAAAATTAAAATTGTCAGAACTGACTCAAACCCCCAGGGGACCTAGTACATGTTCATAATGACTCAATTATATGTCTAACAAGTTCATAAACATTGACACTTGAACTTTAATAACATCATAAGGCTCAAAAATCGGGGTGACCATTCCAGGCTCCAGCTTTGGAGGAGCGGGTGAAAAACTCGTCAATTATACTATGCTTATTCAACATTTGCATAATTGACAAGGAAAAAACATCATGGAATAATCATCGTTGATAAATAAGTCCTAGGAGGCCATGTTCTTTTACATACGACTGTCTTGCTAGTACATTTTTACAATATCCCCAGGGGGTATGCACATGCAATTATTACAAAGGGGCCAAAAATGGCCCTGAAAAAGTCTTCTGAACTTCTGAACAATGATGATGAACATTGAATATGTTCATAAAACTGGTGGCTCACAAGAAATCCATCTATGGTACAAAATAGTTGGTAATACACGGCTCCAATTGCGGGACGTGCGCTCGTTTGATTTTCACTCAAAAAGAGTGTGCAAGAATCCCAGAGTCTCCGGTTCTTGCACAAAACTTAAGTGCATCAGTTCCACATATACATGATAAATATGCCAAATGAAATCCAAAAAGGTAAAATGTTAATATACAACATTTAACATAAAACAACTAATATACATGATATATGATACAAAAAATAATATACAAAATAATGTACAAAACATAAAAGACTAAAAGACAAGAGGAGAGGGTTTAGAGAAGCCCTGAAATGCCCATGGGCATTTTATGTGTCACCGCTGTAGAACAGCTTCAAATGTTGCCCATTTACTGGTAGGTTCAATCTTTCCCCTTCCATGCTGTTGAGCAGAAAGGAATTTGTGCCGGCAAAATCGTGAATGATAAATGGTCGAATTTATCGTGTTTGCTCGGTTTGTCTCTTCTTTTATCCCACAAGAGGACTGTGTCCCCAATCTGGAAAGGTCTCGGCTTGGTTGACTTATCAAAGGTACTCGTCATGCTCTCCTGATGTCTGATACTCTGATCTAGTGCTCCCCTTCTGCTCTCATCTAGCTCAATAATCTGATTCACCCTTTGCTCCATCTTCTCCTTTTTTGAACCATATTCAATGATCATCTGAAACACTGGTATTTGCATGGTGATGGGTAACTTAACTGTGAAACCATATACCGGTTCAAAGGGAGACTTACCAGGGGCATTCTTATTGGTTATCCGATCCACCCAAAGTACATACTTGATCTTGCTCTCCCATGCCTTCTTATCGTTCACCACAGTTTTCTTGATAATATTCATTAAGTTCTTGTTTGTGGATTCAGCAAGTCCATTTCCCTGGGGGTAATAATTGGAGGAATGGGATAGGGTAATGCCATACTTAAAGCAAAAGGAAGTGATATCAATAGAACTGAAAGCCTTAGCATCATATGTTGTTATATTAAGAGGGACACCAAATCTTGTGATGATTTTATCCTCGAGGAAATTGATAACAACTTTCTCAGTGGCTGATTTGGTGGGTATGGCTTCTACCCACTTGGTGAAATAATCAATAATTGTAAGGATCCAAGTAAACCTGTTACTTGAATTATCCTTGAACTGACCAATGAAGTCAAGGCCCCACTGCTGAAAGGGGGCAAGGGCCACTACTGGCTTGAGGGGAAGAGTTGCCAATTTCTGCTTCCCGGTAAAGAGCTGGCACTCTCGACAACACTTAACAAACTTATGCACATCTGTGAAAAGGGTTGGCCAGTAGTAACTTGCTTGGAGGATTTTGTGGGCAGCTGTATTTGCTACAAAGTGGCCTCCACAAAATCCTGAATGAATCTCTATCAAGATTCTTTTGGAATCTTGTTCATTCACACATCTAAGTATTATCCCGTTTGAGTTCCTCCAACCCAAACCTTCTTGAGTGAGACAATACCTAGCTGTTTTCAACCTTAAAGCCTGTCTTTTATGACCCTTGAGGTGATTTGGCCAAGTAAGGTGAAGAAGGAAATAAATGATGTCCGAATACCAGTGGTAGTCAAGATTCTGGAATGATGGGGTCATGATTGGCCTTTCGTTTTCACAAACCATTCCTATGGCTTCCTTATTCTTTTGAGTCAACATCTTAGCAAGACCCTGTCCTTTGATGAGCTTGGTGGGTTTTTTTTTCTAAGTCATATTCTTGAATCTTTGATACCCATGTACCCCTCACTCCTAAACAATCTTGTTGGGATAAGATGTCTTTTATCGCAACACGGAGAACATAACCCATGACTTTAGAATACCCAATATAGGTGTTGAAATGTTTCAATGATTTAACCAAGGCATAAGCTTGCTTCTCCACGATGGTGTTTTTTAATTCTGAATTCTGCAAAGCACAACTCATGAAAGCAATGGGTTGCTCAAATCCTTCGTTATTCTTTTGGAGCAAGACCCTTGCTATGGTGTCTTCAGATGCAAAGGAAAATATCATGAAGTCCTTGGTGTAGTCTGGGCTGACTAGGACAGGCGATCTTGTGATTGCAACTTTTATACATGAGATGGCCTCCCTTACCTCATTCGTCCACACAAACTTGACATCTTTCTTTAATAGTTTTTGCATGGGTTTCATCAACTCAACCAAGTTAGGGATGAGTCTTCTAATGAAGTTGATGTGTCCATTAAAAGATTGGAGGGCTTTAACATTCTTAGGCAAAGGTATCTTCTTAATTGCCTCTATTCTCTTGGGATCAACTTTGATCTCGTCCTTGGATATTATGTGTCCTAGGAGTTTTCCTTCATCGATACCTGGGATTGACTTAGCTGGATTTAAGGAAATGCCATACTTTCTACACCTTTCGAATACTTGTTTTAAATGACTTATATGGCTAGATATTTCTTTGGAGAAAACAATCTCATCTTGATAAATCTTTTATACATGAGATGGCCTCCCTTCCCTCATTCGTCCACACAAACTTGACATCTTTCTTTAATAGTTTCTGCATGGGTTTCATCAACTCAACCAAGTTAGGGATGAGTCTTCTAATGAAGTTGATGTGTCCATTAAAAGATTGGAGGGCTTTAACATTCTTAGGCAAAGGTATCTTTTTAATTGCCTCTATTCTCTTGGGATCAACTTTGATCCCGTCCTTGGATATTATGTGTCCTAGGAGTTTTCCTTCATCGATACCTGGGATTGACTTAGCTGGATTTAAGGAAATGCCATACTTTCTACACCTTTCGAATACTTGTTTTAAATGACTTATATGGCTAGATATTTCTTTGGAGAAAACAATCTCATCTTGATAAATCTTTATGATTTTTCCAATTAGCTCCTTGAATGCATAGTCCATAGCTCTTTGGAAAGTGGCCCCAGTGTTCAATAAACCAAAAGGCATTCTTAAGTATTCGAAAGTACCCCAAGGAGTTGTGAAAGTCGTCTTATGCCTGTCTTCTTTCTGGATGACGACTTGGTTGTACCTTGAAAAACCATCTAGCATGGACATCATGCTAGCACTTTTGACCATTTGGAGAAGGGTTTCCATATTTGGAAGCGGATAGTTGTCCTTCTAACAAGCCACATTTAGATTCCTAAAGTCTATGCATATCCTTATGCTTTTGTTCTTCTTGCTAACAACCACTAAGTTAGAGCACTAGGATGAATGTCTTGTAGGTGCAATAATCCCTGCTACTAACATTTTCTCAAGCTCCTTTTTTACAATGGGAGCTAACTTAGGGTTAATCTATCTCAATTTTTGCTTGAAAGGTTCGACTTCTTTGATCTCTTGCTTTAAAGGTATAGTGTGTTGAAATACATCTTCACTATATGCTTTTAATTTGTCATAAGTAAAAGCAAAGACATCTCTATACTCTTTAACTAGGCTGATTAAGCCATTCCTTTCTTTTTCTGAGGAACCTTTTCTGATTTTTATCATTTTAGGTTCTTTATTTGACCCATTGTTTATTTCCACATAGTCCCCAGGTTTCATTGATTGAATATTGTTCTTCCTTCGGTCCTGCATGTCAAAGATGCTTTCAAATGCTACTAAGCCACGCGGAACATGATTGTTGAACTGATCGCCCTCACCCTGATACTCTTTACCCTCTTCTTGAGAATTGACATTAAAGTTTGAGAATTCTTCAACATTTTGAACAAACTTTATGATTTGTTCATCATCTCGAAAAACCTGCCAATGTTCCATGTTATCTGGTACTGATGGCCTGAAATTGATTTCTAAAGTACAGTCACCATTTAACATTTCATCTGAAGGTTGCAGGGTCGATGCTGAAACTACTAACTTATCCACTGCGCTGTTCTGATCTCTAGGAATGGCTTCTATGTTTAAGGCATCAAAGAATTCCATGGTGTGCCAAATTGCATTTCTATACCTTTTTAGTCTTTGACACTTACATGCAAATTGGTTCTTTACTTGTTGAACTATCAAATCAGAGTCACCTGTTATACTTAATATCTTTATCCCCATATCTTTTGCTAGTTCAATCCCAAGTAAGAGTGCCTCATATTCTGCTACGTTGTTTGTTGCTTCAAATTCCAGCCTATATGCAAAGTTGAAAATCTGCCCTCTCGGTGAAGTGATGACAATCCCAACCCCCTTTCTTGCTCTTGAATGAGCACCATCAAAGTTCATTTTCCAAATTTCATCTACCTTTTCATTCTTAATTTGCTCTTGAATAGGGGCTAAAAAGGTAGAATTAATTGCATAATTCCCAAGATCATCAGTATTATAGACATATTGATTTGAGGGTCTCTTGAGATTTTCCACATGATTTTTCTTTTCCTTCTCGTTATGCAATTTCACTAATGAGTCCTCTGATGTAGGTACAATGGCATAGGTCCAGTCCATTTGGATCCAACCTCCTAAAGTAGCAGCCCACTTTTTGGAAAGTAACATCCCTCACTTATTAGGTACATCTATCACAAGGATATCCATAGTTACATGAATGTCTGGATACTTGGCCAATCTAACCGATTGATTCTCAATAATGCCCACTACATCAACTTGTCTAGAATCCATGGCACAAACATTTTGATATGGTTTGGATGTTCTAAGATTAAGTTGATGCATAACCTTCTTGGTCATGATGTTGGATGGAGATCCTGAATCTAACATACAGTTGTGTAGAAGAAGATCACCTATCATCAATGACACATAAAAGGGCGGATGATCTTCCTTTCTTGGGTCCATGGTATGTAGAAATACTAAGGGATCTTCCATGACATTGTTGTTGCTTGTGGAAGGTTGCTCTAAATTTTCAGTAAAGGTAACTTTCTTCGGGGTGGGAGGATTTAAGACTCTCATTAGTTTTCAACTTTTTCTCTTTGTACAAGAATCTTGAAGATTTCGGTAGCTGGCATAGGTATTTTTACTTTTTAAACCAATTACCTAAATCAATATTCATATCAACAGAATTATAAAGATCTGTTACCTTAGGTGGATATTGAATATTCTTTCCAACATTTTCTCTTCTCTGGTATGTGAAGCCTTTGGACTTCGGCATCTCTCGGATTTGGTCAGGTGAATGCATCTCTCCATAAGTTTTGGTAAGCTTGTCTTTCTCCTGGCTATATTGTCTAGCCCGTTTCCAACTTTCTCTGGGAATGGTATGGACATCACTTACGACATTTACATAATCAGGCTTGCTTGAAAACTGCTCACTACTACTCGCTTTAGGAAAACCATTCTCTAGGACATAGCGTGCAAAGTAACAAGTGGATTTTTCGTGAAAATATTTGCATGCTCTACAAAAAGGTGTATAATCTTCTACCATGTTAGCAAACCTCTAATTGATTCGAAGGCCTCTTTTCATGGGTTGGTCCCTTCTTCTGCCAATTTCCCTAGGGAGGAAAATTTTGTTGAATAGGTTGGGACTGAGATTGTTCCATGACTATGACTCGATTCTGCATTTCCTTAATTTGGGAAACATACTTCATTTCCACAGCTTCCATCTTCTCATTTATTTATTTAATTTTTCTATCATGATTATCCTGATGAGAAGTGGATGCATTCTCTTTAGGCTTAGTTTGTTTCATGGGAACTAGTGCTCTTGTATATCTAGGAATGTTAGACTTGCAAGAAGATTGCATGTTTCTATCAATTTTCATAGCCATATCTTGAGCCATCAAAAGTGTGGTAGGCTCCTTATCTCTATAAGATGATATTGCATCTCACCACTTAAAGCTTTGATGTAATAAACCAAGATAGATTGTGCTGTTAGTTTAAAGTTTGTATGCATGATGTTCACTAAGTCGTGGAATTTCTTATTGAATTCGTCCATAGTCTCGTTCTCACTTCTCTTAATAGTATGGAGGGCAGCTAGTTGATGACGTGGCTCTTTTTTCTCTCCCCATTTGTTTGTGAAAGCAATTTTAAAATTTGCTAAAGTTGCGAAAGAGTTGTTAGGTAAGTTCATAAACCAGTCACTAGCATCCCCTTCTAAAGATAAGGAAAACAACTTCATGTAAACATCTTTCATGTCCATGGTCAACTGTTCTACACCAACTACTGATACACTTTGAAAAATTCTTCAGATGGATAGTTGCGGTTATGGCATCGGTCTCGGTGAATGTAGGCAGTTTGTCAATAGCTTTGTCAGGTAGATCATGGGGTTGACTTGCTATTTGAACAATGTTAAGTGGACTAAAGAATTCACCCATTATGTCAGATAAAATATTACTGTTTTCTAAAACTAGACAATGGATGTCCGAAATGGGCTCAGATCCTAGATTCTCAAGAATCTTACGAGAAGAGAGCTTGTTTAATTTCCTGATAAACCTTCTTAGGTTCAGGGATGAAATCAAGTAAGCCTACATAATTTCTTCTAGTTGAATACCTTAGTAAATTATGTGACAATGGAGTCGCCAGATGGATCAAGTCTAATTTCAGAGTTTATTGGACTAAAATCAATCAAAAGTTTAAGGTAAAAAACTAAAAGAAAAACTAAGGTAAGTCGAACTTGGAAAAAAAATTTGCCCCTGGCATTGGCGCCAAAAATGTTGCCACCGAAATGCACACTTGGGGGGGAGTGCAATTGAAATCTTTCGAAGCTGCTCGGTCTGGCCTTGGGGGCAAGTCTCGAGTCAGGTGCTGTCACCTGATCCTGACTCCTCCGTTTAGGCAAACTTCTAACGAAGCCAAGGAGGGTAGACCCTACTAAAAAGTGGTTACTAAGTCTTTTTTTTAGTTGATGTTTGGTGATGGGAAAGAGTGTTGTTTAGGAGTTGTTTATGGATGGATTAGCAGAATTAAACCAAGTATGCTCACACATAAATTGAGACACATTCACAACATGACATAATCATAAATTAAACACCAACTTGCGAGATAAAAATAGAAATACGAGAATATTATTGCAAGTGTATGAGACCAGTGCTAATGGAGTCACTGATTGTTGGAGTGCTGTAATAAGAACTGTTGTGCGAATGTTCTTGGTTTATTTTATTTGTGATTTTAAGATAATGAGTTGATTAATGAGGGAATATGTCCGGATTATGATCTAAGTGGCTTCGTACAAAGACATGTGGGTTGGAATGGAGTCTGGAGAGCGGTGTTCAACACTACACCAACAAAGGTGTAGTCTAACTGTGCCCTGAGGTCGCCTCCCAGTTGTTCTCGCATCTTTAGTCAAAATTTTCCCACTTGATCACTAATCGGCAACGCTGGATTTTCATTGGTTTATTGGGGACTTGATTTTATTAATGTGAGTAGCTTAATTAATGCGAGAAATTGTAGAGTGCAAAGAACCGCTTTTGATATCCCAAAGCTCAGACAAGCCTACGATGGGTAAAGCATACACGGTGCTTACGAAATGTAAATTCCCATTTTAACCCTGCTACAGAGAGCACTCTTGATCAGTGAAGTGAGATTCAAGAGATTTTGGCTAAATTGAACTCTTCGAAAGAGAGCACTCTTGATCCACAAATAACGAGATTCAGTAGATTTTATAGAGTCTGAAGACTCAACAAAAGGAAAAAGATGCAAAGTACTGAAAGGAAATGAAGCAAAAATGAGGTTATTTAATTACTTCCCAAGAGTCTCTTTTAGGTTAAAGACCGTACTCGGGAAAGCAAGGGGGTTAGTATTATGATTTTGGCATGCAAGAAGATCAAGTGCAAAAAAGTAAAATTGTCCAAACTGACTCAACTCCTAGGGGACCTAGTACATGTTCATAATGACTCAATTATATGTCTAGCAAGTTCATAAACAGTGACACTTGAACCTTAATAACATCCGAAGGCTAAAAAATCAGGGTGACCATTCCAGCTTTGGAGGAGAGGGTGAAAAACTCGTCAATTATACTATGCTATGTTTATTCAACATTTGCATAATTGACAAGGGAAAAACACCATGGAATAATCACCGTTGATAAATAAGTCCTAGGAGGCCAAGTTCTTTTACATACGTTCGTCTTGCTAGTACATTTTTACAATATCCCTAAGGGGTATGGACATGCAATTATTACAAAGGTGCCAAAAATGGCCCTGAAAAGTCTCATGAACTTTTGAACACTGATGATGAACATTGAATATGTTCATAAAATTGGCGGCTCACAAGAAATCCAACTATGGTACGAAATAGTTGGTAACTGGCCTTGTTGGCAAAAAACGTGTCAAAAACAGAACTTTTAAGTTTTAAGAAATAAGTGTGTATGGAGAAGTCATCAATGAAGGTTAAGAAGTACATGGACCCGAGGAAAGAATCAAAAGTAAGTCGACCATACAAATCATTATGAACAAAGTACAAGGGAGTTGATGTGTGCCAAGATGAATACTCGTCTTGGTAATGTTTGTTGAGAACACAATCAAAACAAACACCATCTCTTCAAGACACTAGAAGAAGACTAGACATGATATTTTGTTTACAATGTACATAGCTGTTGCAATGAATGATAATTTAGATGAGCAAACTTCTATTGCCAAAGTTTGCTCACTTCATGGCAAAGTTTGCTCACACCATTGCTATGAGCATTGAAAGCTGAGCGAAGAGATGATGACTCGAACTTGTCAAATCTTAGCTTGGTCATGTCATGAATAATTCTAGTTGCTAAGATATGCTTGGTATCATCTAAATCTTTGATTACAGCTTGTTGAGGTGACAATTCTAATGTTTTGCGTTCACCTAGATGAGTGATTTGATACACTGCTAGAGGGTTGTAGGAAATACTTGACACAACATACATCATATAAGTATCCATCATCTAATTTAGTTGTTCTAGAACCTATTACATTAAGATATCTATCATTGTAGATAAATATTTATTTGTTGTTATATTCATTAAGAGTAGAAACATATTATAAGTTGCTTTAGAATCAATAAGCCACTCACTAGAAAAAGTGGATGTTGTGTTGAAAGAAAAACTAGAGGTAGAAAGTGCATGTCCATGAGAAGAGTTGAAGAAGAAAGATTATGATTGATGTTGTTTTTTTCATTGCTGCTTCTAATGCTTCCATCTTTTTAAAATATGTAGACTCTGTATGATCATTTTGCTAACAACAATTGCACTATCTTTCAGTGTTCTTGCCTTTGGACTTGATTCCTTAAACACCACTGAGAATAGTAGTTGGTTGAGAGTGTTTGGGACCCTTGTTTTGTTTGTTATTGTGAGGATGTTGCTTCTTCAGATGCTTGGAGTCTTGCTTTTGTTATGCCTCTATGGCTTTGTTAGATGTACTTGCAGTGCTACTCAATCCAAGGCACAAGAGCTTCTCTTGTTACCTATCTAGAGAATCATAAAATGATTCAAAAGAGGGAATTTTGTAAATAGTCCCTCGAGTAATAAGTGCTCCTCTAGCGGAGTGAGAAGTAGATGCAAAAATAGAAAAGGCATTGCCATGCTTAGCAAGAATAACATTTATGAGTTGATCACTTGTGTTTTGTAGGCCACATCCTGCAAGTAAAGTCTAAGTGGTTTGAACTTTGAAAGAAAAATTTCGATGCAACTAAAATTTTTAGGATTCAAAGCAATCAACTTATTTTCGAGTTGGTGGGATTGAATTTGGTTGTTTACAAAATATGATTACCATCTTTTGCCAAGCTTTATTTGAGGTTTTAATCCCTTCAATGTGAAAGTTCACTCTAAATCATTAGATATTGACATTTGTATCAATTCACATGTTGCATCATTTTTGTTATTTATTTCAATTCTCTTTAATGGTTCAAAGGGGGCAACTTTTGTTCTTAATGTGACCTGATCAAGTTTGTTACATCTAAGTAAATCTTTCATAAGGAATGTTTAGGAGTAATAGTTAGAATTGGTAAGCAGGACGTCACTTGAATTTTACCATATTACCATATGAATGTAAAATGGTTTCAAATGTGTAAATTCATTCTCTAGATAGAGAGAGCTTGAAAAATTGGACCATTTAAAAAAAATCATTGAAAACAAATTTCAGATGACAAAGTTATGCCCTTTTGAAGAAAAACTTAAAAGGGAAAAATGTTAACCAAGATGCTATTGGCATGTGGAGGTTGGCTAACATGGTGAATTTAAGTCCACAATGACATTGTGGAGTTAGAAAGAATACTTTCGCCCCCTTCAACTCTAACTTTGTGCAATAAACCGTTATTCCAAATAGTTATTTTAAAACTTGTGACTCATTTTTATATCATTAATGAGATGGACCTTGCTTTAAAGTTATTTAATGTTTTAAGTTGCATGCACTTTTACAAAAAGTAACTTGAGGAAAGAAAGACTTGAAACTCGATCTCTATATCTATAAATTAACTTTCAACCAAGTGAATTATAGGAAAATTATATCAAATGTTAGAAGGAGAAAGGGGGCTTTCTTTGTTCACTTCTGGCTTCTTGGAAGTGTGCTTACCCTAAAACCCTTGTTTTGGCTTGCAAACAAGTTTATACAACACCACACACAAAAACAAGGGAATGTTTCCAAAAGAGCTTAAAAAATAATTTTAGAACTTTTTGTTTTTGATTTGCGAGGATTGCTCAAGGTGCAAGGAAAATAACATACACTAATAAAAAAGGACTTTCATCTTGGTTTATTGATAAAAAATAAAGTAACTTGGCAATATAAATAAACAAAACCCAAATAACAAATTTACACAACATAAAAGAGGACTTAAAAAATTAAAAAACAAAATTGTAAACCTTCAGTTTTGAGATAAATGATCATATTTGGAAGCAATGCAGCTAGTCACTTGACCCAACTATGTTAAAATCAGTAGAATCAAATAGTCCTTTGTTGTATGCAATGACATAGGTTCAATATTGTTAGAATATTGAGAATATGCATAAACATACAACAATACTAACAATTTAAATCAATAACAAAGATCTACTAGTCTAGCCTTCTATCTATACAAGCAACAATAATCATGTAAGAACAAGAGATATGAGAACAAGAGAACAATACACCAGATATACGTGGTAAAACCCCAAATGGGGAAAAATCTACGAAAGGCTTGGTCTTCTATTGATCTTCAAAAATCTCCAATCTTATAAGAGAGCTCCACCCCACATGCTTCACAGCTTTACAATAACATCACAATTCTTGAGATCACCATATTCAATATATACTTGTATGCCCAAAGGTTTTCCCTCAGCTCTATTATATACCAAGAGGTTTGGAAGAATAACATCCCAAAATACATGTGGTATAAATGATTTTCCCTCTCTTTATATAATGAATGGTAAAAGGAGCATATTACTCTATGATGCATGTGGGATAACTCCTTTTTACATAAGATTAGAGTTATTTATGCCTTCTAATGCTAGATAAGACATCTTATGACATTATACTAGACATCATTACACTTGCAATATTAAAATTACACATTCCAACAAATATCTTGATCAACAAAGGGAGCAAATTTTCATAGGAGCCTTGCTACCATTTTCAAAAAGTAGGGTATATCCACATACATCAAACACCTTAAGGTATATCCACATAGGTCAAACACCTTAAGGTTACACACGTAGATCAAAGATCAATACACCAATGTTTACGTGGTTAAAACCCTCAAGGAGGAAATAGTCCAAAGCCCCAACCAACACGACCATGAGACAATATATCAATGTAAAAATAAAGTAGAATACATGAACATCTCTTAACTATTAATCATTAACAAATGACCCTCCATCCGCTTTAAATAGAGATTATGGACCAACCGAGTGGTAGGCCATGGATCACGTGTCGTTAATATTGAAGGGAAGTGAACCATTTGATCACTTTATGTCTAGAACATAATTGTTACCACCAAATTATTTAGTTACAACACACTACCTAAAAACACATTAGATCAAGTTGATATGAATTAACCCGTGTTTAAATATCTTAACACTCCCATCACTCAAAATAACTTTTTTTTGACTTGGTTTTGTCACCAACAAACTTGTCAAATTAGTCACTCTTGTTAATCATATGCTTTGTAGCTTCATAATTGAAGAACTAGTAGGTTGAGATACCTTTGCTTGAGAAGCAACAAAATCATATAACTCTTATTTATGGTTTGCAACATTGGATTGCTTCTTTCTCAACCACACCTGGTTGTGTTGCTAATCCTACAACTTTTTCTCTTTAGCTTCTCTTAATATGACCAATTTTACCACAATAATAACAATTCACATTATTTGTTGACTTATTTGAACTAGACATCTTATTGCTCCTGTTGTTATTTTCATCTTGCTTTTGCAGAATCTGTGACCTTTTGCCCATAATCATTGCTTCAAAGGCACTCATGGATGCTCCACTAATGCTTTCAAATTGCTTTTTTTATCTTCCTTTTTGTAATAATATACTATACAACATTTCAAATTTTAGGTTTGTTGTTTTTGAAGTAATATTTAGTGTTTCAACAAAATTCACAAAAGAGATAGGGTGGCTCTTCATTGTGATCACAACAAGATCTTCCTCATCAACTTCTTTCTATATTGCAAGCCATTGATCTCTAATGTCTTTCAATTAGAGCAAGTGCTTTGTAATAGAATGAATTCATCTATGTTGAAACAATAAACTTTTAAGGTGAAAAGCCCCACCTTTATTTGAAGTGTCATGCATTTGAATTGACCTTGACAAAATTTTGAAAGTATTGTATGCATCTTGCACTTGTGGGAGCATGTCATGCATTTGAATTGACCTTGACAAAATTTTGAAAGTATTGTATGCATCTTGCACTTGTGGGAGCATGTTGTTGATGACTCGATCATTGAGAACTTATGAGCATCATTGCTTTTGCACTCTTAAAATAGACTCTTATTGTGATATTCATCAAGATATCTTTGGTCTTTACCAATGACCACCCTTAGGAACTGATTGTATTTGTAGATGGCAATCATGCGTGGGTCTAGACATTGTAGTTATGATTGTTTCCCTTCTAACGAGAGTCCAACAATGGGTTCAAAAGGCTTGCCATGTTTTTCATCAAGGAAACACTATGTGCCAATGAAATAATTAGGCTAAACTTTGAAATTCTCGCAATTACCTCCAAATTTTTTATTGTGATTAGACACAACCGTGGCATTCAACACCACCACACCACTTTGGCATTAACCCAATACCACTAGTGTCACTAATGGAAATTCATTATTTTCTCAATATTTTCAATAAAATAATTTTTTGGTGAGGATCCTATTGTCCACTAGTGTCTAATGGTTTTTCCTTTTTTTTATCAATGTTGTCCATAAAATATTTTTTTGGTTAGGATCTTAGACATTAGGAGGTTGCTCAAGACAAACTTGGTCTAATTTTATAGTCACGTGTGCTCTTAGTGTGATTCTCTAGTGTGCTTTTCTACATGAGGTATTTGATAGTCATCATTCTATGTTTTTGCATAGCTGATTTGATAGTTCTCATATTCTTGGTATTCATGACAATTTATCCGTGGCTTATGACATTATCGGTCCTTGATCTCTACATAAATATCATCCAAGACCATTCGTCGGTGATGTTAGTGTGATGCAACATGGCAAAGAATAAAGTAATTGTATTGGGGTTGTAAGCCTTCTATAGTAGTAATGCAATTTTCTTTTGTTCCATGGATGATTTTTTTTTGATGGTTGTACCACGTAAATCTTGTTGTCTCTATGTTTCATTTGTGTGAGTTATTTGCTTGTTGGTCGTACGTGTGGTTGCCCATCTCTTGAATTTCCCAATTTGGTATCAAAGTGCTCATAAGGTTAACTCCTATTTTGTTTTGAGATCGAGGTAGCTTGCTGCAACTATGAATGTCTTGATTGCATGTAGAAGACATGTTTGTTATTTTCATGATCAACCCTAGTAGTTGTGTTGAGTATTGGAAGAGCTTCTAAACCCTTCTTTTGGTTTTGGAATTATCCCTCTGAAGCTCTTAGTACTAGTTATTGAAGATCCTAGCCTACCATTCATTTTTGTCAAAATTTGTGCATTGTGGAGAAACACTTGTCATTCCATGTGTGGAATGTACTTTTCCATGTGGGGTTGGGTTGTATTGAGCATTGCTTTCTTGAATTGTAAATGGGTACGGAATTTGTCTAATTTTTGCCAAGCATGATGGGGGGCATATTCTTGCTTCCTCCCTTTTCAAGAAACACTTTGTTTAGCCTTTTTATGCAAACATCTTTTTTCGCTTGGAGCACCCTCGTTGATTGGTAATAGTTTTGCTTTTTTGTGCCTACATCCAACCTCTTCAACTTCAACACATCAACTTTCTTGATAGGTTTAGTGTTTGTCCATGTGTTTTTATGTTCACACCATTTTATTGCTTAGATCATTTATGTTGATCAATGGCAATTTTTTCCTTTTTGTGCATCCTCTATAACCTTGACACATCACCCATGTTGACAATGCTAGTGATTGCATTTTTTTCATGGAGCACCTTAACGAGTTTTTGTTACTCTAGCACCTATTTTGCTTGGAGTGCCCTTGTTGATCGATGACGATGTTCTTTCTTTTTATGTAACACCTCTTTTGCTTGGAGGAACCTTGTTGAATGACAATAGTTGTTAGATTCATGTTCCAATCCCTTGAAAGCACTAAGAAGTACCCTTCTATCTTTAGAGAGATAAGTTGAAGATTGGAGTGAATGAAACCCATATCTTCATCCTTCTGTTATCCTTTACTGAATTGATAAAGCAATAGGTGCTCTAGGGCCTCTCTCACAGATGTGTGTGATGACAAATACTTAATCCTCCTTGTGTGTTACCTCCTCATCTTGTTTTCTGGACATCTTATAGACCTTTCTTTCACTTTACATGTATTTTTTTTGTTATTGTGCTATATCATGTATTTCTATTGTTATTATGCTCGCAAGACAGCTTAGGGCACTCCTAGAGCTTGGTATCACTGATTATATTTCCTAGTCCCATTGACGTACTTGTCCTGGGCATTCGTTGGAAACTTGTAAGATTATGTTAAAAGTCTTTTCTTTCTTGAAGATGAACTAGCCACTTGTGGAAGGTCCTGAATGGATAAGGTTGCTAACTCTTCTACTTTGACTCAATACATTCCAAAGTTCCAGCATAACTCCTTTCCTTGCTGCCAATTTGGTTACATGGCCTCAAAGAGGCTATTGAGCTCTTGCAACAATGTTTTCACGAGTGATGAGGTTCTTTAATGGATAATTGGGCATGCTGAGGAAGCTTTTGAAGCCAAAAAATTCCAGGCAACCTAATATTAGCAAAAAAATGTTGTAGAATTTAAACTGCACCCTTTGCACTCCAAACTCTTCCTGCACCAACAAGAAAATGGTCAATAACTCCTTTGACTGCACTCTCTTCACTCCAAAGTCTATGCAATTACAAATAAATGAACGAGAACTCTTCCCACTGTACTCGAAAATGGCTGCAAACATGCAATGTGAAAAGGTGGTGACAATGCTCCTTTTTATAAAAAAAATGGAAACAGAAATTCCCATTTTAATGTTACTTTTTGCTGGAAAAAAGTACTCTCCCTTCTTTTCCCTGTTTTCCCATTAATTTTTGCAGATGTTTTCAATTACCCTATTTCTTTTCATGATAAATACCTGGGAAACATTTGCATATAATTTTCATGCATTTCATATTTGTTTCCCATATAGAAAGTGTTTATGGGTAGAAAAGGCTAGCGAAACAAGCATATCCTGCAATGAAGGGTGCCAATAGTCCCCTCTTCAAGCTACTTTGAATGCCATCCTTACCAATTGTGCCAGATACCTTTCATTTATAGCATAGAAGATGCTTAACAACTTCCCAAGTTTGTTTTCAATAGCTTGAAAATGTACGGGCCTAGAAATCTAGAAGTAGCCTAGAGCAAGGGGAGCAATGCAAGTGAGTCCCCCTAGAATCAAACCACATAGTCAAATACTTCATAATAGCTACTCTTTCAATAAAGTGTGATCATTGCTTAAATACCACAGCTTTGACATGCGTGGAGCGTGGAAGAAATGATTCAGATTACCCCAAAGTAATCCCTTGAACACATTAAAACTTTGATAGAATCTTGTAGCTTCCATCTCCTTTAAGCCCATTTCCATCATCTCATACAATGGTTAAACCCTTTACATGGTACTTAGATAATTGTTTATGCCAATTTATGTAATAGAGGTAAAAGTTTATTGGGAGACACTAATTTCTACAAAAAGTTCATCTATCACTATTCCTCTTATTGGCATCGGATCATTCCTATGAGGAGTTTGAAGTGTAAAAGCTTTACAAATCTCAAGGATGCTATCTGCTCAACACTTGTATTAGCACTCTTGAGTCCTTGACATTCGGAATCCTTTGAAAGCAGAGACAAATGCCATCCAATTTGCTGAAGGTGCTTTTGTTAAAATATGAATATAAGGGAGATGTGTGGAGTATATGAATTTATAATCAATGGAGTTGATTGGATACAATGAAGAAGATTCCTTTATTTCTTTCATTAGATAGTTGTTCTACCTACTTGTCCTAGTCACTTCATATTAATGACACTTTATTATTCGAACTAACAACACTTCATTATTGGAACTAACAACACTGAATAAAGTCATTTAACATAAGGAGACTTTATCACATTTTGGACTTAAGTATTAGAGTGTTAAACACTTGAACATTGCCTTGCAAAATTCTACCTTTTTATTTTCAGCAGTTCATCTCTCTGACCTGTGTTGGTGATACATTGGATTGCCGTACCCTTCATCTTTGAAGGCAGAGTTCATTTACATCCCCACCTAAGCAATCTTCTCGCCATTTCTTCTTACTGGAGCAGGAATGCACAGGTGGGGTAATCAACTCATTTACCTGGCTGGAAATTTATCTGTGGGGTTAAAAAAGGTATTCTTCATTGGTTTCAATGAATCAGCGGGGTAAACTTCAACATCCTTGATCGTATTTTCTTTCATTATTTTTTTGGAAAACTGATCTTCTGGATAAATTTTAAGAGATTTTGAACAAGACTTGTGGTTCTGTCTAAAAAGGCATGCTATTTTTTTGACTCCTAATATGTTAATCAGATTCTAAATTTTTTCTTCTGCACCCTTGTTTGAGCTTTGTATTTGTGTGCCAAAATTACTTATATTAAAAAAAATGCTTCAAGAAATAAATGACTCCAAAATCTGAAAACTAGGTATGTAGATTACACAGTTTCTGCCACATTTATGACATGTATGCCACAGTTTTCTGTCCCCTGAGCATCTGTTATCATAGGGCGCCCTTGTCACCTTATTTGACTGTCGCTGGCTTCATAAATAATTAAATATGCAGAAATATGGCTGCAACAGCATTTTCACATCTGTTTTTCCGTGATTTATGTCTGACCTCACATTTCCTGCTAGGTTGCATGCTGTTGATTGTATCTGCTATGAGATTGGTCTATGTAAGATCCTAGTGCACCAGAGTCAATCATCAACTTGCAATCATTTATTTACTTGTTTTATAGTGATCATTTTCAACCTGCAATTGCGTTTGGGTTAGGATGCTAAATCTCATCTTCTGCTATTGCTTGTCGTGCCAGTCTGCTGGTATGTCTGTAGGCTGTGTTTTTGTCTTCTAGTGTTAAAGCCCTAGTCAGAGTCTGTCTTTGCCCTGCTATCATTTTATTTAGTTATTAATTTTAGTCTCTATTTTCAACTTGCATTGCGTTTGGGTCAGGATGCCAAGTCTCATCCTTTCTTGTCATGCCATATTCTGCTGGTGTGTCTGTAGGCTGCATTTTTGGTCAGTTAGCGTGGGACACATTCTCCTGTTGCATATGCTGCTGCAAGTATGGCGGCAGATTCTCTTGTGTCTGTGCAGCATTAGTTTTTCACTGGCTTTGGGGTTTCATTCCCCCATCTTCTCCTTGAGCTTCTCTTCAAATGTTTCTTTATTTTTATTTTAATATTTTTCTTTCAAATTTTTATAAACTATATATCAAACATTTTTTAAAAACTAAAGTCTGTACTTCAGAAAATTGAAATTTGAAACTTACATATCCTTTCTCTGCGCTCTTCTTTTTCCTAGGCAGGACCACTTGAGGCAAATGCATGCATGTCTGTTCTTTGGATCCACTAATAATATCCAATAACCTTTTATTCACAGGCACAAAAGACCCCAATATTGTCTGATACCATGTTACACATGATTACATGAGATACAAGTGAGATGTGGAATGTATGAATTTATTATCAAAGTATCTCCTTGATGTCTTTCATTAGGTAGTTGTGTCAGGTACTTGACCTAACGACTTCATGTCAATAACACTTATTCTAACTTAACATGAAGTGAATTCATAACTTGAAATAACATTTTTGGACTTTAGTATTTGAGTGTTAAATACATCAGTTATTCTTAACCAGGGAGGACATCAAATGGCTTAGCACTCCAAAGCTTCATTAGACACTAAGTTAAATTATATCACTTGTAATAAACAATTTTACGCCTTAGTTCACTGTTCAAGCACTTACTAGTGGTAGTTCCACCTTGTCAAAGAGATTTTGCTGCATACCAACCACCGGTTCACTGTTCAAGCACTTACAAGTGGTACTTCCACCTTGTCAAAGAAACTTTTCTGCATACCAAACCACCAGCTCTTGCAATTCCCAGAATAAACAATTTTACACCTTAGTTCACTGTTCAAGCACTTACTAGTGGTACTTACACCTTGTCAAAGAGACTTTTCTGCATACCAACCACCAGCTCTTGCAATTTCTAGAATCCCTACCATAAATTCCAAGAATTTTTCCATATGAAATGGGAAATCTTATTTGCAACAATGGTATGGTATTATGCCTAGTTGAATTATAGCATTTGTCACAAAGAACTACACACTTCATGTCAAGCACTTTAACACTTACAAAGTTGCAACAGTTTCATCATCCCAAATAAATCACTATGTAAAGAAATGGAGAGAAATTGAGGAGGTTGAGATGTGTACATATAGGTTTTTATGGTTTGTCTGAACATAGTTTGAAAAGTCATTGAATTTTGTTAACCAGCATAATTCCATCTTAAACTCGGATCTATCAAGCACTGAGAGGTATCCAATTTCTTGAGGTGTATTTTTTTTAATTTTAATTTTTTTACACATTAAAAAAATTTACATATCAAGATATTTGATTCTGTGCTTTATATATCTAAGTTTAAGATGAAATCAATATAATTTTTTTTTTTTTTTGGAGGCGACATCATTTGCATTTTTATTTCTTTTTTTATGGGAACTGCATGTTACATAATGTTACACAATGTTACACAATGTTAGGCGTTACAACATCTCCCCCATACTGGGCTGTAGAGCACCTCGCTACTCTTGGTTCAACTAGAGCTAAACCTATAAATTTCATGTCTAGTTTAGGGTTTATTATGCTTAAATTCAAAGTATCTTGATACAACATCTCCCCCATACTGGGCTGTAGAGCACCTCGCTACTCTTGGTTCAACTAGAGCTAAACCTATAAATTTCATGCCTAGTTTAGGGTTTATTATGCTTAAATTCAAAGTATCTTGATACAAATCTAAATGAAACAACATAATATTATTGAAAGCAAACTCCTCAAGAGACTTCAATCAGATGAAAATATTGAATTTAACCCAAATAACTACTGAATTCAGATTTAAGGCTTTAGCAGTTACTTTTATTGCATGCAAAATCTCCTGGGTGAAAGGCATCCATTTTTGTTTTATTGATGTTTCAGACTAGGCATATGTGGTCCATCATCAGGAGAAACTTTTATTGATCCCGATGATGGATTGCATATGCCTGGTCTGATATGCTGATGAAATAAAAATGGATGTGGTTTACCTGGAAGATTTTGTATACAAAACTATTAAATTACTGTTAAAAGGCAATGCAAAGGTTTGCAAGAGATGCGATTTCTTGGAATGTGTCTGCACGTGGATGAAGAGATATTCAGTACTCAAAACATGTGTTGATATGAACCTCCAAACTCAAATCCACACATTCAATCTGCTATAGGAGTATATCTCGTATCAATGTCTGCTCTCTTTGTGTGCATATGTTGTGGAAAGATAACTGAAAAAGGACTAAGTCGAACAATGAAAAGACTGCTGGGAAGGAAGGATTAAACAAGACAAACATTAAAGAACAGGAGGATGGTTGTATCTAAAAAATTGTCTGAGAAGATTGCTAGTCGAAGGGATTTTCTCTGCAAAGGACTCCAAATTATGTTATAAGCCAAGAGCATTCCTATCAATTCTTCAAATTTACAGACCTGCTTGATGTCTAGAACATGGTCTGTTTTACCCTAAAACCACACAAACATATCCGATCTTGACTATCCTTTTTCCATCCTCTCTTGTGGGAAAAACAATTTTTTGTATTTATAGAGGTCTTTCTAGAATGTGGAAGTGCATGAGTAGAAAACGTGCACGAGTGCAGGAATGAGACTAATTGTCAATTTTGGCTATCTAGAGCAGAGGTCTTCTATGAGATTGTAGAACATTGGTGCTATCTTGTTGTGTGGATTGGGTAGGCATGCAGTTGAAATGGCTTGGTCTCCAAGGAAGGCCAAATTCTAGAAGGTTCCCACTAATTCTAATTGTGGATCCATATTTAATTTTGCAAGATCTGCTTAGGTCATTAGTCCTGCAATTTAAGAGAGTATCAAGACCTAGGAGGCTACTAAAGACCTTAGTAATGAACTTTGTGGCTTTTATATTATTCAAGTGTCCTAGTTATCTAGTTATGAAGATTACAAAGCTTCAGCCAAGCATTGTAATGGACTCAATCTATTGTTTATGGGACACTCAATTGAAACTTGCATGGGATTAATTGGTAGATTTACTATCAAGCAGATATGGAACCAATGCTTGTGATGTATATATGTTGGAGCCTAATCTGCATCTTGATGATCTTTTTCTTTTTATTAAAATATTTTGTTAACATGGAATCTCCATTATAAATTTATAGCAGTGTTTAAAGATGCATAAGGTATTTCCTTGACCAACCCTCATGCTATCAACACACTGTGATCCTGAAAGGCTGATACGATGGATTGTCTTCGATGGCACAAGCATGGTGCATGGTATGAATGTATGACAATAAATCCATTCTCACAAACATGGTGCAAAGTATGAATATATGACAATAAAATTATAAATCCAATCTCTATGAACTTTGACCTAAAGTTGAGATCATGAGTCTAGTCCTACACAAAACCCACTATCTTTCCAAATGCCCGTGGTACTCTCAAACCTAAACTGCTATCATGCCATTAATCAATATGATACTTGAAGCAAAGGCCTATGACCATATTCCAAATGTCCGTGGTACTCTCAAACCTAAACTGCTATCATGTCATTAATCAATATGATACTTGAAACAAAGGCTTATGACCACCTGGATTTACTCGACTGCAATTCATGAGAGACTGGCTTATTACTGAAGGAACAAGCCTAGCACAATATGTGGGTCCATGGGAAAATGGAGTTGGAGGGATCCTAAATGTTGAGTGTTGGCGTCGCCATGTGGTTACCCATTAGCTGCGGGTCCTTAGGTAAGAAGTTTTATCATGTGCACTCATGTCTCTTAATAGGTTTACATTTTGAAGAAATTTATCAAATTATTTTTGGTTCACACCATCAAAAAGAATTTGATGTGGCAATAGTGTAGGATGTTAGGCAAGCTCTATTGCTTATTAGTATTTACTTTATCTTTGTTTCCACAGTTATTTTACAATATCTTTGTTTCCACAATTATTTAACAATTTTTTTTCCTGAAATGTTGTGTATATTAGTTTAAGGAACAAATAAGGACATCATAGATTAAAAGTTAATACCATGAAAACTGGTTAAAGGCTTAACTGTGAAAATCCATTTTTGAAGGTTATATAGGATTATTTTGACAACCAACTCTGTGTCTCCATGGAATCTGTTGTAGAATCTGTTTAATCTTTAAAAACAATCTCTCTTTGTATGTGTATATATATATTATAAATATATATCATTATGATTATAACTAAGTCTACTTCTCCAAGGAATCTGTTTCAGACTTTGTAAGAAACTCTCTCTCTCTCTCTCTCTCTCTCTCTCTGCCCATATATATATATATATATATATATTTATATCACTGTATCGATATCTATATTGTAGTAACAGATACATGTTTGTCTGCCAAACAGAATCAGTTTGTGACTAGAGGTCTACTACTATAATCAACAAGACACATAGCCCTAACCTTGGCAGCTATGTCTTGCATGGTAAAGACACCTTAAATAAGAGATCAAGACTCAACTTGATACAAAATGTCTGCCAAATTTGGTATCAGGTGGGGAAGGTAGGGCGGTGATCAAGCTACAAGACACATTATGAATGGATTTTTGTGCTCCTTGCAGGGTTATGGTTAAAAGTCCACTGAAAATGAACATAGGTAAATAGGGAACATAGACATTCCCTTGTCAACAATAGTAATATTATAATGGAGGATTTTGGAGTTGGACATGCCATTGTATTTTAGTTTTACTGTGTGAGGGATATTTATGCAGTAAAAATATTTCACTCAGTAAACAAAAATACAAAGATGATGACAGGCTTGTTCATTCCAGACAGACATTGAGTTTGTGTTTAGCCCGAAAACAAACTGAATTTGTGATTTCATGCAGGGCTATCAGCCTTCCTTAAATCTCCAGTCTGCAGGGCAACGAAGTAATGAAAACTGAAAACCATAGCAACTATTGTAAGGGCTTTCCCATGATTTCATACTGACAGAGCTGGGTGCATCTCAAAGTTGATTTTTTAAGACTGCTGTTGCATCTTCCATTTGAATTCAGCCTACGAGTGAATTATCAGTATCCATAACTCTTGGAGGATCTCATCTTGTGTCAGATTGTCTTAACCCTGGGTTTTGGCCAAGAGAAGGTGCTCAGGAGCTCTGGGTAGCCATTGAAGACATCCTTTATGAAAGAGGAGAAACCTTCTCAAAGCTGAAACTATATTCTTTTCCTTAAAAAAAATTAACCGAAAGAGCTGATAGTAATCTGTTGAAGTAGTCTGCATACTAAACATGCAGAGTGTTCTACAAAGGAAAGAGTTGGAAATCTCCTTAAGTAGACATGGCCTAGAAGTTAGTATCCTCTGTGGCTTGTGAATGACAACAAATGTTATAAGCTATTCTTCTGATTGTTTGCAACATGATTCATTAGATTGGCAATGCTAGATGCTTTATAAGTGCACGGTAGTGATCTGCAACACGTTTTTTAAGTATTGGCTGAAAATATAAGTAGGTCTGTGCTAGAAGAGATAAACTTGTTGCAGCTGCAGCATGACAACTGTGCAGGGATTGCCAGAGGTCACAAGGTCTATCAAGGGATGTTTATTAACATAAAAACATGATGAGAAGGCATTGAACCTACCATATGCTGAGTGTAAGAAAGCAGCTTATAACAAGGTGGTTTCTCCAACCTGAATCTGAGGAAAAAAATCCAGAAGCACGACCCTGATGAAGCTTTTCAACATAATCACAGAGACACTCTTTTTCTTACAAATTCCTTGTACTGAACAGCGCTGTAACACCTGTCTTGTTGCAACTGAAGAAAGGATTAGTTGTATTGAAACTAAGTGGTCTTGTATGTGTTTCTGCTCAACCATCGTAGCTTTTGGAATGAAGGAATTTACCTGTGCCACGCTTGCCTTGGGAATCTACATAGTTTGTTATGAGTAATTATAGATAAGGAGCACACAAGGGAATAAAAATAATTTCTGATAGATCTTTCTTCAAAAGTCTTTTCTTAGGCAGCATTATAAAATTAAGAATCAGAAAGGATTACACCATAATATATTAATTGTGATGTCTTTGATTGGAGATGGCGATTTCACATTGATTCTCTTCTAAATTAAACTTAGAATCTGAGCTAATGCTCGTCTACATGTTTTTTATATTATGTGATAAGTTGGCAATCATGTTTTTCTTGCTCTGAAGTGATTATTAATAAACTGCAAAACAAAATATTTGAAACTAAAATTATATTATATTTCAGGTTTTCGGAACACCAACAGTCAAATAGCTGCTTCATTCACTGCAAATGGGAAGTTTGTCATATCTGCAAGTGAAGATTCATATGTGTATATTTGGAATTATGACTCTCCAAACACTCCAGCTGCTAGAAACCAAGGGGTTTGTCGGGCTTATGAGTATTTCTCTTCTCGAAGTGTGTCAGCTGCCATTCCTTGGCCTGGTATGAAGCCTGAACCTCTTGTATCGCATCAAGGTGAATTCTTGTCTGGTCAGAGATACAATCCTGAACTGATGTTGCAAGGGACAGTGAATACTGGACGAAAGAATGGGTCCTTACAAGTAGCAATTTGTCAAGACTCCGAGGCTAGTATACACAATGCTTCTTATGTATCAATGTCAGGCAACTCAGAAGCTCGGCTCAGTAGTGTTGAAAGAAATGCCAACATTTCGGAAGGAACAAGGGTTAGGGATAGAATTGAAGGGTCTGTTCCAGAAACAAAGAAGCCGCATGTGTTTGTGACGTGTAATAGTAAAGCAAGTGTCTTTGGTAATATTAGAGCTGATGCATCTATTATTTCAGATTCTATGTCAGGCTCTCTTCAGGCCAACTTAACTACCTCTTCTGCTTCTCATAGAGCCCTGGATCATTCGTGTCCAAATCATGGGTTTTTGGCTGAGACTTTGTCTAAAGGTTCAGCAACATGGCCTGAAGAGAAGCTTTCTTCTTCGAGCAATCAATGTCCATCGAACCTAGCAGTTGCAGAGCCCCCAAACAGTCTTTATGAAACTGGTGACGGTACTACCATTCGAGACCAGTCTTCAACTGCTGCCTGGGGTTTAGTAATTGTGACTGCAGGGCTTGGTGGGGAGATAAGAATCTTTCAAAATTATGGCTGGCCTGTTCGTCTTTGAGGTATCAAACTGCCAACTATAGTTTGTTTGTTCCAATTTCAAGGGAATTCATAAAATGTTTGTAGTTGTAATTTAAATGCGATTTTATGAGCGGTATTCAGAGTCTTTCATATTCTGATGCCTTTACGTCTTCCTCATGTCTTCAGAATTCAATGTAATGTATAGATTCTTTCATGGGAGTTGTGTTTCTCCAAGTTCATTTTTTTAATTAAAATTAAAAAAGAAGTCGTCGGGAGTGTATAATGAGAAGAAATCTAACATGCCAATTTGTGACAAGAAAGAATTTTATGTTTGCATGGAACATTCACTTGGTTTCTGCGTCCACTTTTCTGTAATTCATGGTACTGAAAATGGCATTGCATTTTCGATTGCCAGGATGTTCAATCGGTGAGCTATCATTAAATGCTTATTTTGTTAAGGCATAATCAATACTTCTAGACTTAATTGATCAGTGATCGGCACATATTTTTGGAATTGACCAATAAAGAAACATGCATATAAAAAAAGGTATTTTGCTAATACTAGATCAATGTTTGTACACGGTACTTACGTTGGAAGGCATTTTAAAAATAACTATGTACCGATGTATTTGTCAGGTATTGGCATTAGGCTTTTTACGGTAAGTGCATTAAAAATCAATGCAATCTGTCGAATAGACTAAAACTATCAATAAATCAGCCTTCACGAAAGCTATCATACAAAGCGAACCTTAAGCTCCCGATATAAACGCCACAATTAACTTGCACGGACTGCTTGCAACCATGATGGGCTGCTGGGGTGGAACCCCGCCATCATTGGCTTGCAGGGACTGCCTGAAATCATGATAAGGTTTGCAGGGTCAGCATGAAACCATCTGCCCCCTCGCCTGGAGTCATCCAATGATGGCGCTTCTGTCTGGCTAGCAGGCATGGAACCATTGTCATCATTGGCTTGGAGGGACTTCCCGGAACCATCCATACCTGCCTGTCATGACTCGGGGCAGTCTATTAATGCCAAGGATGGCGCTTCTCTCTGGCTGATAATAATCACCATCATTCCACGCATTAGCAAAACCATCATCATTTGATTGTGGACAGTGTATTCTGTCTTGACCGTTATGAACGTTGCACATGGTTTCATTGAGCAGAATGCATATCCTATTTGTTGTCATTTACTCGGAATAATATAAATGAATCATGAATACCCCAAAAGACTCGGCATAAATAACATCCATCCTAAAGCAATTGCTCGCTAACACAAAGTAGCAGGAGACACAGGAGGATATCATGAACTGAAAATGGCACCTGAATAAATTATGGTTGGATGCGTGGACATTACCCATTTTAAATATTATGGTTGGATGCGTTACCCATCTCCGAGGATGGATAATTGTGATGGATAAAAGATTAAAATAGTATTGCATTACGTTGAAAATATTAAATTTCAGAGGATCGTAAAGGAGATATACAAGAGAAGTGATTGATATATGAGATGATAGCAATTTCCCTAGTTGAAAGGATATGCCGGAATAGGGATGCCATATTGCTATACGAATCCCTTGAGCTAAAGGAGATGCCGGAATACTATACGAATAGTGCACTATTAGGAGAATTTGCTCGTTGAGTGCCATATTGCTATACGACACATGACATCACGTGCTAAAATACTGGCAACTTGTATTGTTGGATTCCGTGTGTGACGTTGGTGTTATGACATGGTGTGAGAGGTGACACATGTCAACCTATAGCATTCAACTTTTAGGTACTTTTTGAAGATATATAACTTCTACCATATACTCTCACCCCAATCTAATGGTCACAATGCCCTAATTTTGTTATTATGGCAAACCTCTAAAATCACAATATAAAATCTCAAGAACCTTTCAAAAAAAGGTAATACGTTTGAACATACAACTATTTGCTATTTGTTACTATTTAGATCACAATATAAAATCACAAGAACCTTTACAAAGAAGAGGTAGTATGTTCCAATCTCAAGAACCTTTACAAAAAAAAGGTAATACTTTTGAACATACAACTATTTGCTACCATTTAGATCACGATATAAAATCACAAGAACCTTTACAAAGAAGAGGTAGTAATTTTGAACATACAACTATTTGCTACCATTTATATCACAATATAAAATCACAAGAACCTTTACAAAGAGGTAATACTTCTGAACATACATCTATTTGCTACCACTTAGATCACAACTTGGTATTTTTTGATAATATTATTTTTCCAACTTAAACTACTTGCTACCAGTTAGAACACAACTTTTGGGTTTTGATGATATTTAACTTCCACCATAAATTATCACCCCCTATTTTATGATCACAATGACTTGTTAATGTTATTTTTCTACTGACTCTAAAATTAAAGTTTACCCACTTTACAAGGTCGAGAGAAAATGAATTTGAACACTTTATTTGCCACATGTTAAGACTATCATAACCATTTGCTATCAGTTAGAATTATTAACAACTTATGTTGCATCTTCACATTGAAAGTAATACCCACCCAAGTGACTCTGTGTTGTTTCATTAGACTGCCCCATTTTCATATTGAAGGTGGAAAGCACGGTACTTTTGTTTGATTGCCATTCTCATCAATAAATCCCAGTCAACATTTCTCCTAATGTTCTATGTTTGGAGGCTTCACCATATAGGTTGCTTATAAGCCATCAATCAAAATTCCAAATCATGAATAGTAATACTACTTTCACCTCTTTTAGGAATTCATGTGCACAAATTCTACAATTGTAGGTATCATGACTTGGGTATCCACAACGATTTTTTATTTTTATTTTAAATTTTCTTTCGATCTCCATAATTGTTTTGGTTCGAGTACATTGGGAAGTGATCAATGACATGTCGGCTGCCACTTGGGGGTCATACCTTTCATTGAATCTAGAGTCCTCTACAATTCTAAGTATTATGACTAAGGTTTCTACAATAATAACATTTATTTTATTTTAAGCAGAGGTTCTATCTCCATAATTGCTTTGGTCCAACTCTATAATTGTGGCCACTTAGGGGGTTGTACCTTTCAATCAAACCAACGTCCCCTTGTTGTGTTGGAATATGGCCACCTTGCGAAAAAACCCCCAACTAGCATGAGGAGTCCATCTACCAACACTTGGACTTGAACCCGAGACCTCCCAATTTCCTAAAGCATTGGAGAATGGTGGCTTTGTCAATCCACCTATAGGCCTAAGCCTTGTTGATGTTCTCCATGGGTCCAGCGTCGGGAAGACATTCTGTAGATCATTTTCCCAGATGGGTTTGCAACCTAGGTAGAGGATGGCCTCGTTGTAGCCCTATTGACTATGTATCTTGAGGCTTCGAAGCTAAGACTTTGTCTAGCCATGTGGATTGCTCGGAGTGTTAGAAGGCTAGAGGTAACATTGCATACTCTATGTGGGAGTACTCCGTAGCGGGAGTGATCTATTCTTATAGAGTGAGATGACTTTTCTATGTTACACGAAGATCCTATCTCCTTGTATATTAGACAAAGTTTAATCTAATGTTGAACTTGACATTGGCTCTAAGAAGTGTCCATGACTTCTTAGAGTGTGGTCAAATCAACATTAGAGCTCTATGGAAGAATTTGATCTGCATTTGAAGAGATATCAACAAGGAGAACCTTTTTATGATGAAGAATTAACCAAGGAGTCAAGTCAATCCACTGAAGAAGTCCTAGAGAAAGTGGAAGGCAAGAAAGAGCACAACTACCCCAACAAAAGGGTTAGATTGACCCTAGAAGATAAAGATAAAATAAAATATGAACATTAAACTAGCAAGTCGGCCCCAGTGGAGAAAAGACAAGTCGACCCCATTGAGGAATTTTCTAGTCAACTGAAGAATATAAATAGAAGTAGAAGTGTTCTCACACTTCATTTGTCAATTCAACAAGCTCATCTCTCTCAATTGGTGCGTACTTCTCAAGGAGGACAAGTGATGATCACTAGAAGAATTTTTTGGGTTCAATCTTATTATCTCTACAAGTTTGCTATCTCTCTCAAAAGGTTCGCTAGGGTTTCTTGTGGAAGAGGGCACACTCTTTTGCTATGGCTTAATCTTCATGATTGGTATTGTTCTTGTATTGGATTAATTTCTTTTGAGAAAAGTTTGCTGGGTTTTCTCCCATTTGGGTTTCCTAGGATAAATCTTTGTCTTTTTTACATGGTTATCTTTTAGTGATCCTTGTTTTACTTTCCGTTGCAAATGAATGATGTTATAATTGTGGGATTAAATAAATTATGAAATGAAGTTGAAAGAGATGAAAATTATACTACTAATTCAAAATTTCAACATGGTATCAGAGCAGTACTGAATAGAAGCCATTGCCAGAGACTGTGTATGCCTTAATTCGGAAACTAGGGCTTCCAAATTTGGACACTTCCCTCCATAGTTTGGACTTGAAAAGAGCATTGTGGAACTCACCTTAGGAAAGCCCACCTATCTGTGGAAGTAGATCTTAGTTTTGTGAAGTTTCATTTTTGACCTAATTTCTACTGGGAACAAGAAACTACGACCTCTGGTTTTTAACCTTTCTGACCACACATTGGGTTCAATCTTAGCATTTTGGAGCTTTCCCTAGGAGGGTGCATTTACTTGTGTAGTCAATTTTCACATTTGAAAAAGTTCAGTTTTGACCTAGCGTCTGCTAGGGTTTATGGATCAGAATTTGAAAATGGTGTCCAGTATTAGAGTGGAAGAGAGGATGGATGGTGCTTCAAAATTTAGATCCTAGAAGAGAGGATGGATGGTGCTTCAAAATTTAGATCCTGGAAGACAAGAATGCTTTTCATACTGGAAGAAAATGAAATCCAGGATTATGTAAAGAAGGATGTCTCAGAACCAGAAGATGATAGAGAGAAAGCCAAATACAAGAAGAATGAAGCGAAGACAAAGACGATCTTGATAGATTTTGTAAAAGACCTCTTGATTCCTCATATTTCTGAGTTGAAGATTGCTAAAGCAATGCATGATGCTTTAGTAGGATTATTCGAAAGCAAAACCGCCAACAAAAGACTAGCCTTAAGAAATCAACTCCACTGCATAAAGATGCCAAACTCATATAATGTTGCTACTTCATGAAGGTCTCCCAGTTGAGAGATCAACTTAAAGCCATTGGAGATATTATTGAGGATGCATAACTTGTTATGATGACCCTTAATGGATTTCCTTCCACATTGGAATCATTTATTTAGGGTGTTTGTGGAAGAGAAGAGTTACCCAAATTTGATCGTCTATGGGCTGATTGTGTTCAAGAAGAGGCTAGAGTATTATCAAAGAATAGCTCACTCAAACCTCAAGAGGAAGAAAATCAAACTTTTGTAGCTCATGCAAGAAAAGTAAGAGGAAGAAGAAAGTTCAAAAAGAAGAAAAATACAAGTGAAGGATTAGCCCCAGCTCAAGGAAAGAAGGATCTTTGAAAGATAAAATGTTACACTTGTCATAAATTTGCAAAGGAAAAGGAAGGGAAAGCAACATGCATCAACAACTAGTGTTAGTTGTTGATGAACCTCCATCAAAGAAGACAAAAGAAGATAAACTTGAGGAGATTGCAGATGATCTCCGGAAGGGTTTTTTTTTCTAGTACATTCAAAATACATGTACACCAATGACAATATCATCTTTGGATGATGTCTTATACTATGTGATTGTCATTGGTGATCTACTCCATGAAGACCCATGATGAAGACTTCAACATGTTCTAGAAGTTCAGAAGAAGATCAAGGTTGTCAGATCAAACGATGAAGAAGAGCACCGTCCAAGAAACTCTAGTGATTTCTGCAAGGAGGCAGAGATCAAGAGGGAGCCAATAAAACAAACATACATAAGTATTTTATACTCTGTATGATAAGTTTTATTTGCTCAAATTGAATTGTTATTTTATTGATGAAAAGCATAAGTGTTTAAATTAGTGTTGGTTAACCCTTGTGGACATGTCTGTCATGAATAGGTCCATTATAAAGACGAAGATCCGTGATTAAGATCTACCCATGTTCTTATGGTAAAATGTGACTAGTACGACAATTATGCTCAGATCAAGTGTCCCTCCAGTACAGTGATCATCCTTCTATCAAGACAAGACAATAGAGCCAACGAAACAAGTGAATCTGCCAAGAGATGATGCAGTGATAATGGAACATGCCAACATGAATCCATGTTGGAAGAATGTTAGTTCATCATGAAAAATGATGTGTGATAGTGCTGAGACCTGAAGGGAAGTCAATGCTGACCTCCAAGTAGATCTATAAGATCTGGCATGCAGTCCAGATTAGCATCCAAGATGACACATTATATAGGCTATGGAGTTAGCCATTTTTGCAGACCCTGAGAAAGTCTTGGATGGCATCCGATAGACCCACCTGAAGGGAGGTGACACATATGGATACACAGGGGCAAACAATCTTCCATGATCCCGAGCTATAGTGTGGCCCAAAAGTAGAGTATCTAGATGCAGTGAGTGCAGGATACAGAGAGAGCAAAGTGTCTAGATGCAAAGGGAGTAGGTTACGTAGGTGCAAAGGGAGCAATATGCTCCCACACAGAGGGAGTACCCGCAACACAACTTGTTGATAAAGAAGATATTGTACGAATTCAAGCAGACCCCCAGAGTTTGGTATGCCAGGATTGACAGATACTTGATGAGCTTGAGCTTCACCAAGAGTGATGTGGATTCCAACCTTTACTGCAAGGTTGGTGATGATGACCATTTGATCTTGGTATTGTATGTTAATGCTTTGTTCCTTACTGGAGCAGAGAGGCTCATCGACAAGTGCAAGAGGGAGTTGGCCTTTTCAGTTCGATATATTGAATTAATTCTTGGGATTAGAAGTGTGGCAAAGATCAGATGATATCTTTCTCAATCACAGAAAGCACACAATTGAGATCCTGAGAGATTCGGGATAATGGACTGCAAGTCCATGACCACATCTATGATGACAGATCTGGAGAAGCTAAATGATTATACTTATTCAGATGTGGTGAACAATTGACTAGGTCATTGGTGTATTTGGTTAACACTAGACTAGATGTTTGCTTTGCAGTGAACACCCTGAGCCAATTTATGGTTGAGCCGAGGCATGAGCATTGGGTGACAACAAAGCATGTGCTAAGGTACCTATGTGGTACAACTTGGACATGATCTAAGAGATGTCTTAGGTGATGAAGTGAAGCTGCAAAAGATATACATATTATGACTAAGAGGAGTGCAGTAGATAGAGAAGCATCTTGAGGTGTTGCTTTAGTTTGATCAATTATGATATCCTGGATTAGCCAGAAGCAGGCTTCTGTGGCACTCAGTACAACATAAGTAGAGCGATTTGCAACCAAAGTCACATGACTATTTGATTTGAAGATCAAATACCACTTCATTCGAGACATGATGTAGAAGGGAGCAATGAAACTCCAGTACATATCCATAGACGAGTAGATAACTACATTTTCCCCAAGCTTCTGTCCAAGGCAAAGTTTGTATACTTCGGGGACAAGCTTGGTGTGATGGAGAATGCCTCCTTCAGTGAGAGGGAGCGTTGATGGATATGCTACATGATGATGATGAGCAGGTAGATATTCATACGAGAGATGAATGGCCTAGACACTGTGATGGTCTGGCAGATGAGCATGAAGACATTCATACGGGAGATGAATGTCCCAGACATCGTGATGGTCTTACAGATGAGCAGGAAAACATTCATACGAGAGATGAATGGCCTAGACACCGTGATGGTATTATAGATGAGCATGCATACATTCATATGAGAGATGAATGGCCCATGCATCGTGATGGTCTTACAGATGAGCATGAAGACATTCATATGAGATGAGTGGCCCAAACATCATGATGATTCGATAGATGAGTGGCAGACATTCACAAAACGTGAATGGCCTAGATACCAAGGTAGTAGTACAAATGTAGTTGTAGTACATGTACATAGTAGTATAGATGCAGTTGCAGTACATACATAGTACATATGTAGTTGCAATACATATACACTACATATGCAATACATATGTAGATGCAATACAGGTATCGTACAGATGTAGATGCAGTATAGATGCAGTACTGGAGGACATTTTCACCAAGTATGCGGTTTGGCGTGATGTAGAATGTCTCCTTCGCTGAGAGGGAGTGTTGATGTTCTCCATGGTTCTAGCATCGGGAAGACATTGGGAAGATCATTCTCCCATATGGGTTTGCAACCTAGGTAGATGATGGCCCCGTCGTAGCCCTATTGAATATGTTTCTTGAGGCTCGGATGCTTAGCCTTTGTCCAACCATGTGGATTGACTGGAGTGTTAGAAGGCTAGAGGTTATGTTGCATAGTCTATGTGGGAGTGTTCCGTAGCGTGAGTGATATATTCTTATAGAGTGAGATGACTTGTCTATGTTACACGGGGATCTTATCTCCTTGTATATTAAACAAAGTCTAATCTAATGTTGAAGTTGACATTGGCTCTAATAAGTGTCCGAGACTTCTTAGAGTGTGGTCAAATCAACATTAGAGCTCTATGGAATAATTTGATCTACACGTGAGGATATATCAACAGGGAGAACCTTTCTATGATGAAGAATTAACCAAGGAGTCAAGACAATCCATTCAAGAAGTCCCAGAGAAAGTGGAAGGCAAGAAAGAGCATAACTACCCCAACAAAAGGGGTAAATTGACCCTAGAAGATAAAGATAAAATAAAAGATGAATATTAAACTAGCAAGTCGACCCTAGTGGAGAAAAGACAAGTCGTCCCAATTGAGGAATTTTCTAGTCAATTTAAGAATATAAATTGAAGTGTTCTCACACTACATTTATCAATTCAACAAGCTCATCTCTCTCAATTGGTGCGCACTTCTCAAGGAGGACAAGGGAAGATCGCTAGAAGAAGTTTTTGGGTTTATCTTACTATCTCTACAAGTTTGCTATCTCTCTCAAAAGGTTTGCTAGGGTTTCTTGTGGAAGAAGGGCACACTCTTGTGCTAGGGCTTAATCTTCATGATTGGTATTGTTCTTGTATTGGATTAATTTTTTATGAGAAAAGTTTGCGAGGTTTTCTCTCGTTTGGGGTTTTCCCAGGATAAATCTTTGTGTCTCTTGTGCATGGTTATCTTTCAGTGATCCCTGTTTTACTTTCGTTGCAAATGAATGCTGCTATAATTGTGGGATGAAAACAAATTATGAAATAAAGTTGAAAGATATGAAAATTATACTGCCAAGTCAAAATTTCAAGAAGCCCTTCCACAAGAATAACATACTCTATTCCGTCTTACTTTGGTTGAGTCTCAATTTTAACATCTACATTCTTTTTCTACAACAAAAACACTGAAATCATAGTTTGTAATCATTGATATGATAATTGGTTTGATGAAAACAATGTTACCTTTACATTGTCATTGAATTTATCGGCAATAACCACTTATGCTGGGCATCGTGCTGTTCGTGAGGGGCGGTCCTTTGGCGCCCAAGTGGGTAGAGTCAACATCGCGTCGCCCAAAGGGGAGACCTTTTTTGCACCCAGGGCAATGAAGGAGAGGGGAGGGGAGCGAGAAGGGAGGGGAAGGGAGGAGGAGGGGGAGGGGCAGGCGGAGGGGGAAGGGAAAGGGAGGAGGGAGGGGACGAGTGGAGGGGAAGGGAAATGAAGGGGAGGGGAGGGGAGCAGCGGGTGAGCGACGGGGGAGTGGAGGAGGGAGTGGGTTGGGGGAGGGGGAGGGCAGGGGGAATTTTGGTATTTTTTTTCTTTGTTTTTGTTATTTTTTTTTGTAAAACTTAGGTTTTATTTTTTATTATTTTATGTTTATGTTTTTATTTTTATTTTTTTTGTAAAGTTTATTTTTTGTTTGTTTGTTTAATTTTTGTTATTTTTTGTAATGTTTAGGTTTTATTTTTTATTTTTTAAGTTTAGGTTTTTATTTTTATTTTAATTTTTTAATTTTTTTAAGTTGGGTTTTATTTTATTTTTAGTTAAAACAATGTGTGAGGGGTAATGGGGGTAACATCGGGGGGTTAAGGTAGTGGGTAGGGCATTAGGAAATTTAATTTTTGGGGTGTTAAGGTAGGGGGTAATGTAGGGGTCAGGGCATTAAGAAATGTACTTTGTTTTTTTAAATGTAATTTTTTTAAACGTTTATTAATGATTGGTTGGGGGGTTAGGGTAGGAGATGTAATTATTTTTTTAAATGTAATTTTAAATTTTTTATTATTAATAGTTTGTTAGGAGGGTTAGGGTAGTGGGGGAACAGTATATATATATTTTTAAACTTTTGTAATAGTTTGTTGGGGGGTAGGGTTATGAATTTATTTGTTGAAAAAAAAACTTTTCAATTTAGGGGTTGATTTTAAGGCTTTTGTAAACAATAGTATGATATTTTTAGGCCATGGCTATATTTTTAACCCCCCCCAAAAAATGTTGATACTGGTATCTACACTTTTCAATTTGGGTGTTATTTTTGGTGTTTTTTATGAAAACATGATATTGGTATCAACACTTTTCGATTTGGGGGTTGTTTTTGGTATTTTTTATGGCTATAGTTCTCGTTCTTAGTATATAGTTCTCGTTTCATAGTATAAGTGGTTCAATGCCATATAGTATCCATCTTGAGTTATAAGTTTTGAAAGGATGATACAAAATCACATCAAAACAAAAATTGTGCACTTGATGCCAAAGAAAACAATGGATTTCCACTTGTTTACTTGATGGAAAATGATTATAATATCCTCAGAATTTAATCATTGTAATTCACTTTTGAAAAATGAAAGTTAAGAGATCAAGAGTTTGGTTATAAGGTGAAATAGATGTAGACATTTGTGATATGCTAACTTATTGGTGATATATTGCTAATAAGTGTAAGATTGGGTGAAAAACCACATTACTATATCTTGGAGTTACTATGATCATTGACTTTGTTTTTTTTATATATTTTTTTATTTACGGTTGTTCCTACTATTGTTATGTATAATAACTTCCCTTAAGATACATATATGTTTTAACATGTCTTCACCTTGTGAGTAAAAAACATTCTTCAAGAAAAACTCCCCCATTAAAACATTTTACTTGAATAGTGCATTCATGTCTCTCAAATCTGAAATGAGTAATTCAACTATCAACTTACCCCTCTCTTTCTATATATCTGAAATGTGTAATTCAATTATCAACTTATATGTATGATCTATGATCTATGCTCTTCCATTCAACAAGTTTCTATTCCTCAGACTTCAATTTCTGTAAACTGATTGCGTTTTAAATCTAAAAAGAGGGTGGCTTCAAAACCAATGTGGCATCTCAATTCTCCTTGACAGTTGTTTGAAACTTTTCAATGTGTATTCACAATGTTAGTCTGAGCAAAACGAAGGGTGTTAAGGGTATAGGTAAATATTTGATTATCTTTACAATAACAATTTCACATTCTACATTTCATTCGAGTGAAATTTCTATTTGTTTTGAGGACCGTCATTGCTACAACATGTTAATTGAAAAAAACTAATGATTCGAGTAATTATTATGATATCTAGTACCTAGTCAACTTCATGTAGGTTTACAAAGAATGCCTAATATTCTGCAAACAAATCCAAAATATTTGCAAGTTTAATGTGTTGGGTATCTACAAACTAATAGTTCATTTAGGTGTTTGTTCATCTTTATTTATTATTATTATTATTATTAATAAAAACTTATTTATTATTATTATTATTAAAAATTAATTTACTATAACTATTTAATAATTGATTAAGCTTTATGTTTATCTTAATTGTTATTATTATTATTATTATTAAAAACGCGTTTTAGGTATTTTATATATAAATGATACTAAACTTTATTATTATTATTATTATTATTAAAAACTCGTTTGAGTCTTTTATATCATAATTGATACTAAGCTTTATGTAGGTCGTAATTAACATTAAGCTTTATACATGACGTGTCTTTGTCTTTAACACTTCAAACATTTAGTGATGTGCCTTAGCTTCAACATGTCCATTTAATGATGTACCCTCGTTTCAACATATCTATTAACAAGTGGCTTCACATGTCTCTATGCGCTCTATCCTATCCTTTATGTGGTAAATATTATTTGTCTTCAATGGTGTTTGGTTTGAAATCTATGCAATAATAAAAAAACACTTGGTCTGAAATGAGACAATCATACGGTTGAACAACCACTACGACATTATTTTTATTTATTTATAAAGATACTACTATAAATGATAATTATATTCTATCAAAATTTTATTCATAATTATGAGATCATATTTTCGTAAATTCATATGGTATAACAAAAAAAACATTATAATAACCAGACATGAAAAAGATTTGGTAAAACAACCATTCTCATCATTGATCATTCAAGCAGTAAAATGATTTTGGTTTGAAGAGTGCATCCTAATATGCTCATTAAAGTTAATTTTCTTGTTTTTTTATATTGGATTAATAATTTGTCATTATGTATAAAGGTTTAGTGAAATATATTAAAATATTTATTCAAAGATATATGATAGGTATTTATTGGGATTTTGGTTTTGAAGTAAAACATAATCTTGTTTTTGATTGGCTTAAAAATAAGTTTAAGATAAAAAAGCCCAAAGGCATTTGGTATGAGTGAAAGCTTTCTTTCTTATGTACCACCAACGTGTTATTTTAGGTGATGCGTTTTTTCTTGAATAATGGTGATGAGTCAATTTGCATTCATGGATAGTAGCTAATGATAATTGTTCTCATTGTCGATCGACCACTGAATTATGATAGATTTTGTCATCTTTAGGAAAAAAATACTTATTAAAACCTAATAAAATATATTAAAATATTTATTCAAAATACAAAATAAATGTAAAGGCAATCTTGTATATAGTAAACAATCCTTTATAATAATATTAGTTGAAGAGTGCATAGCCTTTCAAGTTTTTTTTTTTTTTTTTTTAATTTTTATATTACATGAAAATCGATGCACGATAGGCACACAAACAATTAAGTATGTAGTAGTCGACTTGTGGATGGAATTTGAAGTGTTGGTTAATTTGGAATTGATTATCATTGTTTCTAAGGTCATTAATTTTTACAAGTGGAGTTGATGAAGGTGGATTTTGAGAGGTTGACGAGTTAACTATTTTATTATATTACTCTGGGTTCCATTTTCAATCACTTCTACATCTATATATTGCTTTTTATTATTTGAAAAATAATTTAATATGATAGTAAAGGAGGTATACTTTTTTTCTTTTTATTGTAGAAACACGTGTAATCTAAGCAAAACTTGTATGAATTCTCATACCCTTTAAACATATTAAACATACCAGTTGTAAGGACAATGTGAATTTAGATTTATTTTTTTTCATATTATTTTTGGGCAATGTAACATTAAAATTGATTGTTTATAAGACATATCATCTCCACTAATCCTTGGTGTTTTGTACCTTGATAGTATAATTGGAAATTCAGAGCATAAATAACAAAATAAAGCAAGATTTCAACATGAAAAAACATAATTACCACAACATTAGAAAATTGTAGATAAACAAAATATCACAATAGCAATATCTTTATTGATGAAAGCAATGTTCACTTGCCTCTTCAAGGGTGAAACCTCTAATTGAAGCCAAGATTTACAAAATACTTCACAAGGCATCTTGTTTCATTGCTTCTACTCCTATATATAGTTTCTAGTGAAGGAACTTTCTAGTTGGCAGAACCTTCTTGTAAGTTTTCTTAATGAAGGAACTTTCTAGTAGGTGGAACCTTCTAGTAGGTGGAACCTTCTAGTAAATCTTCTTACAAATATTGCCTTCACACCTTTTTTTTCCAAGAAAAAACATATTTTCTATTTGAGTTGAAATAAAAGTACAATCTTTAGGTGCACTTGGCACTAAAACAAAGCATGACTTAACATCAAGCCCTACCGAGATACTAGCCCAATTTTTTCTCAATATAAGATTGAAAAGTGACTCATCAATTGGGTCTAAAAAAGAGATACGGGTGACCATTTTACTTAGTTAGATACAAGTCTATAATTTTACCATACAAAGGTATAATCTCTGAAAAGACTCAAAAATAAATTTGGTAGCTTACAATCACATACCATAAGGTCTATATAAAAATCCAAACAAAGTCACTCTCCTGGATGCACCATGTTATCCATCTAGGAATTCTTCTACATAAAATTGGTTTTTGAGCTTTTTGTAAACCCTCTTTAGAGGAGATCTTCCCTTGTATTGTGTTCCCTATACATGTGAGAAACTCATTTGATGAAAAATAGAGGAAATTTCCTTCATTTGAATAGCTTGGCCATACAGATCCATGTTATACACGTGGATTGAGTCCATCCAACAAATGACCAATAGGGAATCCAAAAATACATGCAGATGAAGTATATCTCTATCCAAATCTGCTTTAACCAAGAAGAATAATGCTTTAAATTCACTAAGGAATTTGTCCCTCTGTTAGGATATTTCAATACTCCATCCTTGTCCTACCTAGCATTATTTATTTTTCCTATTTGTTGATGATGTCATTCCCCCCTAGTGGTGTGCAGATGTCATCCATGATCCATCTACCACCTTTTGAGCGCTACATGCATAATTTTAGGACCACTTCAGTTAATTCCCTATTTTATAGGAACCTACTGAGTGTTCCAGTGTAGTCCACCTGAGTTAGCTGACTCTTGTGGGGGGGTGGAGCTTCGGATGCCACTGATTGTGGCCTCATGCGCCCATTTTTGATTGACATGCATGCAAAAATCACTATTGCGCCCTCCTTAGTCAGTTAACTGATTGTGACTTCTGTTAACTGAGTTTAGGTTCAGTTAAGTTGAGAGTCTTCCGGAGCGCTCCAGTGGTGATAATCCCTATGCTAGATAAACTGAGGTTCAGATTCTCCCGTGCGATTTGAATTCTCTCTATTGTAACATCATTGTTCATTATACTGATTATTGGATCATGTGACATTATTCTGCTCCTATTTGAGTTCCACTACATAATTATTCTTCTGTTATTTTTTACTGCAGTTTTCACTCTTATTCAACTTTTTTGCTCATTCTTTCTTTGTGAGGTATCTTCAGCTCTTAGATCTGCTATGACTTAGAATTTCACATGTTATCAGAGCCATTGAGCGAATAGGTTGAGCAACTGCTTTCGGTAGTGCACCAGAAGCCTCTGGATTTCCGAGTGAGGTCTAGCTAGGTGTGAAGGATCCGGATAAAAGTTCCTACTGTCCTAAAGCAGTGTTCAATAGTAATCTACCTCCATTATTGAGATTTTTTTGGAGGTTATTCAATTTTTTTGAGTGTTGCAACAGTTTTCTGTAGTTGCAACAGTTTTGCTGCAGAAGCAACAACTTTCACCTTGTATTCGCTCCAGAAATTGTAATGGACAATTCGAACTCTCCTCTCTCTCCCAGGATCTTGACACCCTTCAATTACCTTGATTGGAGGGATGATATACAGATGGTATTGTGCAACAAATCATTGTACATGGTGACAATGGGGAAGGATCCCGAAGCACAATCAACTGTGGATAAAACCAAGTATGTGAATAGATTGGATGAAGCATTTGGTTTCATGTGTATTCATATTTCCATAGATCTATTATTCCACCTCGATAGATTGAAGAATCCAAGAGAATTATGGTTGAAGTTAGAGACCCTCTTCGACAAACAAGATGAGTTAAGAGGCCATATTCTAGAAAATGAGTTGATTGCTCTACAACCGAGCAGTTTCGAGACCATTCAATAGTTCTTTTCAAAATTCAAATCTTTGGTTATGCAATGCAAGCAGTGTGGCATTGAGAAGAAGGATGAGCAATTGGTGCTATCCATTCTGAGCAAGCTAGGTCCTGAGTTTTCCATCTTTGTCTCTACCTTCCATTATGGGCGAATGCCAATCCTTGGTTGGAAGATTCCCTCAGATGTTTTCACTGAATCTCTCATCCAAGAACAAGATAAGTTGATCCAGATGGGCGCCTTGAAGGCCTCCAAAGATCAATCTCTTATGGCTGGAGAAGCAAAAAGTGCGAATGGGAAGGGAAAACACAAGGGCAAGGATAATATCCCATCTGAACCTAAGTTGAATGCCAAGTCAATTCCATCAGAAGGAGCCTCCAGATCTAAGAAGGAAAAATAGAAGGGATTTGAGAAATCCAAGTGTTCCTATTGCAAGAAAGGAAACCACCTAGAGAGATCTTGCATGCAGAAGAAGATAGATCAGATGACCAAGCTACTTGAACAACACAACATTGCCCTCCCAACAGGTGCAAGAGAGACTGATTCTGGAAGTGAGTCTGATGGTTATGAGAGATGCCATGCACCGAAGGAATGATTTTAAAAATCACAAGCCCTCCTCATAGATTCAGGAGCCTCCAACCACATGGTTGCCTCCAGAGAATCATTTTATTCTCAAGATCTCAAAGATGGTCCGATTATTCACATGGGAGATAACTCTCATATCTTTGCTGAAGGGAAGGGCACAATACATATGGAGCATGGGAAGTTAAAAAATGTTCTATTTGTGCCTTCTTTGTCAGCAAATTTGTTGTCTGTATCTTAGACGACTCACACAGGTTCAACGAAGAAAGTGGTCTTTGGTCTTGACATAGTTGATATTGTAGAGATATCTACTATGAAGATTATAGCAAAACGGTTTGCAAACGATGCCTCCAAGGAATATGAATTCTCCCATTTTTTTTCCATACTCTCTACCCACCCCATTGGAATCTGATGAAGATCATAGTGATATCTCTTCTAATGAATATGCAGATCAAGATCTTGATGTTGAGAATAAAGTTCAAGGAGATCCAGATTCAAATCCAGATCCAACACATGCTCCCAATCCATGGCCAAGGCCAATATGGGCTCACAAAGTCCTTGTAGCTGTTGGGAACACAGTTGGGGATCGATCTGACCATAAAACCATTAGATCTCAGTATCATGCAAAACTTGCACTATGTCATGTAGATCCACTTCTCTCATAGATGTGCTACATGATGGTGGGGTTTGATCCACAATCTCTTGGAGAGACTTTCCATGGGGGATCCACAACCAAACAACAATCTTGATTGTCTGAAAAAGGTACTAAAAGGTTCATGATTTGGACCACAATGAGCCATTCGCTCCAGTAGCAAGAAGGGTTCCTGAAAGACTTGTTTTGGTAAATATAACTTCTACACAGTGGGAGGTACATCAGAGGAGCAGATCTAGATCCAAATCCATATCTAGCACCTGCATTGCTATCCTACAAAGGAGAAACTTGCCAATATTTTTGCAAAGGCTTTCGCTGAGGAAAGTTTTTTACTTCTCTGCTTAGTATGAAGGTTCTTTGAGTTCCCTACTGCTGTTCTTTTTGAGGGGGGGTATTTTTCCCATGAGGTTTTTCCCCATTTCCTTGGTTCATGGACAATTCTTTCTTATCATTTATTTGATTGTATGGTTGAACTTTGGTCTTAGTAACCAGGTCCTAGGATGTGAAAGTATGGATTAAGGGGGGTGTTAATATATTTCAATACTCCATCCTTGTCCTACCTAGCATTATTTATTTTTCCTAGTTGTTGATGATGTCATTTCCCCCCTAATGGTGTGCAAATGTCATCCAGGATCCATCTACCACCTTCTGAACCCTGCATGCATCATTTCATGACCACTTCAGTCAGTTCCCTATTTTATAGGAACCTATTGAGTGTTCCAGTGCATTCCACCTGAGTTAGCTGACTCTTGTGGGGGGTTGGAGCTCTAGATGCCACTGATTGTGGCCGCATGCATCCATTTCTGATTGACATGCATGACAAACTCACTATTGCACCCTCCTTAGTCAGTTAACTAATTGTGACTTCAATTAGTTGAGTTTAGGTTCAGTTCAGTTGAGTTTGAGTATTCCGAAGCACTTTAGTGGTGACAATCCCTATGCTAGACCAACTGAGGTTCGAATTCTCCTGTGTGATTCGACTTGTCTCCATTGTAACATCATTTTTCATTATACTTATTATTGGATCATGTGACATTATTCTGCTCCTATCTGAGTTCTACTGCATAATTATTTTTCTGCTCTTTTTTACTGCAGTTTTTACTCTTATTCATCTTTTCTGCTCATTCTTTCTTTGTGACGTATCCTCAACTCTTAGATTTGCCATGACTTAGAATTTCACACCCTCACCCCAATTTTTCTTTGAATAAGATATAACGGGAATTGAAGAAATTCAATATAAATCCAATACCACAAGTCGAAACTCAACCTTGAGAGGCCCCACCCAAAAAAATCGAGGCATATGATTTATCAATCTAAAGTGACCCTATAGGTCTTGAATAAAGACTTTAGGAGTATACTTATACAAATCAAGAATAGCTATCACCTCTGCAACAACCTGAAAGTGAGTAATATACTTTTTAGTAGAAGGGATGGAGTTCCTTGCCTACCAAATACTCCAAATAACCACCAAAGGGACCATTTTGACTTGTTTTAGTTCTCTTAGTTGAAATCAATCCAAGAAGAAATCATTTAGATTCCCTTTGCACCATAGATGTTTTCCAACATACCTTCTAACCCATCCCAAAACTGATGAGAGTATTAATAGAAGAAAAATGTGAGAGGTATTCTCCTCATGACTTCTACAAAGTAAACAAATCCCTAGACTTGAGGTATTCCTTTTTTGCTTTGCCTCCCAGATTAAAACCTTGTTGTAAAGAACCAACCACATAAATTTTTTTCATTTGAGAAGTGCTTAGGTTTTCCACAATTTGATCCACCACCACTTAGCTTCATCATTACCAACAAAAAAAATAGAAGCATAACCAAGACTGGCAGAATAGGACCCTCGAGCTTTATTGTAATCCCAAATAATTTCATTATCCCTAGGGGTAAGTCTCATATGAGCCTTAGTTAATTCATTTGTAAAATTATTCCAAATTGAAACTTGTTCCTCACTAAAACCAAGTTGCTGAGCTACCATCCACCCTTGTTTCCACACAATGGTCACTGTAGGATCTCCTACCGAGTTTAAGGTAATTCTCCCTAAAGTTTGCAAATGATGAACCAAATCAAGAGGAATAAGGATATTCCTATCACAATCAATCAAAACATCAACACCCACTCTCACCTAGGAACCAGTGCCATCTTTCCATGCCAAATAATTCCAAGAACTAGAAATTCTAATGTCAATGCTTTCCACTGGTTAGAAACATTTTTTATACATTTTTTCTCCTTCCTAATCCAATCTAATAGATAATATGGTGAAATGTAGTTTTCAATTAGAATTCTGCTCCAAAGATTGGATGTTGTAATAACATTCCACAGAGACTTAGCTGCCAATGATTTTCCAAAGATATATAAATCCTTCACCCCCCACCTCTTAAATACTTTGGAGCTGCAACCTTTTGACACTTATCAAGGTGCAATGCCTTATATTCATTTCTCCTTTTCCATGATAAGTTAAAACAATTATTCCTCATCTTTCCAAGATACCCTTAAGGATGTGATCAAGAGTATGCTAATACATTAGAATAGCCTCTAGAACCACCTTGATTAGGATTAGTATGCCTCCCTTAGACACCATCTATTACACCATAATTTTATTATTTTTTCAATTCTTCCCACCAACTAGATCCAATATGCCCTCCCATAATTGTTAGGTTCATAATAAAACCCAAACATTTTACTCCTTTCGAAATATCCAAGTGCTGATAAAAAAAGTACCTTACAAATAAAGTCAAGAGTGATTCAGGTCAACCATTAGTATAAATGGTAGATTTGTTCTCATTAATCTCCGTTTCAATCAATTTGCAATACGATTGAAAAATGCCTTTTTAATCTATATACATTCTCATTTTGTCCCCAAACTAGAAAATGAGCACATCGTCGACAAATAGAATATGGGTAAAATTTTCATACCTTCCAACATTAATTCCATGAATTGTTCCTTGTCTCTTTGCTTTCATTATAGCTCGATTCAAGCCTTCAACAACAAGAAGGAAGAGATAAAAACCATTTATTAAGACAACACAATTCCATGAAAATTTCTTGGATTCCATGAAAAATTCCGAGGAAAAACCATTTATTAAGACAACACAATTTGTTGAAATATGACACTCCATAATCCATTTAACTATAGAGTGAGAAAACCAATATGAATAAGCAGTCTATGTAGGTACAACCAAGAAGTTGATATAGGATTTTTTAATTTCAACTCAGGTATTTACATTGAGGTTTTCAATAAAAATTTTTAGCTTTTCATTGATGGTTCTCAATGTATATGGTCCATATGAAGGTATAAAATTATTATGGGAGCATTTATTTACTACTGAAGCTCCCATGTAGTCTAATTTAATTTTGGGAGGGGATCTCAATTTTACTACAAGCAGAACCTATCTAGTTAAATACCACTTGCTATAACAATGGATCTAGTTCTAATGGTATTTCTAAGCAGTTAAATAGGTGTTTGGTACACAATGAGCTGCTTCCCCATTCGGGCAGGTATAGATATTGGGTTGGTTTTTCTTGCTTCTTTAATTACTTTCTGAGCTACCTTGACTTGCGGCAGAATCAACTAAATATGAGTGTTTCTTGTAAGTTTAATCCGACCTGGGTAGTAGAGGAGGAGTTTCAATCTTTTGTAAAAGAGAGTTGGTTGAAATTTGATCCTACTTTGGCAGATGTTTCCAGTGCCTAATTTGTTAAAGCTCTAAAGGATGTGAAAAAAAACAATGGCTTGGGCTGATGATATTCATAGAAAAAGGGGTGCTTCATTTAAAGAGATTGAGAGGGATCTTGAGGTACTACTGGGGGGTGCAGATGGTTGTCTGTCAAGAGAGGAAGATATGATTAAACTAAAGAAATTGGAGGCTAGGAAGTCTAAATTATTATTGGATGAAGAAAAGGAATGGAAGACTAAAAGTAGGGCAATGTGGGTATAGGCAGGTGATCAAAATATAATTTTTTTCCATTAATTTTCTAATCATAGAAGATGTAAAAATACTATATGGAAATTGTCAAGTGGTGAAGGGAGGAAGGCTCAAATTTTTTAGGATCTTACAGATTTAGGTGTTCAATTATTTGGGAATATCTTAAAGGAAATTGAAAGAGTAAATTTAGAAGAGATCATCAAAGTGGTCCTTAAGTTTCGTAGGTTGATTTGAGGAAGATAATAACATTATCTTCTAGGAAATTACTAAGGAAGTGATTCTGTAAGTAATGCATATGTTTAAGAAGAACATAAGTCCAGGTTTTGATGGTTGGACCATTGTGTTTTTTGTTGCCTTTTTTAACCTTTTAGGGAATGGCATGCTAAGGGTTGTAGAGGAGGCGAGGATCACTGGGAATATTCTTGGTAATATCAATTCTACTTTCATAGCTCTTATTCCTAAAGTTGTCTATCGAGATACTTTTGATAGCTTCATGCCAATTATTTATTTAACTGCTTGTACAAGATCATCTTGAAGGTGCTTGTTGTCAGTTTAAAGTCAATCTTGTCAAAATATATCTCCTATGAGCAATTTGGTTTTCTAGAGGGGTGTTTGATTCATAAGGATTTTGGTTCATCCCAAGAAGGCATACACTCCATTTCTTTCACACAATATCTACTTTATAGGCCTTATTTAATATAGATGGCCTCAGTACATAACGAACTATCTATTAAGGGGTTAGGGTAAGACCCTAACATGGCCTCCCTCTTAAAAAACAACATTGTCCTTAATGATGGAGATGTGGAAATTTTTGAAGCATTCGTGTTTGTTCCCATGTAGCATCCTCATGATGGGTATAATTCCATTAGATCAAAATCTCTTGGATGGTACGATGGTGGAGGCAATGCCATTTCCTTCTGTCGAGGAATGCCTTGGGATGCTATCAAATGGAATCTTCTTCATCTAATCCTGGAAGGATAGTTTGAATACGATAGTGATGGCCAACCAATTTATTTAATCACAAGACATGAAATATGGGATGAATCTTGGAGTGGCTAGGTAGCTCTACTTTGTAAGCCACAGGTCCCACATGTTTGAGGATCTTATGAGTCCCATAAAACTTGGCACTACAAGAAAAAAGGTCATTGGTTAGGGTCCAAAAATGTCACCATAAGCTCATTTGGTGATGGTCAAGAGGGGTCCCGTCACCAAAACCTGAGCGTCGCCAAAGGCACCGTCACCTTAAATGGGGGTATGTGGTGACATTCAAGGCCCGTCACCAATAATTATGATTATTCCAGGTTGTGACCGTCACCAATCATTATGAAGTATTGGTGACGGACCTGCTTTGAACTTCACCATTTGATGCGTATATGGTGACGACCAATGACGATCATTGGTGAGGGTTGAGACATGTCACCATAATCTCATCGGTGATGGTGAAAAAGGACGACGTCACCAAAATGTGAATATCACCAATGGCTGTGTCCCCAAAAGTAGAGGTGGTGTGGTGACATTCAATGTTCGACACTAATAAGGATTATTAGTGACAAATAGTTACCCTCACCAATTTATATGAAGTTTTGGTGATGGACCTAAGGGTCTCCATCACCAAAAAAACTTAACGTCGCCAATGACATATGATGAGGGCCTTTCAATGACCCTCACTATTGAGGATATTTCCATTAACATATCAATGGTGACAACCGCTATGAGATTGTCACCACTTTTCATTTTGAAAATCTTTTAATGACGCAACATAAAGGACCGTTGCCATTTCAATTAAAATTGTAAAAAAAATAATTATAATTATAAATTGTCACAAATAGAATGTAACCCTAGTAGATGGTGATGACCAATAGCCTGCTGGAATAAATTGAACATTTGGTTATTATTATTATAACATTTTACTACTTTGAAAAAGCAAAAACATCACATTGTTATAAGTAAAGTAAATAGAAATGATTCACTAACATGTTTACACGATAAATAAAATAGATATATAAGATTTTTTAAGCATATGGAAACAAGATACCAAAAGACGATATAAAATGTTGTAACAACAATTTAATAACGTATATATACAGGTTTGGCCCAAGCCTGTAAGATGAGTTGTTTTTTACACTTTCAGATGTACAAATGGAAATCGGACATATGGGCCTTCTTTGGAATCATGTCACCCAGCTCATCCTCTTGTTTGTTCCTCCAAGTTCATTCTAATGTTAACCGAGGAGCGGATTTATTGCAGACTGGTCACAGAACAAAGGAAGCATAGTTTATGCTTTCACTGTGATGAAATGCTATGAAGGTTAATGGAAACTAAACAAGCACTATAAATCAACACCATTGACAACAACATAAGCACAAGAAACTATTCAAAAAGCTATTCAAACAACTTTTTTGAACTCCAGCGAAAAACATGAACCATACCTCAGTCATTATTTCTGCCAGCTGCTTGATAGTGACCTCATTATTAGGATTGCCAACATTGAAAATGTGACTGTTTTCCCTGGAAGGAATTTCCTGAAAAATGAAATAGGTAAGTACTATAAATATATAGGCACTGTGCAATAAATAACATTATGGTCCTCAAAAGTCATTATTTCTCTCTTTTTCTTCATATTGGATCATCAAATTTTTTTGGTCCTCAAAAGTCCTGCTTTGTGCAACAATAACATTAACATTGGATATCATTCTCAAAAGCCTTATTTAAAAGAATACTTGGCCTCATAATTTTTTTAAGTGTGGTTCTGAAACTTGCACAATATAATTCAAATCCAATCTGCCACAATATAATATGCAGAGGAATTTCAGGATTCAACAAACCACATGGAACTCAACTTTGAGCCCAACTGCATCGGTTAAAATCTAGAGATAGACTATCCAAGGTGTTTTTCAAAGCTTTGGCTACTAAACATGTACATCAAAGGATAGTGGATAGCGGTTGTGAGATGAGTGGGAGGTCTCATCATGAAAATAAGAGATTGAAGAGGAAATTGTGGCTCGTGATAGGATTGTCTTCCAATCTCAAGCTTAGATTGATGAGAGGAAGGTGTCCTCATAATTGGTCTCCCACAACACCGCAGCTATAAGCATAGGGATTATATTATGTCCCCTTTTTTGTTAACTTGTTCTAGATTTGAAGAATCACAAAAGGTGTTTTGGGTTGTCTGGCATACTATTCAATCTCTGCTTGCAAAAAAGTTTAGATGGAATACAAGTATATGATAATTGATTCATGCAAGCAAAATCATGTAGACTCTTTCTATCATTATCCAAATTTGCAATCCCTACAATTTAATGGGCTAGACAATATTATCAAACAAAAAGAATTCAGGGTGGATGTTTTGGAATTTGGTCAGAAATACTCTCTTTATAAATGAAAAGGAACAAGTGGTGCCTTGCTTATGAGATATTGTTTAGTTGCTTCCTGTATTATTCCATTCACTTTAGGTTCTTTTTTCTTTGATTTTCTTTTCTCCAGTCTATTATGTCCTTTCCTAGTTGACCTAAATTTGAGGGGCTGAAATCACATTCTCCCAAATTTGTTGAACTCCCATCACCCTCTGCCACTGAGCTTGTGTAAGTAGGCCCTTCACCTAGATTCATCCCATCAATTTCTGGACTGTATTCAGCCTCACAAATCCCTAAAACATTTTTTTAGAATAACCATCTGCTTGACTGCATGGAGCCCCTTGAGCAGAAGGATCATTTATTATTACATCATAAGAAACACTGACAGGGACACTGTATTTCCCTGCAGATCCCATTCTCATTTGATGGTCCCACTGGTTGGATGGTTGACCACTATCTATATCATTTAAACTAGACAGAACCTCAGTCTGCTGACATTCAGTTTCATTCTTACACTGGGTGCTGCATCTTACCTTCTCATAATCTCCATTACATGTTCCTCTCTCACTTGTGGTCACATCTTTTGTTTTCCTTGTATTATGCGGTATTTGATGATGGGAGAAGTTTATCACAAAGGTGACAACTGGAAGAAGTGTCCCCTCTGCTATGTTATGATCTCGTGTAAGGATCTTCATACTATTTGCATTCACAATGTAAAGCAGTATGATGTTTTGGAACACATTGAATTCATACTTCTAACTCGGGCAAAAAAAATTGTCATTCCTTTTGAGAAGAATCAACATTCTTTGGGTGCTTTTCCTCACAGTATAGATGGTCAGTGTAATGCCTTTTCAAGGTTGACTCTGACATATGATCCAAAGTTATTTGCAAGCAAGGAAGCACTTGAGCTTACTAGTTGGACTGACAAGGTACAATCTGAGGGGGGTGAAGATCTGGAGTTACTTACTTATGCGTATGAAACTAGAGATCAATTAGAAGAAAGAAAAAATCCATGGACTGAAATTCGTGCCTCAGAATATCTGAGTGGTAGTCCACCATTGAAACAACAGTTTATAGCTGAGGCTAAAGCGGGGCTTGGTAAACTCAAGATTGACAGTTCTAATTCAGGATGTCTCACATAATTTGTGAAATTAAAATCAGGGGATGACATTACTTTCTCTAATCATGAATCAAGTCATCAAGTAACGAAGAGGTCAGGAAGTTATCTCAGTTGAGTTGTTTTTTACACTTACAGATGCACAAATGGAAATCAGACATATGGGCCTTCTTTGGAATCATGTCACCCAGCTTATCCTCCTGTTTGTTCCTCCAAGTTTGTTCTAATGTTAACTGAGGAGCGGATTTATTGCAGACTGGTCATAGAACAAAGGAAGCATAGTTTATGCTTCCGTTGCGATGAAATGTTAATGAAGGTCAATGGAAACTAAACAAGCACTATAAATCAACACTATTGACAACAACAAAAGCACAAGATATTATTCAAAAAGCTATTCAAACAACTTTTTTGAACTCTAGCGAAAAGCATGAACCATACCTCAGTCATTATTTTTGCCAGTTGCTTGACAGTGACCTCATTATTAGGATTGCCAACATTGAAAATGTGACTGTTTTCCCTGGAAGGAATTTCCTGAAAATGAAATAGGTAAGTACTATAAATATATAACCACCATACAAGATCATTATAAATCCACAAAGGATTGTTGTTACTTACCATCATCAAGAGAACAGGTCAGCTAGCATATTGTGCCCCATATGTTTAAAGACTGTTTATACAATTCCAAGCATGAAAAACCAACACAGAACACACTAATTTTTTCCTTAAAGAAATCTATTGTGGAATAACTCCAAGTTAATGATTTAAAAATAAAAAAACAAATGCAAAACACAACAAAAAATACACCACTATAAAATGATATAATTCCATACCCAAGTTAACACATCTAGAAAGTCAATATGAAGCAATTACAACCACATAGCATTCCACTTACTTTCCAAGAGCATAATCAAACATAAAGGACAAGCTGTAAATAATCCACTGGATAGTCCAACAACATCTTAATTCAGTCCAAGACAAAAGATCAAAACTAGCATTTATCAAGAACATCATTCATTCAATGTAAATCCAAACCATTAGTGACCCAATATGCAAAGTTTGCAAATGTATAAACCATGTAAGGTGAATATAGCAGAATCAATATGTTTTATTGTTTAATATTCAACCATATTCCTTCACAATCTGAACAGACATAATCCACGTTCATGTCAACATCAACATCGACTATATCTTCTTCATTTACACATTTTGCTTCTTGAAAGTCTATAACCCCTAATAGATCTGCATACTCAGGTTCATATGATGTACTATTTATCAATCCTTTTGGAGAACATGTTAAGACTACATACCAGTCAGTCTCAACTAGATCTTGTACATAGAATACCTGTTTAGCTTGCGATGCCAGAATAAATGGATCATCTTGCCAATGATTCTGACTTAAGAATTTCTTCATATTCACCATTGTAAAACCCAAATCATCAGTTTTAATCCCTCTATTATTGTATACATCGACCCAATTACATTTGAACAACGTGTACTCCATACAAAAATAGTCCAATGTAATTATTTCTTCTATTACTCCATAAAATGTTGTTTTCTGAAGTACAGGGTTTGGATCTTTGGAACTTGACCTCATCATTGTTTCGGCTTCCAAACACACTCCACTATTTTGTGTGGTTCTCTCATTATCCATTTTTTTTGTATGGAATCTATAACCATTGGTTAGGTATCCCTTGTACTTATTCACAAATTTACTTGGGCCCCGCGCTAGCCATTTAAGTGTATCAGACACATTTCCGTCTCCTTCCACTTACATATTTTCAGTTTTTTTAATGTAGTTAGAACACATACATCCAACCTATGACAAAATATTTAAATTTGTACATGACAATATTCAACATGCAATGATTTGTAAGTACTTATAATAGAAATAATATAAAGTGACCTGTTTTTTTAGCCAACTAGAAAACTGTTGGGTGTGGAGTCTCTGCAATAGAGCTTCATCTTTTTTTGGTTTGGGTAAATGAGTTGAGAATATCCATTTTGTGCATCCTAATTTGACAATTATGGACAGTAAAATTGGTTGTTAATGTGTTTTGATAAAATATGAATAAAAATAATTTGAAATGTCAAATACAATATTCTATCCATGGATCTGTGTTTTGTTAAACCACAAACAAACAAAATTTTGAAGGTCAAACATGTTACTTACTCTATCCATGGATCAACTTCATTTGTGTGAAATAGAACCCACCTATGGGCTTGTTCCCAACTAATGTTATCCATTTCTGATGGAATTGAAACAAATAATGGCTTTCCATCAAGAATTACTTCTTCAACTTCATCATCCCACACTTCATTTAAACCATGTGTGGTTCCAATAGCTTCCATACCTTTCAAGTATCCTCCACAAAACTTTATTGATTCCTCCACATTGTAGCTTTCAGCGATGCATCCTTCAGCCCTATTTTTGTTCTTAACATAACTCTTGTATACTTTCATACACCTACAAAAAGAGCATATTTTTTTAAGTAATGTCAAAAGCTTTGAATAAATTATTCTTCTTGTGGTTCTTGATAGCAAGTAAAGTTCCATGTACCTCTCAAAGGGGTACATCCATCTATATGAAACCGGGCCACAATATCGAAGCTCACGTATCAAATGCACATTCAAATGCATCATTATATCGAAAAATGAAGGAGGGAAGTACTTTTCAAGCGAGCACATTGTCTCCACGATATCATTTTCCAACTTGTCAAGGCTCTCTATTGAAACCGATTTTGCACAAATCTGCCTATAAAAGCGTCTTTCAAACAACAATTGGTAGCACATGGCGTAGAGCTACCGAGAAAAGTTGTTGCATTAGAACATGGAAATCATGTGCTTTCATTCCACGTAACTTAAGCTCTTCCATAGATATATGATTTTTTGGATTAGAGCTATAACCATCTGGCACTTTTAATGTGAAAAGAACGTGACATAGGGTCTCTTTCTCTTTCTTTGAAAGAGTATGTGGTGAAGGTGGAAGGAATATTTTTTTTCCTTTAACTTCTGGCCATAGTGATTTTCTCAAACCCATTTTTTGCAAGTCATCTCGTGATTTCTTTCCATCTTTGGACTTCCCTTTTATATCCAAGAGAGTTCCAAAAATGCTTTCACACACATTCTTCTCCACATGCATTACATCTAAATTGTGACATTGTAGGTGTTTCTGCATTCCAACACATTGAGAATATTGGAAAATTATTTAATATGGAGGAAATCATAAACAATGAATTCAATGAAGACATCTACGCACAATGACGTCATATAAGCATGCAATGTATAATAATTAGGAATGGTTGATGTCTCTACATACCTCCCAATATGGCAGATTGAATAAGATTGATTGTTTCTTCCACACCACAACATTAGTTTTTTCCTTTTTCCTTATTTATTTTCCTTTTCTTTGATTCACTCTTCCCCCAAACTGTTTCGTTTCCCCTTGTTTCCTTAAAAATATCTGACACTCTTACAACTAGAGGGGCATAACGAAGCTCCTCCTTCCCATTAAATGGTCCCTTCTGTGAGCGAAACTTATGATTTTGAGGAAGAAATATCCTATGTCCCATGTACACACATTTCTTGCTACAATTGAGGTACTCTGATTCTGTGTTCTTTCCACAAATGGGGCATGCATTATAGCCTTTTGTTGTGCAACCAACCATATTCCCATAAGCTGGAAATTCATGAATCACCCACATAAGAATCGCATTCATGTTAAAGCATGTGTTATTGTAAGCATCATATGTCCATACTCCTTGGTCCCATAATTCCTTTAGATCATCTACCAAGGGTTCCAAATACACATCAATGTCATTACCTGGTTGCTTGGGACCAGGTATTAACAATGTTAACATACAAAAGTTCATTTTTGTGCACAACCATGGTGGGAGGTTGTATGTAACCAACACTATAGGCCAAACACTGTATGTACTGCTCAAGTCTCCAAATGGATTAAATCCATCTGCTGCCATTGCAAGTCGTACATTGCGGGGTTCGCCTGAAAAACCATGGCATCTTTCATCAATAGTTTTCCAGGTTGGGCTATCAACAGGGTGGCGCATATGACCATCATTGCTTGCATTCTCATGATGCCACCTCATTTTTTGTGACATGTCCGCAGAGCTAGAACAACAACGAAAATCTTTCATTTATATATAATATTATCATATAATAGCACTATGAAAAATGGTAAAGATAATACAAGAAGGTGAAAACTTGAATACAATTATGGTGTTGAAAATCATACCTATACATTCTCCTTAGCCTCAGTGCTATGGGGAAATATCTTAACACCTTTGCAGGAACACCTTGACGCACCTTTTGAGATTGAGCATCCACCTTCCATCGATATTTTCCACATGTTGGGCATTCGTCTTTACTTTCGTTACTTCCTCGATATAAAATGCAATCATTGGGACATGCATGTATCATATCATAGTTTAATCCCAATGATTTAATCAACTTTTTTGCAGCATATGCAGAATCTGGAAGTGTGTTATCTCTAGGAAGTGTATTTTTATACAATTTTAACATTTGGCCAAAACTTCTATCAGACCATCCACTATTCACTTTGAGATTGTAATATTCTATGGTTGTTGATAGTTTTGTGAAATCAACACAACCAGGGTACAATGGCATCTTTGCATCTTCGATTAACTTCCTATATTCATTAACTTCATTTAGTACATATGTTGATGCCAAATCCACATGATCACAACCTTCGTTTAGGTTTTGATCAAGACATGGATAAGCATCATTCACCATATGAATCACTTGATCACCAACAATGGTTGTATCATCATCCTTTTTGAGTGGATCATTACCATTATGAAACGATGTTCCAGGATCATCAACCTGATTATCGTAATGGCATTCTACATGTCCATAACCCTATTAATAAGAAAATTAAAATTCATGTCAGTGATTTTATGGTTTTTATGAAAATTAGAATGAATAGATATTGGTCAAATAGGGGCCTTTACCAATGCAAATTAGCTTACCAGTTGAGATGATATATGCTCTATAAATTCATGTGGCTCATTTTCAGAGCGTTTCCTAGCCTCATCAATAATGGATGGAATCTAAAGGTGAGAGGAAAACATAATTAAGCACATATAAATATAATTTATATCTTTATTGTAATACAACACATATAAATATATTTTATATCTTTATTGTAATACAAGTAAGTTTGTAACTACATCAATTCATTTATTTCAAGATACCTAACTGTGAATGCTCTCTCCATGAAAATACCAAATTTTATATTGTTCTATTATTCCATCACAAATCAAGTGCTCGCGTATTTTATCAAATGTTTGTACTTTGACTATGCCACATTTATTACATGGACATTTTATGGACATTTTATTCCTTGAATGCGCCTCGAAAAACTTTAAGAATTCCTCAACCCCATCTCTATATTCTTGTAGTGTCCTACACATAACCAATTTTCATTAAGTCACATAAATTTAATTGAGAACAAGTTAGCATTGATACATTTTTTTGGTATATCACCATGAATAACCAAATATAGAAACTATACCTATTTTTCAAGTTCATCCAGTTTCTTTTGTCCATTTGATAATATGCTCTAAGCTCCTTTGAAATTATGTCTACAATGAACTAAAAAAGTTAGTTGATATTAAACCTCATATATATTGAAAACACACAACTTTGCACTAACAACTTGCGGTCAAACAACTGCATAAACCCACATTTCTTATTAAGAGGTATTTTGATATAAAAAAACTCCCTAAAATGTTCAAATATTTGACTTAGATCTTCTGGAAATAATCTCTATGGTTTAATGCATTATTGTAATTGTCTCTTTAGATGTCAATTTGTAGAACCATTGAAATTCGAACCAATATGGCATCTAACTTCTAAGAAAGTAGAACCCATAAAGATTCTACCTAGACTCAAAACTAATTCATTCCAGGCAGCCCTTCAATGCAGAGTGTTCAACATCACTCCTCTTCATACTGAGAGTAATTCCAATGTAGTCAACACTCAACCTTAGATCTTAATTCAACCTTAAAATTAAAATGTAGCCCAACAGAGAGTAACACAATTAACTAATTCATTTCCTGGTTAGCTTGTATATTCACCAGAGTTCATCAATCACACAGACATATATGAAATCAACACACAACATCATGGCAAATAATCCTTTTCCATTTATTACTTGGAAATTTGCAGGCTAATAAACAAACTTTGACCTATCCTTTGTTTTTCTTGCCTTGATTCTTACATTGTATAGCTAACCCTCCTAACCATCATTTTTCAAGCCTCTCTCTCTAACCTCTAATGCTCGTAGGCATACAAAATATACTTGGAAACATAACTTGTAGCTAAATAACAAACCTCATACATTTATGGAACTAACTCCTAAAGTTTTTGTAAAGTTCTTGTAATTGTAATTGTCACTATTATGTTAAAATAAATTGATTTTCATCCTTAAGACTGTTTAATAACGTATATCTACAGGCTTGACCTAAGCCTGTAAGTTGAGTTGTTGTTTATACTTACATATGCAGAAATGGAAATCAGACACATGGGTCTTATTTGGAATCGTGTCACATAGCCCATCCTCTTGTTGGTTCCTATGAGTTCATTCTGATGTTACCCAAGGAGCGGATTTATTGCATACTAGTCGCAGAATAAATGAATCACTTTTTCTACCTAGATTAGAGGATCTGTCGATTCTTTGAATCTTGATAGATCCTCCCTGAGCCTAAAGGAAATCTTGTAAATGTTCAATAGTTAGCAAGGTTAAACTAGAAGTTTCCAAGTGTGATGAGGTGTCAGTGATGCATAATCCTTTAGGATAGAGCCGAACTCCTATTTAGGGAGGCAGTTACAGAAATATAGAAAGGTCGTTAGGGTTAAACCGTTAAATTGATTCTTCATATATATGATTGTAAGCCTACGGGCCACAACAGAGGTAGAGCGGAGGTGAGGCAGAGGCAGAGAGGATAGGAAAATAGAGAGGAGGGGACCAGGGTAGAATACTCCCATATTGTGTAATTAGGTCACGAAATTCTGAGTAATTGAATTTGATTAATGAAAGCATTTTATATGCATATGGACTTGTGAATATCTCTTTCTATGTATTTTTTATGAAGTTCACTGTCTCTGTTGAATGTGAATGGCGTCCTGCTGAAAACATAAAGTCATTTACTCCGGAATTTGTATGCAATTCCTACAGCGAAAAATGAGTACATAGGCTTTGTTAATTGGTTGACTTCCTGACAGTAAGCAACTACAGGAATATGCGATTTCTGCGAAGTATTTGGAATTGGAAGACCCTTCTGAAAACTGACTCGATGTGATTGTTTATAACTCAAGTGTCCTTATGTTATGAGATCTTAGGTTATGCAAATCGGAAGGAAGTGAAGTGATTGAAATTGGAACATCAAGTTACTTCAATTAGATTGTTTAAAGTACATTCTGCATAAAACCCTAACCCTAACCAAAATTTAACAGAATAAATAAATGTGTTGGGTGAGAATCTACTGTCGCTGAAGGTAAAATATTGGAGATTTTAGCATTTGTTTAACATTTTTATACAGAGATCGAGTTACAGAATTGATAGCCAGGTTCCATATTTCAGGGTTAGGGTTTGAATATTTGGAAGTTTGTTGAAGGGTAGTAGTTATTTTTTCCACTTGTTCAAGAAAAACTAAGTTTCTCAAATGTTGAAACAAACACTGGCTTGGAGGAAAAATTGTGGCAAATTGTCATTGTGCACAAATTTGAATACCCAAGTATACTCTGTTTGGGAATTGAACTCCATTTTAGATTCCATTTGTGTACAAGCAACAGTAGATCATGGCCCAATTGTAATCATATTATTAAAGGAAAAATGCCATTTCTGAACAAAGAAATTGAATTTATACTCAAGGTAAGAGTTCAAGAATTTGGGGAAGCGCTTTTTGTTGAAATTGCAGGTGGTTCCTACATCAAAAATAAAAAGAAGAGTTGCATGGATAGCGTTGGAACTTGATTTCCGCAGTTCGTCTCACTCCCTTTCCTTCCGATTGGCACCTATGTCTATCTCTCCATTCGCGGTTCAACCCAACAACATTTCATTGTGATATTTTGTCTATCTCTCCATGAGCGTGGTTTAAGCCAGAGCTAGAGCAAATCATTCCCACCCTAATTTCATCCGCACCAAAATTAAAAAATTGAATTTTTTAGTCTTTGAAAATTGTATCTTTTGAATCTTTGCAAATGATATAAAATTGAATCTTTTTAATCTTTACAAATGGTATAAAATTGAACCTTTCGAATCTTAGAAAATGCAGGCATCGTTTCTTGATGTAATTTAATTTACGATATACAAAGTGACAAAGTGTTACCATTATTGCAGTTTATTATATAAATATTAATATCCGCAAAATCAAGAGTCATGCATGACTTCATAATGTCTCAGCTTGCCATAAACACTAGGCGAAGGCATACCTGGTGGGAGACCATGCGTCACACATCAAAGAATACCCGAGTATAATTGCTCTACTACAGAAGGATAGTGAGCTATAGAATAACGAACCCCAATAATACACACAAGAGGAAGACCAAGTTGATATAACATGATGAGAACATGACTCTCTCATATATATTATAGAGGTCTAGGGGTATAAAGCCTCCAATAAGTATATGATTCCACACAAGACCGACTTAATTAATGAGTTAAGTTAGGGGTCACAAATCATGACCAATACTCCAACGTTAGGTGATTAGGGGCTTGCAACCGCATAAGGACTTCTCTATACCTATGACACATGGAACACCCATCAAGGAAACCAACTCAATCCACCATCATTAAGTACTGCTACCACCATCAAGGGATGAAAATGGTGAGGGCCAACTATTTGCTGAGGGGTCCATCCCCTGGCTCAATGGCGTTGGGAAATGCTACCATCTCTCTGACTAGTGCTCTCACTTTTGTTTCTAGTATTAAAACGCATATGCATTCTCAGTTTCATGACAACCCTGCAATGGGTGGTCAACACCCTCCTGTGAATGTGTATTTGGATATAATGACAAACAACATTATAATATAGGTGGTTCTTTCAAAGATATATTAATGCAAAACAACATGCTTATGTTCCAACTTCATCCCTAGATATGATGGTAGCTATAGAAACAGTAACCAAATTATAGGATCACATGTTTATAGAAAATGCACAACTACACAACATGTATCATGGGAAGCCCTCATGGGGGAGAAAACCCAGTTACAACCTTTCACTGTGATAGAATCCGTAAAATCAAGAGTCATGCATGACTTCATAATGTCTCAGCTTGCCATAAACCCTAGGCGAAAGCATACCTGGTGGGAGACCATGCGTCACACATCAAAGAATACCCGAGTATAATTGCTCTATTATAGAAGGATAGTGAGCTATAGAATAACGAACCCCAATCATACACACAAGAGGAAGACCAAGTTGATATAACATGATGAGAACATGACTCTCTCATTTATATTATAGAGGTTTGGGGGTATAAATACTCCAATAAGTATATGATACCACACAAGACTAACTTAACCAACGAGTTAAGTTAGGGGTCACACATCATGACCAATACTCCAACGTTAGGTGATCAAGGGCTTGCAATCGCATAAGGACTTCTCTATACCTATGACACATGGAACACCCATCAAGGAAACCAACTCAGTCCACCATCATTAAGTACTGCTACCACCATCAAGGGATAAAAACGGCGAGGGCCAACTATTTGCTGAGGGATCCATCCCTTGGCTCAGTGGCGTTGGGAAATGCTACCGTCTCTCTGACTAGTCCTCTCACTTTTGTTTCTAGTATTAAAACACATATGCATTCTCAGTTTCATGACAACCCTGCGATGGGTGGTCCACACCCTCCTGTGAATGTGTATTCGGCTATAATGACAAACAAAATTATAATATAGGTGGTTCTTTCAAAGCTATATTAATGCAAAACAACATGCTTACGTACCAACTTCATCCCTAGATATGATGGTATCTATAGAAACAGTAAGAAAATTATAGGATCACATGTTTATAGAAAATGCACAACTACACAACATGTATCATGGGAAGCCTTCATGGGGGAGAAAACCCAGTTACCCCCCACTGGAGAAAACCCTAGGCGAAGGCATACCTGGTGGGAGACCATGCGTTACACATCAAAGAATACCAGAGTATAACTTCTCTACTACAGAAGTATAGTTAGCTAGAGAATAACGAACCCCAATCATACACACAAGAGGAAGACCAAGTTGATAGAACATGATGAGAACATGACTCTCTCATATATATTATAGAGGTCCATGGAGAATGTTGTATCACCAATCCTGCAAACATAAAAAATAATGAGTTTGAGGAATGCATCCATCTTATGGTTCATTTGATTCAAGCCATCTATGTGGTTACAATAGTCTAATAGTAGGTGAAAACACCAAGGTTAAAATGCATGATTTTTTTTGGTATTTGTAAAGGTGTTAATTCCTCAACGTGAAGTCATATTAATGGATAGGGTATTTTTAGAATATTGATAATTGCAATCCATGATAAGAACCTTGGATCACACATTTTGGTTTGATCTTATCTTAGGCATCACTCATGATGTTTGATCAAGGAAGCAAATCACTAAGAGGTTGCAAGGTGAGAATTTACTCAATAGACCTTTCGCATTACTAACCGAAAATTTCCACATATTTAGAGGAACTTTTGCATATTTGAAGGCATACCTCACCATTGAGGTTCACATATATATATATTTTAAATGTCTTTGATTAGATAATATACTAGGTCTTGGCACCTCTTTTATGGTGTGAGAATGTGTTGTAGGCAATGAACTTTAAGTAGGTCCATTTCAACATTATTTAATTGTTGCATTAGTTTTTGTAGGAGAAGGGTTAAAATTAATAGAAAAACAATGCATTACACTCACCATTACAAACTTTTTTTTCACACCATTAGTTTGATTGAGAAATTATATTGTTTGACTTATAATGATTTTACTCTTGTACATGTGAAGATGTTAACTTTATGTTTTTTCAAATCCATATGCTTTCCTTCTAGTTGTGCATTTTTTATTGGATTGTGTATCTTCTATAATCATGACTACCTCTTAAAATTTTAAGGATCCATACTTAAAAATGTATAAGTCTTGGCAAATCCAATCAATTCTTAAATTCTAACTATAAAATATTTGGTGATACTTTTTAATTTTTTTTTCTAATTTATAAGTATTTTATGTACTTTCTATAATAATTTGGAGAAAATAGTAACATCTGTAAATGGAAATAGGAACATCTATTGTCAAGAAAAGAATGTTTGGATTTGTATTTCCCTCCATTGTTTTTAGTATTTAGATTTCCCTCCAATTTTTTTTTTCATTTTGTAATATAAATAGGAACAAAGCTCATATGTATTCAACAATATTTTAATTGAAAACATTTTTTGCTTGGCGTTGAAGTTAGAAAACTATGAAGACTAGAGGAAATGAGAAGCAAACTCTCTTACAACAGGCAATCTTAACCCGTGGAAACAAAAAGAGGTACCATTGCCTTGTACTATTGTTTGTACTATATTGCTCATACTATTGTTTTGTCTTTATTGTCCCTTTGTACTATATTGCTCATACTATTGTTTTGTCCTTATTGTCCCTTTTGGTCAAGATGAATTATGATGAGTATTTCAAAATTTAATAGTATTTTAAAATCCATATTTGCAAATGACATTTACCATGGATAATTGGCCTTTTGCAAAGACATTTTTTGTTATCTTGTCAGTTGTTTTTGTCCATTCATGAACTAGATATTAAAATACATTACATCATCATACCGTGGATTTGAAGTAAGTAGGCCAACATGTGGTGCCACCGGCCATTTCCACCCTTGTTGATGCAAGAGATGGGAAGACTTGCTCCGTTCCCTAATCTCGTAGTATTAGAATAGGGTTACCAGAATTTTCTAGATGTATCATTGCTGGAAATCCACTTACTCACAAATCCAAACAAAAAATGCAGATTCGCTCTTTCCAAAAGTTACAGAGGTCTTATAAATGCCTGAGTCAGTCTCTCTAACATCTAGTTAGCAAAAATTGCAGAATTTCTTCAAGGAAAAATATTGGAATCTAAACTGGGAGTAAATGGTAAGATTTACAGATTCTAAACCAGTTAAGCAAATTTATATCAAAATTCTCAGAACCCCACCTCACATCTGCTCAGTATTTAGAGCTGTGCAACATAATTTCCAAACACTCTTCATGAATTAGTAGTCCACAAGAAGATGTTTTGTGGTTTCAGCATTCTGCATACACAGACAACATCTGCTGGGACCAATCCAGCCTTTTTAAAAAATATTTTCCCATGTCTTGAGGCGCCCCTGTTGGAAATATGGAAGTTATGTCCTCAGAATCGCAAACCTTGGAGTCACTCTTGGTTTCTGATGAGCGTAACTTTGTGATCAAACAATAGAGGTGACTAGGTCCCGGTATCTGATCTTGTGGGCAAGATAGTTGCTCTGTTTTTCTGTGACAAGTTTTTCTCCACCGTCACTGCAGATATTATAAAGATGGAGATCTTAATAAGAAGAAGCTAGAAGATTAAAAAATATCATGCCCAAGTTTTGGGAGAAAGGAAGCTCGTAGAAAGCCCAAGCATGCAGTTTTGAAGGAAATGAAGCCTACAGGCTTGAAGTTAATTTATGAATTAATTGACTAGTTAATTAATTAATTAGCTCATTAAAACAGAGATTTGAAAGGGCGTGAAGCCCGCAAACCTGGAAGATGTCCATTGAGATTTTAATTGGTTAAATAATAAAAATCTGCAAAAGACAGAAATATGAATTAAAAGGTTTAATAATAGAAGATTCGATGAAGCATGTGAAGATTACACATCAAAGAATACCCGAAAAATCTAAATAGAAGAAAAGAGCGTGTCTTGGAGTCATAAGTTGCAGTAGCATCCTGAGCAGTCCAAGATGCAGTAGCATCCTGAACGAGTTAATAACATTAGATTTCATATATTTTTCCTGTAAAACTTTTGACCACATAGTATTCCCAAAAAGAACCCTCTATATTTTAGTATACATTGTTAGACATTTTGTTATGAATGAGTTAAAGATATTTGTATAATGTTCATAAATACTATTTAATTTTCAGGATTGTGTTAGTTGGCTTGTTTCAACGATGTGTTAATAAAAATGATTTTTTTTGTTATGCAGTTTATTTGCGGATGTCCATATCAAAGTAAGACAATATTTTTTTTTGTTTGGGATTTCAATAACTTCAATATTTTTTTAACAATTATTGTCCTTTCTTTTATACCTTAAAAATTGTCTAACTTTCTTTGAGCACGAGCTGCAATCCATATTTGTAGGGAGCTAACAGGATTAAATTAAGACGTTGCAATACATCACTTTTAACAAAGTCAAGCCACATTACCAAAAGAAATGACAATGTTATATGTGGCACAACTTCAGGTAAATATTTTAAACATGATGGTAACTTATTATTTATTTTTTAATAAATAAACAATTATATTAAAAAAATTCATAATATACTTGACCATAGGCTCTAAGATGGGAAACAAATTCCAACAAAATATAGCATCGGGATCCACTGTCCCATTACAAAGTGAATCTACTTGCTATATTGTCGAAAAACAATTCTAATGCACATACTCTTGAGAAAGATGTGAAAGAACCAGTACTGGAAGGTATGATAATTTCTAAACATTTTTTGTCCTATACAAGTATTTCAAGATTTCATATTAACAATTTCATATTGTCATTGTCTCAAGAGGGGTACTGGTTTGTTTTTCCAGAAAATTTTCAACAGGAACCACCACAACAAGATCATGTTTTGGAGGAGGATCCACCACAACAAGAGCATGTTTTGGATCAGGATCCACCACAACAAGAGCATGGTTTAGAAGATGCAAATACATCTACCGAATCTAGTACTGCAATAAATGTGAAAAGAAGGAGTAGAGGACCAACAAAATGTCTCTTTGGAACCACTATAGAGGGAATTGCATTGCCTGAAATTCAATTTAATGAGAGGGGCCAGCCTATTGGTCCACATTCAGAGAAATTCTCCTCATTTTTAGGTGTTCTTGCAAGGGAAATTCTAGGCATCAAGAACATGGAATGGAAAAAAGTGTTTGAAGTCCAAAAGAAATACATGTGGAGTGCAATCAATGTGAGCATCAACTTATTCTAAACTCTATATATTGATGCATATTGAGCTTGTGTGTGATAGGTTTAGTTTCAAATAACGCTTGTATATAATAATGGATTTTTTTATCTATTGTAGCGTACCTACCGAATAGATCCATCAACAAAGCAATGGTGTCATAAAGCAATATCTCAACGCTTGAGAACCTATAGATATAAGTTGTATAAGAAATACTATTTGAAATACGAAACAGATGAGGAGAGGATTGCAAAAATTCCTATTGGAGTAAATGAAACTGATTGGATTGAATTTGTTAGATTATGATCTGACCCTAAATTCAAGGTAAAAATGAAAGACAGATTTGAATGTTATCATCTTTGATTTTGAATCCTCTCATAAAATCAACTATAATCTTAGCATCTATTTTTTTATTGAGTTGCAGGAGAGGTCAAGAAAAAATAAGGAAAATAGGGCATTAGAACAAGAGACCCACACTTCTGGCCATAGAGGTTACTTTAGGGTTTAAGATGACCTTGTAAGTTGCAACAAATTCTATTATTTGTTCACAATTAACAACTTTAAATATAGTTAACTAGATTATTGTATTTGTTGATACTAGAATCAATCTCGTGGTCCAAGTAATAAGCCTATAACTAGGGCTGATGTAGGGATGATGTGCGTATGAATTGCCATAAAAAGAAGGATGGCACCCCAATGTCATCATTCATTGCGGAGAAAATAGTAAGTTCTGAACCTATTCTTGTATCATTTATGCTTTTTTTAGAGTTTATGATGTTTCTTATATCAGTTTGTTGAAATGTTGACATTGCTAGAATCAAATTGAATCGGCACAAAATGAGTCAGTGTCTCCTGCATATGCTACAAAGCAAGATGCCCTTGCTATAGTTTTTGGGCCTAAGAGGAGGGGTCGTGTACGTGGGGTTGGATTTGGAGTCACTCCAACAATATTATTTGGAAAAGAGCGTTCCTACAAGAAGGAATTTCATAATACTAAAGAGAAATTAAGAAAAAAATACAAGGAACTCGGAAGATTGAAAAAAGATGTTGAAGAATTAATGGAATGGAAAGCTGCCATGGAGGTGGGGAAAGAAAGTGGCAGAGTTGTTCCAAAATCCAAAAATGTAAGGATTGCATGTGTAGCCTTTAATTTTTTATGTAGGCCATCTTTAAAGTTGGCGATTTCAAAATCATAATGCTAACATGAACATGATCGTATTTTTGTAGGGTGTGTAATATATGAATTATTGTTTTTGCATCCTAACCCTTTATCTTCTGATTTCATGATATCTAATGCAAACTATTATATTGGCAGAGTAATATTTCCATGTCAGATGTTGAATCAAATCGACGACCTCCGCAACTGTCACCTCTTAATCCAGTCACCCCAATCCATGTAGTTTTTTAAACCAACTCTTATTTTTTCCATTTTTATTTTCCATTATTTGAAAATCGCTCACAAGTATTCATTTTTTAGGAGAGTCTCCAGAATAATCCTAGTCAAGGTTCATTGGAAAAAAATACAATGTCTCCTAGACCATCTAATACATTTGATACTCCAAAGTCTAATACATTTCATACTCCAAAGTCGATGGTGAGTTTTGAAACTATTTAATATTTACTGCAATGTTATAATCGTTATTTCACTATATCTTACAAGTATTTATTTACTAACAGGATTCTCTGAGTCCTCATCATGCTTTGCCAAAACAAACTCCTTTGACTTTGGGAGAACATAATCGTGACCCACTTGGAAAATCAATACAACAGGTAAGTTCTAAGCCTCTTTATTTCTATGTTTAATATTCCATTCTTATTCCGAGGAATCTCATAAGAATTTGTTTATTGGTAGGTTCAACTGCAATTACCATCTTCAGATGCGGGATTGAATGGAAAAAAAATGTTTACTGACATATTTTAATGGTCAATTGAAGGTTGCAAAGGGTTACATCAAAAGAATTGAACCAAACTTTGTCATGCCTAATGGGGAAAAATTAGGTGATGGATATTAACTTGTGTGCCCACAATCAATTTTGGTTGATCCTGATTATGAAATCAAGCTTAAGCATAGAAGTAATCAATGCAAGTATTTAGCGGATGCAATTAATAGTTTTATACCTTGGAAAAGCAATGACATTGAATTGATCAAAGATTGAGAAGAATGTGAACTCGGAGTAAACAACAGGAGGATGGGCCAGGTGACAAGATTCCAAATAAGACCCATGTGTCCGATTTCCATTTGTGCATATGTAATTATAAAGAACTCAACATACAGGCTTAGGCCAAGCTTGTAGACAAGAATGGACAAGCATGGCAAGCAAGATGGAGGACAAAGACATGGCAAAGGTGACATGGAGGATTGATGACAAAGAATTCACTTTTGGAGAAGCCCAAGCAGTGTCTGATTCTGATAATTCCACAAGTACTGGTATATCTCTCTCTCGCAAAAGTCGTGTCTGATAAAAATAACTATCTTCATAGAGATAGATTAAAAAGGGCAGTGACTGCAACTATAACCTTTTCAGCATTATTTTAGGTTGATGGAAAAAAATGGATCTGTAAGAGGTTGCAGGACTAATTACCTTGCAATCAATGCTAATAGTTTCATGTCCAGCAGATAGTCCTAGTGAACATGACCCTTCTATAGCTAGTTGTAACAAAACAAGCATAGTTCAGTTCATGCATTTACATGAAATAAAAGGTCAAAGTTTTTCCTAAAATCACCATAAAAATCCTCCACAACACCCCTATAATCCCCACAACTAGATGGTCATCTTGTTAAACCCATAATAATATCTAAAAATTATAAATAAATTTAAAACTCAAATATGAAAACATCAAAATTGCATTCACACATTTGTAATTTTTATCCCAACGAATACACCTTCAAAACCAAGCAAAAAAAATTGAAAACTTATCACGAAGATACCCACATCCCACATATGAAATCCTATATGCATCAAAATATCTCTTGGGCTTATCCATTTACATATAAATGTTGTTCTAAAAAAACTAAACAAGACAGTCATCGGATCCCATGGGAAATCAACTAAAAACAATCATGATATCCACAAACATGTATATATTCTGCTTAAAACATGATTCAATGAACTAAATCAACGAAACACAATGTAACTTACTGATTTTTTCTATTGTTACCTGTGTTTAAACCAAGCCATATTCATGGCAACACAGATGTAGTGATGAACCCTATCACGCCTTAGAAAAAATGTGAAATGAACAAAATGAGGGTTCCCAAAACCCATAAAATCTAAGATCAATGAAAGTGGTGGATATCTGGGTGGCGGTGGATATCAGTGCATTAGAATTCAATGGCCACTGATGTCTACTTGGACACCTATTAGAAGAGTTCCCTGAGCTTATATTTATTGAATACATCATCAATGCAAAGCCAATGAAAACAATGGAAAAAATCCAAAATTTTATTTCTAATGTCGAACATTGGGTGTGCCTTACTAGAAATCTTGAACAGACATATAATTGTGTCTCTGCAATCGCTATATTTCCCATAGGGACATAAAAATATCAGAGATAAAGCCATGGTTCACTATATTTCTTCAATACATAGTTTTCTTATCCAGTTGGTTCACTGTAATAGTGAGGTGGATGCAAGGTTAAATCATGGGTTCCCTTCTGATGTTGGTATTCCCTACTTGTATGCCATTACTTTCAAAGGCGTAAGGATAAGTACAAGACCTATACTAGGAACCTAAATAGAAGGAAGTCCACTCTGTTGTGCATCCATGTTACTTAATAACTTTAGGAGTTAGGAGTTAGTTCCATAAATGTAGGAGTTAGTTCCATGTTACTTGCAATGAGATAATTTTCTGTGTTCAAGGGAATAGAAATAATGAGACAAAGTGGACATGTGGTATTGTTTGCAAGGAACTTGCCAATGTACTCCAAGTGAAAGGTAGGCCCATAGACAATTAGTTGTTGTAGCTTTTCATCTATTTGGTCATCCCCAAGACACATAACACACCTACAACAACACCCAAATAGATTTATGGACATTCTCCTTAGCCCTCTTGCAGGCATATTAAGCATGTGGATATACAAAAGTATTGACAATAGGCTGCTTGAGTTCAAGCTTGCTCAAGGACAATATACATCAGAATGAACTCGAAGCAACCAATAGGAGGATGGGCTAGGTGACACGATTCCAAATAAGACCCATGTGTCCGATTTCCATTTGTGCATATGTAATTATAAACAACAACTCAACTTACAGGCTTAGGCCAAGCTTGTAGATATACGTTAATTACAAGTTCAAATTCACATAAACAAAAAAAAGACATATTTGGGAAAATCATTATATTTGAAATATCATACTTTAGAGTCTAGATAAACAAAATGCATATTTCCACTATTGTGCATTGAATAAACCTGAAATCCTGACAAACCAATTACATTTTTTTAACATCCTCTGGTATATTTTCAAGTAACAACACAATGGATATCCATGAGAAAACCTACCCTTTGGGGAACAGAAAAAAACACCACAAGATGATATTCCATAGCAGGGTGTTATTCAACCTAGATTTGTACTAGGGTGGGTGAATTTAATTTCAAGAGATTGGGCGAAAATTTGCAAGATGTTAAATTTTCAAGATTTGTACTCTAGACCAAGTTAAGGTTTCAAGATCCAAAACATCAACTTCTCCTAAGTAATGGTATCTAGAATATCCACCTTATACCACAAGCATGTTTTCAATAGCAATTGTAGTGTGGCTATCTCTGGGAGCAATAAGATCCCATTCACATCAAGGGAAATCCATTTCATTAGCTTCAGGTCTAGAATATGAACATCAATCAAGTAATTCCCCCCCCCTCTCTCGTGGGGATGGTGGAGTTCCTCGAATGCAAGCATGCCTCCATTCATTGGTCTACAAGTCTAAAGTGTGCAGATCATTTATCTTATTAGACCCGTTTGTTCCCCCAAACACTATGATATTGTGGTCTAAGAGAATGGCACTATGGATGTCTCTTGTACCTAGCTCTTGCCTAGTTGATACTAATAGGATACAGTACACCATCCGATGCGGGCATTTGAAGCCCCTTGCATTTAAGGTCTCTAAAAGAACTTAGGTACTGATGAATATGGTTGTCTATGATTTTCATTAATGAAAACATTAATGACAAAGGTGTACATGGCATGAAGATAAGCAAGCTAGATAACATTGACAAGCATGAATGACATGGCAAAAGGAATATGGGCATTGGATGACATACGTGGACATGACAGCTTGGGAAAACAAACCATGCCATGACAAAGAAGTGATAAATATTAATGACATGGCGTGATTGGGATTTGGAACACCAAAGTGGGCAAATGATCCATTCTGTGGTCATTTGTGGGTTGATGGTGTCATGAAACCCTTGAAGATGGTCATGGTGCATGTAAAGGTTTGACACCCACATATATGGTGGCATGATGGCACTTGGACGATGACATGTCATAGCTAGATGATATGAAGCTCTTAAAATTTGATGGATGAAGTTCTTAATTATGAAGTTGGTCTAGTATACCACTTGATGATAGCAACTACACTAAATAGTTTTTTTTTAACTTTGATTTTTGGTGTGACTGAGGAATTTCAGATTGATATATAGAAGCAACAAAGGGTGGACAAGTGGAAAATCGCAGGAGCATGATAGGAGTCTAATTTTCTTGTCTATTATTTCTGATTTTGGGTATATAACTTATGAGATCTTTTGGGACTGTCCAGAATTTGTTTACAGCAGCAGAATGATTCCCTAACAAGTCTATTGAGCTTGTTCACACCTTCAACAATCTGAATGATGAAAGCCTAGGATGTATGCTACCTTATGATGATGCTGCATACTACAGTATGGAGATAGGTGAAGTATGAACAGTGATGTACACACAGTTGAATAGCAATGAGATGATGCAATATGCATGTTCAAACCTTGATGTATACAGAACTTGATGATGATCTACCATGCCATGATTTGATGAACACTTGATGTTTATGTTGCCTACACTGATGTTGATAATGATGATGCATAGAATTACACAATAGATACAGTGATGTATCTACTGGTAATGGTGTATTAATATGATGATATCTCAGTGATATAAATGCACAACGACCTTGGTATGAGCAGCAGTGTCTGTGACATACATGACCAGCTTGACCATTGAGTATGAGCAGTATATGGACTAATTTGACATGACAACCTTATATAGCAATGCAAGCCTTGGCTTAACAGTAACAATATTGAACATCACTGTGGATGATGTGACAGTTCGATATGATAATTAACATGACAATGATGGCAGTAACAACATGATGAGCAGCAGTTAGTTGGTTGAGGAAATGATGATAAGCAGAAGTTGAAGACATAAGCAGACCTTGAAGATATGGGAAGACCTTGAAGATATGAGCACATTTAGTTAATGAGCAAACTTTATTAATATGACTGAACTGTTAGATTGATTATATTACTGAGGACAGACTGAAGACATGGTTGTGACAGGTTGATAAAGTGTGACATGACATAGATGATGAAATTTGATAAGATATGCATATGTAAATATAATACAAGCAGGGTCTTGTATCCAATTTTCTTGGCTGGGTCTAAGAAAGACTAGGCAGGGTCCTAGATAAACACATAACCTACAACTGATGAAAGTAAGCAGTCTAGAGAGTTATGAGAACAAGAGGATGATCTCTATAGGAACTCTACAAACCTAAGAGCAGAATTGAAGAATTGTCTGAAGCATTTTTTTGGCACAATAATTTGTGAATGCATTTGAGAACTGTTCAAAGGCAGGTTTGAAGGCTTTGAAGCTAACTGGGAATGTTCTAGTAATTCTATAAACATTTAAGAATTAGCTGCATGTGGATATACAAAATTATTGACAATAGGTTGCTTGAGTTCAAGCTTTCTCAAGGAAAATCTACATCGTAATGAACTTGGAGCAACCAACATGAGGATGGGCTAGGTGACACGATTCCAAATAAGACCCATGTGTCCGATTTCTATTTGTGCATATGTAATTATAAACAACAACTCAATTTATAGGCTTAGGACAAGCCTATAGATATACGTTATTAAACTGTCTAAAAACACTAAACAAGACAGTCATCAGATCCCATGGGAAAGTAACTAAAAACAGTCATGATATCCATAAACATGTATAGATTCTGCTTAAAACATGATTCGATGAACTAAATCAACGAAACACAATGTAACTTACTGATTTTTTCTATTGTTACCTGTGTTTAAACCAAGCCATATTCATGGAAATGCAGATGCAGTACTGATGAACCCTATCATGCCTTAGAAAAAATTGTGAAATGAAAACAAATGAGGGTTCCCAAAACCCATAAAATCTAAGATCAATGAAAGTTACGAATCTCTGGGTGGCGGTGGTTATTAGTGCATTAGAATTCAATGGTCACTGATGTCTACTTGGACACCTATCAGAAGAGTCCCCTGAGCTTATATTTATTGAATAAATCATCAGTGCAAAGCCAATGAAAACACGAAAAAATAATTATTTAAATAATGGAAAAAAACCAAAATTTTATTTCTAATGTCGAACATTGGGTGTGCCTTAAGAGAAATCTTCAACATACATATAATTGTGTCCCTGCAATCGTTATATTTCCCATAGGGACATAAAAATATCAGAGATAAAGCCATGGAATACAATAGGGTATGGAACCATGGTGTGGATACATCCATAAACACCAAAGAGAACTAGACTAAGATGAAACATAGTCAAAATACACAAACAAATTCCTAGATGTGAAAACACCTCCAGAGATGGCTACATGATAGTCCACATGATAATGAATATGGCTATGCCTTAAATACATTGTACAATCACCTAGGAGGCAAGATGAAGATGCAACACATTGATCAAAAGGATAAGCATACTAATTGTCTGTCAATCATATCGAAATTAAAAAGGGTAGTGACTGCAACTATAACATTTTCAGCATTATTTCAGGTTTAAGGAAAAAAATGGATCTGTAAGAGGTTGCAGGACTCATTACCTCGCAATCAATGCTAATAGTTTCATGTGAACATGGCCCTTCTATAACTACTTGTAACAAAACAAGTATAGTTCAGTTGGTTCATTTACATGAAATAACAGGTCGAAGTTTTTCCTAAAATCACTATAAAATATCAGCTTATGGGATTTAGTAAGTTTCCAAGGAAAAATTTATACACTTCTTTTGAACAAGTTCAAATTCACATAAACATAAAAAGACAAGAGGGTGAATCATTAGATTTGAAATATCATACTTTAGAGTCTAGATAAACAAAATGGATATTTCCACTACTGTGCATTGAATAAACCTGAAATCCTGACAAAAACAATTACAGGTTTTTAACATCCTCTGGTATATTATCAAGTAACAACACAATGGAGATCCAAGTGAAAACCTACCCTTTGGGTAACAATTCAAGCACCAAGCATCTGCCCTAGAAGGAAGTTTGTTGCATGTCCCTATGCAACTTATTCCCCCTGTAGTAAATTCTGATGTAGCTCGGTCAAACTGTAAGATGGGTGACTTACTCCATTTCTTTCCCGAAATCCTAAATGATGATTCACTTCCATCCATGAAGAGTTCTCTACAAAATCATACCACTTCCCAACCACACTGTACTCAGTTTTGCTGCACAAGAGCAAAAGGAAATGGAACCTTAACCCAAGCCATTGAGTACCATTTCTTCGTAGAGAATTCACATATAAACTTGTTCTTGAAAATGCGATCTGGAAAAATGGGTATCCCATGGGGTCCCATTGTTGGAGTACTGGAGGAAGAAAATTCCAACGGGTCTCTGAGGCTTGCAAAGAGGCCAAAGTACCACAAGATATAAGTTCTTCAAAACTCTGTAACGCTGATCTCTGATTCATTCTAAATTGTTTCACCCTCATAGGATCCCCAAGGAATTGTCTGTGACTAGAAAAGGCCACTTCAGCATCTGGATGCTCTCCTCTGATGTGAAGTTCAGACTGGAATTCCAACTTATAAAAGAATTTCATCCCTATTTCCCACTTAATTTGATTCTGAATAAAAGATGAAAAGGCTCGTAACTGAATATCTCCTACTACAGGATTGGGATTCCATTCCAATTCATGTTGTAGAAAGAATTTAAACTGATAAAGTTTACACAACAAATCCTTTTCCCTTGTAGATGAGTCATTATAGATATCCACAAAGTCATCAACACTTCCCATCATGAACTTTTTGTTATTATTCAATCTAATCATTTGAAGGCCTACCCATTGTTCATGCAGGTACATTGAATAAACTCTAGCAGGACTTCTACAAGAAATGGCTTGCTCAACAAATTTAAACATTTGTCTCTTTTCTTCTTCTTTAATCATTAATTGTTGCTGTAAAGACTGTATCTTGGACTTCCACTTATGTTCTTGAACCAAGTAAGCAGAAAACCAAGTTTCTTGCATACGTTGTACTTTAAATTTATATCGTTGTTGATAAATAAGGCCCAAGTCATATAATTCATCATTTCTTCCAGTCCGTTTAACATTATTTACTTCAGCTGATGCTAAAGCCAGGGTATTAGTCCAGACATCATCAAGAATTTGATTAAAAAATTCATAGAGAACATCTGTGACTTTTTCTTTATATTCAGAACTTTTAGAGGTACTAGGAAGAATGTTTTCTGCAGCTGCTATAGCCAATAATTCCAAACTTGTATTATCCTCAGCCAGTGGTACTGATTCCTTTAGTACTGATTTATCTCTAAGAAATTTATTTTTTTTCTCAACCTTTTGTTTTGCAAACTCCATTGGTGAGCCTTATTTCTCAAAAATTTTAGTCTTTTTTTAAGAACACCATTCTTTCTTTGTAATTGTCTACTCCTCTATTTTAACTTTTCATTTTCATTCTTAACATGTCTATCCAAAACTTGAAATTCATGAACTTGCTTCTGAAGTTTCTTAATCCTCTTCTGTAACTTACTTGAAATTAAACCAGGAGAATCAGGCCTTACCACTTGATTAGATTCTTCTTCTTCCCTTTGAGCCTGGTCTTGAAATTAAGTAGCTTCCAATTCTGGCAGGGGTGTTGACTTTAAATTCTGACTCTATGTGTAACGGGTTCTTGTACGTTTGGGTATTGTCGAAAACATATCTTCAGATCTTATAACTTTTTCAATAACTTCTTCAGAAATTCCTTCTAGCGTTGCAGATCTTCTTCTCACCGTAACTGAAATTTTATTAACCTCTTCATCATCTCTATGCCTCTTTAGAGATGGTTGGTATTGAATTGGTTCAGAAAATGTTGGTGCTGGATCAAATTCTGTCTGAACTGTTGGAGGGGGCGATATAGATTCTTGTGGATCATCATTAACCTGCTCTTGAAAACCTTTTTCCACTAAAAATTGTTCCCACGTTAGGTTTCTCTTCTTTAATTCCTCCATGATAAACAACTTAATTAATCCATGATGATACAAGCTATTACCAAGTCGCTGATCAGGCCGCTTTTGGGAAGCTGAAGCCATTTTAGACAGGCTCTTCCACAAAAAGTATGGAATGTTCATCAATTCTTCTCCTTTAATGTGAAGGAGAAGTTGAATATTATAAAGAAAGACAAGGCTATATCGTCCTTCACAAGTCAAATATTTCTGCAAAAAGAAAATGACATTACCCCATTCAGCAGTGAAACAGTTGTGTTCAGCTCCCTTCTTCCAATGAATGCTAGAATTAGCCACCTTCACAAACTGTTTCCAAGAGTCAGGGTTTTTCAAACGACCAGCTTTAAACCATCTTTCCCCTGTTTGTGGTAAGTCTGCAGCAAGAGCAATGGATGTTTCTGAAACTGGAAGCAGAAACCCCCGAATGTTAGAACAAGCTCCATCGAAATTGAGAGAAAATTCCTTGGTCACATCTTCGTTGTGCCCTCTGAATTTACTAAAAAATGCATACAATCCGATTTGTTGAAAAATCCTCTTACTAGATGGATCTTCATCCAACAGTTCAATGGAATATGGCTCCTCCCTACGTGCAACACTAGCCATGCCAACTGAAACTTTATCTGCTGAAAGGAAGTTAGGTGATCAAACCGGTATCCTTTAACCCAAATTGGTATTTACAGGCTTGACTTATGCATAACAAATAAATCCAACTTTCAAATCGGGTGTACGTATAATTGTTCAGACATGCAGGGACAAAAGGATAGAGCTAATTACGACAATTGATGGGGTCAAATCAGCATATACCCATTCGTCCAAAAAGCAATGAGTTAACGGTCACTCCATTTATGGAAATTATTTGAACAAAAATACTTGGTCTCACATGTCATGATATATAATAAGCCATGAAATGACCTTGAAAAGCTAATTGAAATGTATAAAAATCATTCTTATATGCTAGAATTTATACACATTATTAGGAAAAATATATTGAATTTAACCCTACAGGAACAATACTTGTCCGGAATTAAGAGAAGACTTTGAATAGCATACCACATAAGCAGGGGATAAAACCGAGATCCAATCCTTCCAATCATGCAAATACAGATCCTCCATGGATTTTAAATATATAACTCTGTTGGAAGAAATCATTATATCTGCAACTTGAAAAGAATAATTCCAAATAGAACTGAAAGTTTGCTTGTACTGGGAGGGATGAATCCAAGAGAGTATCAAGGTTCTGTTCATTTTTAGGATTCCCTTCCCCATACACGAGACATTCCATTTTACCAACAATCTATTCATCTTCAGTATTTTACTGAAATATTTAAAAAACACAGAAACTGGATATTCTACAGGCTTGAGTCAAGCCTGTAATTGTCTGCTAAAACATGCTAAAATGCAAATTCTTCAACCAAACCATTCGTGATACAATCCAAACCATGTGAATTAAGGTGTTGGAGTAGAACATGGATGAGTAGACATCCCTCCATTAATGCCAATGGATTTCAAAGCTTGGAAGTACAATCTAACATGATATATGAATCAATTTTGTTGATGTCGAATACCCAAAAGATCAGATTGCTTATGGATCCATTTTGGAATGGTACTTATAAATTGCTAGTGGTTTCTTATGGAAAACCACTAGAGATTGCTTATAGACCTTATGAGTGGGTATTGCAACTAGTATGACCTTGGAAACATATTAATTACAAAGAATCCATAACAATACTAGCTGTCTTAAACCATTATATTCTTTTGTCGAAAAATATAGCAACGCTCACATAGTGTTGCCAAAAACCAATTATAATGAAAATTGGTGACAAACATTTACTACACTCACCAAAAGTAAAATAAACATGTATTAGTGAGGTCTACTAAAATATTGTCACCAGAAGTGTCACCAAAGAGAGAATCAATAACGGTCCTTTAACAACCCTCACCAAAACTGTCCCTGAAAAGGGATTTGGTGACGAACCTTAAAGGACCATCTCAAAAGGAAGTTATAATGACGATGTTTTAAGGACTATCATCATATACGACATTGGTGACAACCCTTAAAGGTCCGTCACAGGCATGGCCCTCACCAATGACCTTTTTTCTTGTAGTGTGGGGGAAATATTCTGGTGGCAGTTGGCCTGAAGAGAGGTCTTCTTATATGGTTGTAGGAGAATAAATACATGCTCCCCTTTGGCAAAATGACATTCGAAACGATGTTGATAAGCCTATTGATTCATCCTATTTTGAGCCACTACCATTTTATCCTTGAGAGTGCATATAATATTGGCTTGACATGTGAATGTGTTGTCAACCTCCTATACCTTAGAGATTCTTGGTAAGTAGGATAATATCAAAAGGGCCTTTTTGCCATAGACAACTTCAAAGGGAGTCATCCGAGTGGCAATATGATAAGTTGTATTATACGACTAGTTTGCTATAGGTAACCGTCAAGCCCATTGGTATTTATTCTCTAAAGTAAAGTACCAAAAATATGCTTCCAAACACTTATTAACAACTTCAATTTGATGATCCGTTTGGGGGTGATAGGAAGTGCTGAGATTTAGTTGAGTTTCCTAGAGTTGAAACACTTCTTGCTTGAACTTGCTAGTGAAGGTGGGGTCATGGCCCATGACATTAGTCTGCGACATACCATGGAATTTGAAGATATTATCCATGGATACTTGAGATACCATAGAGGCCTTGAAAATGTGTTGTAGGGCACAATAATGAGCATATTTGGAAAGATGATTAACCACAACCACTATTACAAACTTATTGTCAGATTTTGGTAACCCCACAATGAAATCCATAGAAATGTTAGTCCATACTGTAGTTGGAATTGAAAGTGGTTGAAGTACATGTGGATATTTCACAATATTCCCTTCATGTTTGTGGCAGGTGTCACATTTAGTCACAAATGTGTAGATTTCCTTCTTCATGCCTTCCCCCCCAAAATGATAATTTGATCCTTTCATATGTTTTATGAAATCTTGAATGACTGGCCATGGGGGATGAATGGAGCTTAGATAACACTTGTGATTTCAATGACGATTTCTTGTGAAAATATAGATGTACTTTATAACAAATCTCATCATTGTGCCTCATGTAGCTTGGAAATGCATGGGGTTCCTATTGAAGTTGTTGGATCATGGTAGAAAGCATGGGATATAACAACCGTTCAATACAAATGAAATTCAACCAACATACAATATGAAGGAGAGGGGAAAGAAGGAACCTTCTTATTCAATGTGTCAAGAAAGACCATCTGATACCACATTCTCTTTTCCCTTATGGTAAATTATTTCATAGTCATATCCCAACATTTTGGTAACCCATTTTTGTTGCTCAAGGGAGGAAGTTATTTGTTTGAGAAAGTATTTCAAGCTTTGATAATAGTTTTTGATCTATAAACATTGCCCAAGTAGGTATGGATTCCAGATGTCCACATCATGCAATATGTCCATTATCTCTTTTTCATAAGTTGATTTTCCCAAGTGTTGTCACAAAATTTTTTGCTTGTAAAAGCCAACGATCTACCTTCTTGATGATATTGTTCCAGGGGATTTACTCGAGGAATCAAATTTGAGGACAAATGTTTTAGTTAATTTTGGTAAATCAAGTACTAGAGTGGTACACATAGCCCCCCTGTAAGTCATGGAAAGCCTTTTCTTCCGCATCATTCCAATTGAAATAATTTTTTATTTTTATTTTTTTATTATCAAAGCTACGAGTGGGGATGCAATATTACCATAGTTCCGAACAAATTTTCTGGAATATCCCATGAGACCCAAAAAAACTCTGAGGATTTTAAGAGTTTTAGGGCGAGTCCAATCCTTCATTATTGCAATTTTATTTGGATCCACATGCAAAACCTCCTGACTGAAAATATGGCCAAAATATTCCACTTTAGAGACACCAAAGGCATATTTGGATATATTAAGAAAGAGTTTATGATAAGTTGTAGGACCTGATCCACATGGGATAGATGGTCTGGACAAATTTTATTGTAAAGCAATTTGTCATTAAAAAAATGATGATACATTTACATAGAAATTGTTTGAATATTGTGTTCAAATGGAATTTGAAAGGCAGAGAGTGCATTGCAAAGTCAAAAGGGCATTGCCAAGAACTCATAATGGCCTTCATGAGTGAGAAAATCCATTTTGGGAATATTTGCCTTCATGTAAATTTGGTGATAGCCTGAGTGGAGATCAAATTTTGTGAAGAAGTGATCACCCTTTAGCTCATACAGAAGGTCATCGATGGTAGGAATGGGAAACTTATCCTTGACTATAAACTTGTTGAAAGCACGAAAGTCAGGACACATGTGCCAAGTTCCTTTTTTCTTGAGGATCATAACAATTGGGAAGAATAGGGACTGATACTGGGGAAAATGACACCAACAAATAACAACTCCTGAATGATCTTTTGATTTTTTTTTTTGGGAAAATGGATAGTGGTACAGGTGTACATTGGGTGGGAAGCTACAAGGTATGAGTGGAATGGAATGATCATGCTCACCATGGGAAAGGGGCAGTCCTTTGGGAGGGTCAAATATAGATTGGTGCTTGTCACTCTAAGAATAAATACATGTTAGAAGGAATGGGTTGAGAGAGGGTCCAAAAGATTGAATGGCATGGAATTGTGACACAATTCTCTAATGGCCCTTTTTAAGAAGCTTTTCCATATAGTGAGAACTAATAGTCTCTAGAGATCCCGTTGTAATTCCTTTAAAAGTGTAGTTATGCCCTGCATATTGGAAATTCATGTATAAGGTGATTAAATCCATAGTAATAGGGCCCAATGTTCATAACCATTCAACACCCAATAAAAATGATCAAAACCACCCATGTCAACAACAAACATGTGGGTTTTGAGGGAATAATCACCCATTTGAAGCCACACATTTTCACAACGACCCCACATTTCATAGCTCCTCCATTTGCAATCATGATTTGGAAGTTGTTCACAACATGGATATAACAATGTGTTTCTTGGGTGACTGTTACACCGTATCCGAGTGTAAAGAGAATCCGTATCCGAATACTAAGGGGGAAGATGCTCCATCTTCAATGAGATAAATAAATATTGATAAACGTATGAATGATTGATGATGATAATATTTGACAATGATGCTCGCCTTTATAGGCTTGAGCGTGCATAGTGAAGGGTTACACCCTTTCACTTAGTAATTACTAAATTATAATTAATATATTGTTTTATATTTGTTACAGTGACCTGACAATGAATAAAGTTATGCATGTTACCACCATCAATTAAGATGATGACATTTTGATGTCTGAGGTAGACATTTAATTTGAGGGTTTGAGGGGTAGGAAGACTAGTCAAGACATGCAAAAGGAACCAAGGTTCCTCCTTTGAGAGATTAGTCCGGGGAATGTATTCCACAGATGTATGGGGGACTTCATGGGTGCTAGCATCAATGTATTCATCATAAATGTCCTCTGAAATGATGGTAACGAGTTTTTTATCCTTACATTTCTGTCCAGGGAAATATTTCTCATCACAGTTGTAGCAAAGACCTTTGAGTTAGTGCTCCGCCATTTCAACTTGGGTTGAATTTTGGATCTTGAGAGGTGGAGAGGACAAGGAAGGATTAGTGGAAGGGAAGATAGGTGGATGGGGATAGGGAATAAGTGGATTCTTTTTTATTTGATCCTTCATCACCTTTTGGTATTCTCTATCTCTTTGAATGACATGTAACCAAGTAGTAGGATGAGTCATTAAGACCTGTGCACGGGTCTCTTATTTAAAACCCTAGATGAAACATTACTTGTAAAAAGCATCACATATGCTTTTAGTGTAGATGGCTAGATTCTCAAAAGATGAGATGAAATCTTTGAACGTGACAGATTGTTTGATCTTGGTTAGTTTCCCCAAATATGGGTGTGTGTTTCAAAAACTTCATAGAGATTGAAAACAATTAGTGTCCAAGAAATATAACCCTTGTAGGATTTATTATGCCACTGCCACCATTTCCAATTTAGGATCTAAATATCAGATGCCCACTCTAAGTTTCATCATATCATCCGTGATGCAATGCAAAGAAAATTACTGTTCACTAGTACAAAATGGGTAATTAGTGACTAAAACAACAACTAAATTTAGAGATAAATGACTAAATTTGAGGTGGTGACCACTGGTAACAAATTAACAATCTCTTATCACTCGACCAAATTAGCCATTTATCACTTAGTCATTAATTGCTTGAATTGCTTCATCATCTGGTAATATATTCAGTCATTTATTTGGTCATTAATTGTCGATATTTGGTCGTCTATTTGGTAGTTCATTTAGTCGTTTATTTGGTACTTAGATGACACCATTTTAGTAGTACATTTTCTAGTTTAATTAGTCATTAATTGTTGTCATTTTGTAGTACAGTTAGTCATTTATTTGGTCATTACTTTTTATCATTTTTAATTCTATATTTAGTCGTGTTATAAAGCACTACGCAAGTAGCATAATAGTAGTTGCGGTCATATTTATCTCTAGTTTTATAGTTTTTTATTCATATCTGTTTTATATTCTTTTTATTTCGTTCTTCATTATTATTCAATATAACTATATGATGTGAATGATTTTTAAAATATCATGAATTTATATAGTTGTGTCACTGTACAATATTGGTGCAAATCTAATATAAATAGATTAAATTTATACAAACATCTAAAATTGCATTAGTTGAAGATACTATAAATAAGATCAAGTATAAACATATATACTTTGAACCACATAAATATTATTGATATATAAAATTGCTAAAAGTCAAATAGTACATGATTATAGATTCATTAGTCCATGAAAAAAAATGTCTCCACAGTCTCGACAACATCAAGCTTTCCAACAAGTACTCGAAAATATTCTAAATTGACGGCTCTTCCAAATATTTCAATGGCCATTGAGTAAATCTTACTTCCTTCTTCGGGAAGGGGACATATTTATATCCCAAAGTTTATGTCCTTTCTGTAATATTGGCACTATCAAAAACAAAAAAAACCATACATCCATATTAGAATTTCTTTTATTACAAGTAATTCTAAGAATATCCATAGTTAATTAAACTAGAACCACATGGTGGCATGTATTTAAGAAAAAATAAAATTAATAAATAGTCTCTTATTGTTCATCATCAGAGTCTGCAATTTGTTTAGTAGAAAAATACTTCAATTTGTTCTTGTACAAAAACCATTTTGTTACAATTTCTTTTATGTGGTTTTCTGCATCCATTTTCCTCTCTACTCCCAACAGTCTAGTGGCTCTTCCTCTATATTATTATAAAATACACTACTTAATTAGGAAAAAAAATAATATTTTGATTTTTATATTGATGTAGGAGCATCGGGGCCTAGGAAAAATAGTCGAAGTTGATCGAAAGAAGAGGCACACCAGGGGAGGTGTCGATAACCACTGGTGCAAATTAAACTGGCAGTTGAGCAAAAGCTGTTGATGTGCAGTCGACAAGAGAAAGGTCGAGAGTCGACAAGTCTGATGTCGAAAAACGACAGAAAGCAGAGACTGAAGGACTCAAGATGCTGACAAAGTCGAACATTGACACCGACAAGGGTGACGAAGTGCAGTATGGTCGAGACAAGAGATGGGGCCTACAACTGTAGCAGAGTCATAGAATTGCAGAAGTCAAGACGACATACTTAACAGTCATTCGTGGTTGTTGAGGAAGTTAAAGGCAGTTATGAAGGTGGTTGGGATCATGCCAGATGTCATCACAGGTGGAGGTTGTGCAACATGAGCAGAGGGAACTGACAACTGCAGGTCTATAGGATCAGGGAGAATTCGACAGACAAAGAAAAGGACGTCTTGGGGAATGGAGTGAGCCTCGGGAGCAGCATTAGAGCAGAGTAGAAGAGCAGTGTGAAGGCACAATGAGAGGTTTGTTCATCCATTTCTCATTGAGTTCTTTCATGCAGTAGAGACCGTGAGAGGGAGGAGGATCACACACAGGCAATAAACACACCGAGAGACATAGTTTATTTCTGTATATTTTAACAGGATACGACCGACTAGTTTGATAGGTTGCATTTAATTTGTAATTTGATTCAAGTAATAGAAGAAGCCAACTTCTGGGATTCAGTTCACAGCTAGTCTTTGTGAGCACCTTGTGTGTTGTTGTTAAGAAAGAGGCCCCTCGTCGGGACTGAACTTGTGCCAGTTGGTATCAGAGCTGGAGAGAAATCTAGTGAACCGATTGAGTAGTTGAATCTGGAGATTCAGAAGAGCCTGCGAGTGCGTAGACAGCTCTAGCTGCGGTTGAGTAGAGTTACGCGAGTTGTGAAAGTCCGGTTGTGATTGGACGAGTAGGATTTTTGATCGAGGTTGAAAATGGCTCACAGAGGCGTTAATGTCCGAGGTGTAGGACAGAGAGCGTATGGCGCTGCAGTCACATTTGATCGTGAATGTTCGATGAGTGCATGTGAAAAATGAGAGTTTTACCAGTGACGTCGCAGTGATCAAAGAAAGCCAGAGACGTGGTTTCATTCCCGATGCACTTGACCACAACAACGAGGAAGTCGAAGAAGTGGAAGCTTGGGAAGCAGTGGAAGAAGAACCAGAAGATAAACTGATCAAGCTACTGTCAGAGATGAGAGGCCAAACAAAGATGGATGTGCATACCTAGTCAGGAAGTCTGGATCTAGAAGACTTGATCGACTGGTTCAGAGAGATGGAGAAATACTTCGACATAGAGCAGATTGAGGATCCTAAACGGGTTAAAACTGCATGTATGAGGTTGAAGGGTCATGCCTCATTGTGGTGGGACAATGTATAGGCTTATAGAGTCAAGAAAGGAAAGGAGAAAATCAAGTCTTGGGACATAATGGTTTCCAAGCTGAAAGGAAAGTTCCTACCTAGTGACTATGTGATTTATTTGTTCAGAAAGTTGCAAAACTTTCGACAGAAAGAGATGACCATGAAGGAGTACATGGAAGAATTCTATAGACTGTCGATTCGGTCGGGTCAAACCGACGAATCAGAAGAAGCTGCCGCAAGATATGTGAATGGATTGAAGTATGCCATACAGGGTGAGTTGAGCCTATCGAGGTTCAGAGCGGTCAGTGAAGCCTACCTATTAGCTTTGAAGGAAGAAGAGAAACTGTCGAGGAGAACCGCATCGAATAGAGGGAGGATGACTAGTCGAGATGCGAAGACTGTTTCCGCGAAGGGACAAAGTAGTGGAACTAGGAGAGAAGCCGTCGAAAATGACCGACGTACAGAAGGGACAACGACTAGAGAGAAAAAGAAGGGAAACCGATGGGATGGTCGAGAGACCCGTGGTCGGGGTGCGTATGGTCGAAGTGGTCCAACAGAGAAGAAAGGAGCTGGCAGACCAACTATAATATGTTATAAGTGTCGCGACGTAGGAAAAAAAAAACTTATGAATGCTCAAAGAATATACACATGGTAGACGAGTCGAAACCTAGGGGTCTATGAGATGACCAAGGCTATGAGAAGACAGATTTGACATCCGAAAATGGTGAGGATGGTCGAAACATGATGGCCAGGAGGACGTTGGTTCAGGATGACCGACGCGACTAGAAGGAGACGACACAACGAAAGGCTATCTTTTGGACTAGAGTGTTGATTGGTGATGAGTATTGCAAGACCATAGTCGATGGTGGAATTACAGAGAACTTAGTGTCGACCGAGGTCATCGACAAGTTGGGTTTGAGATGTCGAGAACACCCAAATCCATATAAGACATCCTGGTTACAGAAGGGACATCATGGGAAGGTAACCAGATAGTGCTTGATTAACTTTAAGGTTAGGAAGCTTGAAGATAGTGTATTGTGCGACGTAATCGCAATTGACGCATGTCATCTGTTGTTAGGAATACCATGGCAATATGATCAGAAGATGATCTATGATGGTCTAGCCAACACAGTCATAGTGTGGAAAAATGGCACGCGGAGGATGCTGAAGTCAAAGTAGGAGGATCAAGCCGACTGCAATCAGGGTGAAAGAAAATATTGGGAGAAGCAAGTGATGATGTGTTCAACCAAGGAATTCCTAGTAGAGGAAGAAAAACAATCAGGATGTTTCGCCATCATTCTGAAGGGACCATGTGTCGTGAGGTCGACAATGGAGAATATTTTGGTAGAAGTTGAAAAGATGCTCGATGAGTTTCAGAGCATAGTAGTCGATAAGTCATCGACAAGATTTCCACTGCCAAGAAGAATATCCCATCAGATCGACTTGATTCCCCGATCAAGTTTTCCAAACAAGGAACCACTTAGAATGACTCCGGCAGAGGGTCAGGAGCTCAATCGACAAGTCTAGGAGTTGTTGGACAGGGGATTGATCAGAGAAATTTTGAGCCCGTGTGCGGTACCAGCTATACTAGGACCAAAGAAGGGTGGAGAATGGAGGATGTGTATAGACTCTAGGCTATCAACAAAATCATGATCAAGTACCAATTTCCATTTCCGAGGATGGACGACTTGATGGATTGTTTGAGTGGAGCGAGATACTTCACCAAGATCGACCTGAAAAGTGGTTATCACCAGATCAGGGTCAAAGAAGGCGATGAATGGAAGACAACCTTCAAGACGAAGGAAGTACTGTATGAGTGGTTAGTCATTCCATTTGAATTGACTAATGCACCCAGTACGTTCATACGGTTGATGAATGAGGTACTAAAACCATTCTTGCGAGAGTTCGTCATAGTGTATCTAGACGAAATCCTGATATTTAGTCGAACCAAGGTCGAACACTTGGAGCACATTCGACAAGTATTGCAGAAGCTGCAGGAAGAGAAGATAATGGTGAACCCGCAGAAATGTTTCTTCATGAAGGAAGAACTGGTGTACTTGGGATTTGTAATCTCAGGTAAAGGGTTAGTGATGGACCCAAAAAAGGTGAAGGCTATATTGGAGTGGCCATAACTGACAAGCATGATAGGAGTGCGAAGCTTCCATGGACTTGCTAGTTTCTATAGGAAGTTCATCAGATGATTCAATTGGATATGCACACCGTTGACAGAGTGCATGAAGAAAGGGGAGTTCAAGTGGACTAAAGCTGCCCAGAAATCTTTCGACAAGTTGAAGCAGAAGGTGAATGAGAGTCCAGTGTTAGCACTCCCATATTTCGACAAAGTTTTCCCAGTCGATTGCGACGCAAGTGGAATGGAAATTGGCGCAGTGTTGAGCTAGGAGGGCCGACCAATTGCATTCTCAAGGAAAAGTTGGATGACATGAAGTATAAATATTCAGTCTACGACCAAGAGTTCTATGCTATTGTCCAAGAATTGAAGAAGTGGAGGCATTATTTGTTTCCCAAGGAATTTGTGTTATACACAGATCACCAAGCACTGAGGTACCTGAATGCTAATTCAAATTTGAATCAGCGACACATGAAGTGGGTTGAATTATTGCAGGGATATACCTTCATGTTGCGACATAAGTCAGGAAAATCGAACAAGGTTGCCGACGCACTGAGTCGAAGAGTTTCATTGTTGAACACAACGACGGTTCAGGCGACAGGAATAGAGTAGGTGGAGATAGAGTATGAGATCGACGAGGATTTTGTTAAAGCATGGAGGGCGAGTAACGAACCATGGAGTGTCAACATAACTCCATACTTGGATTATTTTATCCAAGAGGGATACCTATTCAGGGGAAAACAATTGTGTATTCCTAGAGGATCCGTAAGGGAGAACCTAATTAGAGAACTGCACTGTGGCGGATTAGCAGGTCATTTTGGAATCGACAAGACCAAGGCGTTGGTCGAAGAAAAGTATTATTGGACAGGAATGACGACAGATGTCGGTAGGTGGGTACGACAGTGTCAAGTTTTCCAGTTGGAAAAATGAAGAAGTTAGAATACGGGGCTGTATGCACCATTACCCCATGGGAGCACCTAAGCATGGAGTTTGTGCTAGTATTTTCGAAGACGCATCAAGGTAACGACTCAATATTTGTTGTATTCAACATATTTTTGAAGATGGCACACTTTATTCCATGTCGAAAGAAAAGTGACGCCACAAGCATTGTTGTACTATTCTTCAAGGAGATAGTCAAATTGCATGGGTTTTCGAAGAGTATAACATCGGACAAATATACCAAGTTTATGGGTCATTTATGGAGAAACCCATGGAAGAAACTGGACATGAGGTTGCAGTTTAGCTCGACATATAATACGCATAAAGATGGATAGACCAAGGTGGTAAAGAAAAGTTTGGGAAACCTTCTGAGGTTTTTGATGACTGGTAAACCCAAGCAGTGGGAGAACGTGTTGGCGCAAGCAGAATTCACATATAACAACTCTGTGAATCGGTTGACAGGTATGATCCCATTCCATATTGTTCAAGGTCAAATCCCACATGGAGTGGTGGATTTGGTCGAGATACTGACATAAATAAGAAAGAGTGCAGATGCAGAAACGTTTGCAGAGCATATGAAAGAAGTGCATGAAGATGTGCGCAAGCGCATTGAGAAGAGCAACGCGACATACAAGTTGAGAGCCGACAGGAAGAAGAGGCTACATTCGTTCAGTGAAGGAGACTTAGTCTATGCACACTTGTGTAAAGAGAGGTTCCTGGAAGGAACATATAATGAGCTGAAGCTGAAGAAGATTGGGCTATGTAAGATCTTGAAGAAGATTTCAGATAATGCTTATCTGTTGGAGATGACGAAGGAATTGAACATATATCCTACGTTCAATGTCTCATATTTGTACAAGTTTGAAGAAGGTTCAACAAGCAACAATGCAGAAGTGTCAAACATTGACTAGACAGTGCAAATTCCAGACCAACATGACAAGGAAGAAATCGCCGAAGTGTTGGAGGAATGTGAAGTCAAACGCACACGAAGTTTGCGGAAGAAGGAATATTTGGTCCGATGGAGAGATGATGGATTGAAGGAGGTGACATGGATTTCAGAAGAAGAATACAGGATACTGATAGATCAGTCGAGTTATTTTTCACCTAGGGAGTCTGATGCAGGACCATCGAGGCCTAGGAAAAACATACGAAGTTGATCGACAAAAGGAGGTCGACCAGGGGAGGTGTCGGTGACCACTGGTGTGAAGTAAACTAGCAGTCGAGCCAGGAAGTTGAGCAGAAGCTGTTGATGTGAGGTTGACAGGAGAAAGGTCGAAAGTAGACAAGTCTGATGTCGACAAATGACAGAAAGCAGATATCGAAGGAGTCGAGATGCCAACAAGGTCTAACATCGACACCGACGATGGTGACGAAGTGAAGTATGGTTGAGATAGAAGATGGGGCCGAAAACTGTAGCATAGTCATAGAAGTGCAGAATTCAAGACGACATACTTAACAACTGTTCATGGTTGTTCAGGAAGTTAAAGGCAATTATGAAGGTGGTTTGGATCACGCCAGATGTCACCACAAGTAAAGGTTGTGCATCACAACCAGAGTGCACCGACAAATGTAGGTTTGCAGGATCAAGGATAATTCGATGGACAGAGGAAAGGACATCTCAGGGAACATAGTGAGCATCGGGAGAAGCAACATAACAGAGTAGAAGAGCAATGCAAAGGCACAGTGAGAGGTTTGTTCATCCATTTATCATTGAGTTCTTTCATTCAACAAAGACCGTGAGAGGGAGGAAGATCACACACAGTAGAGAAACACACTGAGAGACAAAGTTTATTTCTGTATATTGTAACAGGATAAGGCCGACTAGTTTGATAGGTTGCATGTAATTTGTAATTTGATTCAAGTAATAGAAGAAGCCAACTTCTGGAATTGAGTTCACAACTAGTCTTTGTGAGCACCCTGTGTGTTGTTTTTAAGCAAGAGGCCCCTCGTCGGGACCGACCTTGCGCCATATACCCATTGAAATTCTGGATTAATTTTGCAAAATCATCATACTGCATGACATAAATTTAAAAAAGGGTTGTATGGATAACATACTAGATAAATTTTTTTGGAAGGATTCATTTTGAATTATCTTATGAATAAATATGTTAAGAAAAATTACTAAGTCGACGACACTCTAACATTTTTCAGTAGCAAGCCCATTTTATGTGGCTAACATGAAACAATTTTGACTAGTTGTGAGTGCTACATTATGTTACTAAATCAATACATGAAATACCACAAATAGAAATTATTCTACTATTTTTATCATATGAAGAATTCTCACCATCTAAATGATATTGGAAATGGAGACTAAATTTGTCACAATAATTTGAATGGCCCACAACCCCATACATGATGCAGTAGTGATTGGAGAGCAAGAGGGAGGTTTGAATAAATTGAAGGGACAACTTGAACATTCCATGGTACATGAATCCATGGAGCCAAGTGAACTTTGGCATAGAAGACTTTCTCATATGCACTATAGAGCACTTCCAATTGCAAGCAAGGTTGTAGAGGGTCTTCCTGAAATCAAGACCAAACATGAAGGTGTTTGCAAAGGATGTGCAAAAGGTAAGAACATTAAGAAGGATTTCCCAAGCAGTGAAAGCAAGGCAAAAGACATCCTGGAAATCATCCACTCAGATGTATGTGGTCCTATGTCATCCAGTTCTCTGAGTGGGTATGTTTACTATGTCTCATTTATTGATGACTTCTCCAGGAAGACTTGGGTATACTTCTTGAAGAACAAAGATGAGGTGTTTGATAAATTCAAGGAATTCAAAACCTTGATGGAGAATCAAACTGACAAGAAGATCAAAACATTCAGATCCGACAATGGTGGAGAATTCACCTCAGGTGACTTCAAGAAGCTTTGTAGTGATTCAGGGATTAAGATGGAGTTCACTGCTCCTTATAATCCTCAACAAAATGGAGTTGCAGAAAGGAAGAACAGAACAATCATGGAAGTAGCAAGGGCAATGCTACATGACCAGGATCTACCTATGCATCTATGGGCAGAAGCAGCTAGAACAACTGTATATGTGCAGAACAAAAAACCCCACAAGATATTGGACAACAAAACACCATAAGAGGTATTTTCTGGTAAGAAAACTGAAGTCAGCCATCTCAGAATATTCGTTTGTCCAGTATACACACATGTCCCAAAGGAAAAGAGGACCAAACTAGATTCTTATGGAAAGAATGGTATCTTTGTGGGTTACAGTGAAAGCTCGAAGGCTTACAGATTATACTTTTCTGGGTTCAAGAAGATTGATGTCAGCAAGGATGAATCAAGAAGGAGCACACTCCAGCAGCTCCTGCAAGGATGCAGATTTTCAGAGGGAGTTGACCATCTTCCTACATTCCACAACAGAAAGGTGTAGAAGAAGCTACTTCAGCAGCTCCTGCCAGGAAGAAAAGACTCAGAGGGATTCCACCAAACAAACAAACAAAGATAAGTATTTCAATTATCATTTCTTGCCTATTTTGTTTGTTTAAATAATATTATGCTTATGTTCCTAGACTTAGGAGATGTATTGTGCATATTAGAATGATTGCATTAATGAATAGTATACTACTAATATGCATGTGATGGGTAAGTGGCCTATGGCACTGTACAACATTCTAGTGCTACTTATCTAGAATGAAACCTCTTTGCCGACATGTTGGGAGCAGTGCAAACTCTTAACAATGTTCTGGTAGAGACTGGAAGGCATCTAGAAAGTTGTGGAACATGGATAAATGTTTTATTGAAGCATTGACTAAGATAACTGCATGACATATTTATTTATGTGTAAAGAATTTGTTCTGAAAATTATGAGATGTTTCTAATCATGCAATTTAACTTGTTTTGTAGGAAAGACCGTATATCTTCCCCTACAAAAGGACTACAACATTTGTTCCAGCAACAAAGATATCTATTGAAGATATTGAAGTTCCCAGGATCTGGGATGAAGAAATGGAATGCCATGGTTCGTCGATCATGAAGATGATGTTTGGGATGCATTCCCAAGACCTGACAGGGAGTCACATGTGTGCAGATTGAAGAAAGCCTTGTATGGCTTGTAGCAAGCTCCCAGAACTTGATTGTAGATACTAAGAGGACGCTTGATGCCGAGTTCGATATGAAAGATTTGGGAATGATGCATTATTTCCTAGGTATGGAGGTGTGGCAGAGTGTAGGTGGGATCTTCCTTGGTCAAGGGAAGTACATAGTAGATATCCTGAAGAGATTCAGGATGATGGATTGCAAGGCCATGGCCACACCTATGGCATCGAATCTGAAGCTTCTATGTGATGCTTCATCTGAGCCGGTTGATGTCTCTATGTATCGTCAGATGATTGGGTCCTTGATGTACCTGACGAACATGAGACCAGATATTTGCTTTGCAATGAACACATTGAGTCCGTTCCTGACAGATCCGAGGAGTGTTCATCTGGTTGCTGTAAAGCATGTTCTGAGGTACCTGAAGGGTACAGTGGATTATGGGCTCAAGTATGAGGCGAATCAAAAGTTTAACCTGTAGGGTTATGTTGATTCAGATTGGGCTGGCAGTGCTGCAGATAGGAAGAGCACATCTGGGTGCTACTTCAGTATGGGATCAGGTGTGATCTCTTGGTTTAGCAGGAAGCAGTCCTGCGTAGCACTGAGTACAGTTGAGGCAGAGTATTTTGTAGCCTGTTCAGCTAGTTGTGAGGTAGTATGGCTATGGAAGCTACTATCTAAGTTATTTGATCTCCCGTTGGATGCTACTGGTATCTTCTGTGATAACTAGAGTTGTGTGAAGCTGTCCGAGAACCCAGTGTTTCATGACAGGTTGAAACACATAGAGATCAAATATCGCTATATCAGGGATATGGTGCAGAGAGGAGCTGTGAAGCTCCTGTATGTTATGACGGACGAGTAGATTGCAGATGTGCTGACGAAGCCACTAGATAGGGTGAAGTTCGAGTACTTCAGAGAGAGGCTTGGCGTTCTTCAAATCGAGGACACTTCGAGGAAGAAGTGATGGACACATTTGCTGAAGCCATTCCAAGCATGTTGGAAGGAGGATCCTTCACATAGCTGTGGATGTAAGCGCTGGATGACAAGCATCAGGATGATGTTCTGGGTTCTGCTTGGATATGATCAGTTGGATCATTTTTATATATGTATGTACGCATCATGTTAGATGCTGGATATGATTAGTTGGATCATTTTTATGTATGCATGTATGCATCATGTTGGATGTTGGATATGATCGGTTGGATCATGTGTATGTATTTTGTATAAGCATCATGTTGTATGCTTGGACCATGTATTTGTATATGTATCAGGTGGATACATTATATGATCAGGTGGATCATGTATGGTGATATGTATCATGTATTTGTATTTGTATCAGGTGGATACACTGTATGATCAGGTGGATCATGTATGATGATATGTATAAGGTGGATACTTGGTATGCATCAGGTAGATGCATTATATGATCAGGATGATCATGGATGACAAGCTTCAGGATGTTTCTCCAGATGACATGCAGCAGGATGTTGCAGTGATGATCATGTGTACATCAGGATGATGTATGGTGAGTATCAGGTTGATACTCCGTGGCCATGGAACAGGTTGTGCAGATAAGCATGTAATTTGTGCCCTGGGAGATTTGTAGATGGTCTTTCGAGGTTTCTCCTATGGCATGTAATTCGTACCCTGGGACATCTGGCAAATGCTCTTTTGAGGTTTTGCTTGGGAGGACATATAATTTGTGCCCTGGGAGATCTGCAGATAGTCTTTAGAGGTTTTTCCTATGGCATGTAATTCGTGCCCTGGGATATCTGGCAGATGCTCTTTTGAGGTTTTGTCCTATGGCATGTAATTTGTGCCCTGGGAGATCCGATAGGTTGAGCCGTGTGCTCGTAATCAGTCCTGGGATGCTCTTTCGAGGTTTTGCCATGACCACATGTAATTTATGCCCTGGAAGATCCGATAGGTTGAGCCTTGTGCTTGTAATCAGTCCTGGGATGCTCTTTCGAGGTTTTGTGGTGACCACATGTAATTTGTGCCCTGGGAGATCCAATAGGTTGAGCCTTGTGCTCGTAATCAGTCCTGGGATTCTCTTTCGAGGTTTTGTGGTGGGGTCACATGTAATAAGTCCTAGAGATCTGGACAGGATGAAAAAGGCCTCAGATGCTCTTTAGGGTTCTTTCTAGTCAAGAGACTCTTTTAAGGTTTTGTGACGCACGTAATAAGTCCTGATATTTCCACAGTATGGCCAGTGATGATGAAGACCTGCAGGTGGCGGGCCTACATCCAGTATGAAAAAGGAATGGCTCTGTAGAACTTCCTATGACGAGTAGAGTCAGAGATTGGTTGAGATAGCAGCAGTAGTGACGATGATGATGACGATGATCCCGAAAAGAAGACTTGTCTAGCAGATCTGTGTCGAGAAATACCTTCCTAGTTAAGAGGGAGTGTTGATGTATATGTAACTTCAGAATGTATTTCATTTGTATATTTTATATATATTTATTGTACCCTTATAAGAGATGTGTCGTTCCTCTATAAGGAAGTGTCGTCATGTGGATTTACAAGTGTCGCAAGTGTGTGTACTTTCCAATGGGTTATTAGACCACCATGTGTGGGGTCGTCCCTGAAATATATATTATAATGTGGATGTACCTAGCTAGACAAGTCGGCCCCATAAGGTCACTAGGAAAATAGATTAGTATAAATAGAGATCAGGTGATCTCTATTTAGATCACTCGGAAAAGTATCTCACTCCCACTCAGAAAGTGGCACACTAGTGAGGAGGAGGATCATCTACTACTAGGAGACTATCTCAGTGTATTTTGGTTGTACTTTGGTTGAGCCATTGCTCTCTCTATCTCTGAGGAAGTTGTGGGGTTTTTCACCTTAGGGTTTTCCCCACGGAAACTCTGTGTCTCTTGTCTCTCATGCTTTTGATTCTTGTGATGCTTGTCATGCTTATTGTGATTGTCATGCATTGATATACTGTATATGTTATTCTCTCAATAAAGATCCTAGAGTATTGTGAATTAATGCTCAAAATTTAACATAATAGAAGAAGAGACAAGCAATAGAACTTAGATCCAAAGAAAATATGTTTGAGGCAGAATAATTACACATGTTACTATTAACAGAATAATGAACTGGTAAATATGCAATGCTGGGTATGAGGATTTGAATTCACTAAGTTGAATTTGAATTGGCCTTCATGCACAGATCCATAATCAGTGGAGTGTCATTAATGCCTAACTAGGAGTCCACCTTCTCATCAGTGAAGTCATCAATGCACAAGTAATGGTCAACCGACAGTCAAACTAAGTCTAACTGAGTGTGGTTGGTGTAACTGGCACATGGAAGCACTAATGTAGTGAAGGAGGCTCAGTGGAGGGCGCCGATGGAGCTAACTGGAGTCAGAACAGGTTGTCTAGTCACACTGGAGGTCCATCGGAGTGGTAAGGTCAGTTAGGAGTCAGTTAATCCTTAAATCAAGGAAAAAACTGAAGATAACTGAACTAAACTGGAATGGTAGGTGAAGAAAGGCGCCCTTCTCATGCAGTAGGTGAAAGGAGGGCGCACTAAGCTCTAGGAGAGCTGAAACTGATCTGAAAGAAGCTACGGGGGCTAGTTTGCTGAGGGCTAGGTGCTGGTGCTGATGACTAGGATGCATGTAAAATGCATGCAAACCCTAATTTTGCATGCATGACTGAAAATCAAAATGACAGAAAAGCTAGGAGGACTAGGATGGAGTATAGGAATATCCTAACAATCACCCCTATGGGAAATATTAGCAACCTGGAAAATTGTAGTTATACCTCTGTCACATGTTTTCCTCCTATCATCCAACTGTTTGGTGTGATATTTTCTTCCATTGCACCACATAGCTTCTAATGTTTCACCAACATGTTCAACATGTTATAAATGGATTGTGAGGAATTGGTAACTATATGTATAAGATAGTTTGCAGGAAAAAAACAAAACAATTGGATTTGAATAATAAAACCGAAAGTTAGTTATTGCTTATAGTCCTATCTTTTGCACCATATGCTATATCAATTTCCCGTTGTGTCAATTCTGTATCATGATCCAAATAAGATTTTCTAATCAACTCCGCCACCTTATTCCATGATAAGGCACCGCAAACTTGTTGACATCGTTCCATCCATGTATTCATCCACTCAAGATTATTTGAAATGTATAAATGAATTGCATCCACTCTATACTACGTAGAAAAAGGAAAAAAAATATTTAGTTAACAACAAAGATACTAAACAATATACCACAAGCATGAATAGATATATTAAATACAATAAAATATTTCACCTTTCACTTTTATCCATCTACCATTCCCCAATAACACCTACCCTTTATATTTTTTGGTGGAATTGGCATCCCAAAGGAGAGGCACATCCATATCACCAACTACTTGGGGTAAGTACTCACTGAAATATGCAGTGGATTGATATAGCATGTAGCCTTCAAGCATTGATCCTTATGTATGTGATATTTGTATAACAAATTCCTTCAATGCTTTCAAGTGCCTTTCCACCAACCACATTGACCTTGTGTGTACATGTCCACATATTTAAATCTATTCCACTAGGTGTATGAGGTGTTGTTCCTGTGCATTGAAAAAGGTTGGAGGCAAATAATTTTGCATTTTGCACATTAGTTGGGGAATTTATATTTTCCAATACCTGATATCTTCTTTATGTATTTCTTTAGATGAAAAATACCTACAAGTGCAAATAAAATTGATGTGTCAACACTAAAATATATAAGGAAAGTAAAGCAAGTATTAGCCATGTTTACAATTAACAATTCAATTACTACTGTTTACATACCTCATGTACTTGTCGAGATCATAAATAACCTTCTTTATGTCATTGTTAAAGCTATTAGGTAGAGCTAGAGGTAGAACATACTGCAATAAGGAGGCAACGTGTATTACTAAAAAATAAGGTATATATCATCGCATATAATTCGAATAGAGATAAACATGAATTACTAACAAATAATGTATATATCGTAAGATAATCAAGGTTGCTAAAAATTCGAACCTTGATAAATGTATGCCAATCATGAGTTTTAGCCCCATAAAAATCATCTTGATTTGTTTATATATTACTTATGTTTGAAGCAAAACCAACGGGAAATTTTATCTTCCGTACAACCTCTTTTAACAACACTCTCTTGCTTTCTTAATAACTATGGAATATTGGTGGAATTTCCACTACCATAGCAATGAGTCAAATGTTGCAATGATTTGGATTCTTGAATGTCACTAATTACTTTAGCAATTTTCTCCTTGTTATTCCTTCCATCTATACTTTTCCACAAGCACTCTGTGACATTCTTTCCAATATGCATTGTGTCAAACAAATGAGCTACTTGTAGGTGCTCATAATATGGCACCTGACTTAATTGGGAATAGTATTGTTTCAGACCCCATGGAAGCTGACCATGATGACCTTTGAGAAGTATTAACGAAATATTATCTATGATTATTCAAGGTAAGTATGAAAATATAAACATAATTACAAAATGCCAAAGAACAATGTAACTACAAACAATTTCCAACCCTGGATCTTCTCAAAGGCCTTTTTCCATAGTTGAGGCAACATCCTTCGTGGATTTTTCCCATTCTCTACCTTCCCATTAAAGTCTTTTTTTAGTACTTCGATACCTATGGTCCTTATGGAGAAAATGCCTGAACTCGTTGTAGACCTCCTTTCCTAAATCTCTTGAGCATCTAGATATTGTTCTTGGACCACATAATGGACATGCATATTTTCCCTTTTTTTGAATCCCTGCAAGTTATGGAATAGTGTTAATATATAGAATTCCATAAATTAAAAAAAGAGGTTCAATATTAAATTATGCATAGAGATACATTGGAAAATTACATACCAAAAAATGTTTAACACCAGCTGCATTGTGAAATTTCCATGTAAGTATTCCATGGAATTGAAATTGATTTTGGCCTAAAGGTTTGGAGATGTCATACATCCTGATGTTGGCCCATAATTTAAAAATTTCATCTATAAGAGGCTCAAGATATACATCCATATATTTAACTTTATGATTACCTAGCATTTATTTCAAATGTAACATACATAATTAATAAGTTCTTGTACATGCAATGCTGGAAAAAAAGGACCGGTTATACTGTGTTAACATTCTCCAAAATAGGTACCTAGAAAAATTAATGCCAACATGACGTGCTCCCTTTTTATTGTCATCTAGGAGGAAGGTTATTATTTATAACAAAACTAGCCAAACTGAATAATTGGTTATGGGCTCTCCAAATGGATTGACACCGTGTTGACACCATCACTTCCCTGCCGTTCATGGTAATCCATAAATTCTGCAATGTTTTTACACCTGAACAATTGTTGGAAATGTGGAATTATCGAGATATGGTGATCAATTTTGTAAGGCACCTTATCTGTTACTTGATCAATACGATATATAATAATTCCACATTCTAGGCACTCACTTTTTGATGCATGTTGTCCGTAATATATAATATGATCATTAGGACATGCATCAATTATGTTATACTCCATTCCTAAATATTTCAGGATGACACACATTTCTCCGTATGTGCGGGGTAAATTATTTTGACGCTGGTAGAAGAGTATCACCTAACAATCTACAAAATCAAGTAAATAAATATATCATAATTTATGGCATGCATACTACAATGATAAATATTAAATAAGCGGTTGCAATTACTGTTGTGAAGGATTATACCCTATCGCAGGGGAAAGGATGCTATCAATGTACATGGGGTGGCAGATAGATACATTCTACTTTGCATTGATTACTGTAAGCAAACTAAGATTAGGATTAAGAAATCAGTACCTTTTTCTGACGGCTAGTCCTAGATTTCGCCCAATCTCCATAGTAATGTACCTACAAAATAAATCAACCTTCCTCAGCGTATCTTGATTGTAAATATATAATGAAATTGAAAGCAATATAACATTAATCACAATCAGATATTCAATATAAACAACATTCCATTGGGACGGGAAGGGTACCTGGATCTTTTTATTTCCAAAGAAATGCAACCAAATACAGTTTATACCTGATATGTTCCAAGCACTTTTGCAACCGAGTTCTGGGATCTTGCTCCTCACAATGACTTATAAATTCCTTCACCGTAAAAATAACTTCTTCTTCATTCCCCCTTCCTCATGGCTTCCCCTTGTATTTATGGCCAAGGCAGGAAGTTAGATTCATGAGGTAGTTGAATCGGGAGGTTGGGGGAGTTATAATACCAACCTCAACTAATCCCAATTCGTAATCTTAATATATTTTTCCATTTCATCTTAAAACATGTGCAGGTATCACACTATACAACTTGCACCTAGGGCGCAGCTAGTGCTCTCCAAAACTAGCGCATACCACTTTTGAGATAAGTGCGTGGGTCTGCTTTAGTAGAACCAACACACAGTACGCTAGATGCTATTTGTAAGAGTAGCGCATATTTTATGAAATATGCAGAAAAAATATAATTTCCAACTGACGAGGTGTGATCTCAGTAGTAAATCATCCAAGGTCAATCCAGCTCTTCCATCCATAGTGTTCTTTTGTGTGATCGATAGGGCAATGTGATCACATATGGAGAAGTGCATATTTGACCTATGACAGATGCCTCCTAATGTGTGAGGTCAGAGGGAAACGATGGCCGAAATACATTATAATTCTAAGTCAGAGGAGTAGCAAGAAACCATAGGCATTAGAGAAATTTTGAGGTCAAAAAAGGGCCTCAAAACAAAGAAAATGTACTATAAAATACAACCAATCACATTCTAGTAGATGACATCATCCCCCTTGGTGAGGTGGCATTGCATGAGTTAAGGATGCTTATTTGTCAAATTTTCTATGGTGGATGAAAACAGATAGTTAACCAAGGTAGTGGTGTAAGTACTTTTAAGTCATAAAGTAAAGTACTCATAATGATAGTCTTTTCATAAAATAATATTATTGTCATTTTCAAGTAAAGTACTCATAATGAATGTTTTTTCACACTTTCACATAAAATAATATTATTGTCATTTTCAAGTGAAGTACTCTTAATTCATAAAGAAAGTCCTTTCACATTTTTTTATAAAATAATAATATTATCATTTTTATGTTTTTAATTTTAAATTATATATTCACTCCATTCTATTTAATAACATAATGTCAAACTAATAAAGAATAATAATAGATTTAATAAATAATAATAATAATAATAATGCAATGTGGATTATAATAATATTATTGACATTTTACATGTAAATAAATTCTCAATTAAATTATATTATTAAATTCATGAGAAAAGTACTAAAAATAAAATGTCAACATAAAATTTAAAAAAAAACTCTTAAAAATGTTTTTTATTATTTAATTTCATTTGCAAGTTCAAGACAAATAAATGTTAAAGGACAATACATTTTTGGGAATTTACAATGAATCTTAGTCACAACAATGTAGACTTATTTTATTAATTTTATTTCTAGTAAATTTTGAAAAGTAACTCAACCATGGTTATTTATATTGTGCATAGAAAATAGTGTGAGAGGTGACTTGTCATATATACCTACCCCATAAAACCCCCAATTCATAATATTTTAATATATCTCATATTTTTGTAGTACATCTCTTAGGAGGCCCTTTTTTGACCTCAAAATCTCTCTAATGACCAAGTCACAAAAGTACCTAAAAACAACGATCAAGGTGAGCGAGCAATTACAATCTTGACATCATATAGATGTTCGATGTGATACAACATGATATCCAATACATAATTGGGAGATGTATATATAGCATGGACACTGAAATACAAGCGTGGATCCATGCCAAAAATACGAGATCATAGCCATAACAACAAGCTGGATCTATGTCTCATGAAGAGACGAAAATGAGTGTGGCTTAGTCTTGCACAGCTTGGGTGATAACATGAATATGGTGATGCTATCAGAGTCCCAAGGTCTTCATCCAAAAAACCCAAGGTACAAACCCTAACCATGTGAATAAATGAGCTGGAGTCGAACATGGGGGGTATCGTTTGATTACCGGTCATTGATGTATACCGTTAACAAATGCGAGGGCTTCCATCGATAATGATAATGGGTCCCAAGGTACCTAGTACATTTCAACAAGTGTGAATAAGTGGACTTGAAGTCGAACACTTGAGAAACCTGTTGAATAAGAGACATTAATGTATTCCCATTATCCAACAGTGAGGGAAACTACCACTGATGATTGCAATCCCCAAGGTACTAACCGAAACTCTAAACTTCATTCCCAGAGCATGGTGAGTTGAAGTCGATGGGAAGAAGTCTGTTGGAAGGGAGGCCTTAAGGCATCCTCCATCATCCAACACAAGGAACACTCATAAGATTGAGCAGATTTGGAGTAGGACAAGTAACAAGATGAAACAAACTGACACCAGGATGGCTGACACATGAAGTCAAGGTAATTGCAGAATGGCCGACACAGGCTGTATCCTTGAACAATGAGCACAACACAAAAGTGACTTAGGCAGATTTTAACATGACGATAGTGTGATATAAACCTACAATGCAGGAGACATTAGCAGATTCTCCATATGATTGGAAGAATAACCAATCGCAGGAGTAAAACTCTGAGATCAGGATCACCCCAAGGTCAAAAAATGAAACCCAACTGAAATGATGGACTCAAATAGGTGTTGTGTTCAAGGACATGACTGACTAGCTGCCTTTGAAACTGAAAAAGATGTTTGATACCCTTCTCTTACCTTATTCTTTTTATAAAAGAATATCCTTCTTGTTGTTTTAATGAGTCCAAGAAAGCAAACTCAATAGTCTTTCTTCATGTTTTACAGAGTTCGAAGAAAAGATAGACGAATACTCTATAACATTGATCCATGGATTTTAATATCGAGCCTGGATCGGTTTATGCTCGGCGGTGTTTTCTTTTTTGAGAAGTCTGAAAAACTTAAACAATAACTCCATACACCTACTTGTGGATTTTAGTATCGAGCCCGAGTTGGTATGTGCTTGCCGGTGTTTTCTTGCTTAAAGAGTCTGAAAAACTTAAACAATCCTCTCTATACCTTCTCGTGGATTTCACATCGAGCCCGAGTAGGTGAATGCTCGTTGGTGTTTTCATGTTTAGAGAGTCTGAAAACCCTAAAGAAGACTCCAAAAGGTCCTTTTTCATAAAGTTAGTCTCCTCACCCGAAAAAGTGTAAAACTATGAGAGAAGAACTCTTCTAGCCACAGATGACTAGAGTATTCCTTTTTCGTAAATAATCTGCAAAAGTCCGGAAAAAGGGGTAAACTTATACTTAAGCGTATGTCGCTTTAGATCCTTTAACGAGTTTGAAAAGACAACTATACTCAGCAATCTTGTTTGTTTTGGAAAGTCAAACAAGGGCTTAAAAAACTTAATTAGCTTCAAGAACATAAGTTATCATGACCTTCCAGATGGTAGAATTCTAGACAAACAAGTTAGTAATATATCGCAAAACCAAAAGAAATTTTCTTGATGACATGAAATACTGGACAGTACCATACCTAATCCGACATGTCAATGAAGAAGACACACCTTTGACGGAAAAATATGGTGAAATCTGCAATGTATACTTCACCTAATTCACCAAAACTCAAAAAGACATTAGTGAATTAAATGAAACATTTAAAAAACAAATTAAAACTATACCACATTTAGAAAAGTGCGTAAAAATTTAAAACCAAATTTCATACATAGTTTCAATTTAAAAACAAAATTCACCATTTCAAGTTTTTAGGGCAAAGCGTGGAGAGAAAACCTCAAACTTCTTTTGCTTGTTGCGATCGAACTGAGTTATCAAATCTTCTCCTACTTCTTCCAAGTAAGTTATCTCATCTTGCTCTTTCATTTGCATGCAAATTTATTGTTTTTTGGTGGTCAAATTTATTTATTTATTGAAGTTTTATATACGTTTCTGCGTGTGCACGGGTTGTTTTGGAAAGACTAGCGCACTGGACAAAAGTGTGCTGGTATACTTACAAGACAACTGCGTTCGTCAATCTAAGACAGTAGCACACACCGTGAGAAATATGGAAAAAAACAACGTTTGACCAATGCCATGCTTAATTTGTGCAAGATGGTGCTTGTGTGGCGTGAGAGGGAGCATGAGGAAATGGACCGACAAGCTATGAATGATCCATTAACTCTACATGCATTAAGAAGATGCAGGCTACTAAAATTCTATCGAACCGTCAATATGCAGGCGCAAAATCAATTGCTCGAGAGGATGGTAAGGTATTGGGATGCAAATGCCGGTGTGTTCAATCTCTAAGGGGAGATACTCGAACTCACAATTGATGACATCTACTTTATCACTGGTCTCTCGCGAAGAGGAGAGGTGGTGAATCTGAAAGGTACCTCTCGAAGTGTGGGTGCCCTTTCGGTGCAAGAATATGTCAATACCTATTGCGTGGCGAGTACTGCCAAGACCGGTAGTCAAGTTCCTATAGCAAGTATTGTGAGCTTCCCACTGAAAGTTATCCTGAGTATTCTGAACCGGATGGGAGGAAGCTCTACACAACACTTAGCTTTCTGGAACTATATGCATGTGGGCACGGAATGCTTGCGTGGGGTTATTTATGACTGGTGTTTGAGCTTACTGGTGAACATGAAGCTTCAGCTTACCGGGTGCAAAAATGGTATAATGAAGAACTTTGGTTATTGAAGTATCCTTTGTACCTTTTTCTTTGAGAGGCTACCTGCATTGAGTCTAGGTATGGCTTTTCCCCCGCTCAATCCTCGTGAGCCCCTTATGATACGTTGGGGAGATATCTTCAAGTGCCAAGGTGGAGGCGAGAGCAATCTCTCTTACAGTGATGAGGATTACTGGGCATGGTGGGATTGCCAAATGCCGGCTTTAGAGCAGTTCTCATATGTGGGTATGGACTTTCGACATGATCCTGAGCTGGATCTCCTTCCAGGATTAGCCTGGGGAGAGATAGGCAAGTTTGGTTTTGAAAAATTATTTAATTATTTAATTTTATATATATGATTTTTGATGAGTTTGAGATACTGAAAGAATTTTATTTTGCAGATGTTGGGCCTGTACGTCCTAATGGACACCCTCGTACCTTTGTGCAACCGGTCGTTGTAGGGGAAATTGATGCCATGTTGGTGAGCCTAGAGGGAAAGATGATTCGATTGAATCATGACATCCCTACGTACAAGATTGAGCGGATGCCGCTCGATATGTAAGAGAATGTTGTGGGCGTGCCTCCAGCATGGATTCGGCTACTTAGAAAAGTAGTTAGGCTAGTCATCTGCTATAGAGAGGCTGTGGCAGAGATGGCAGAGGTAGATGAGGCCCCTCCTTCTCCATAGAGGAGGACATATATATGTATATTTTTGAGGCTGTTGATCCCGTTTTGTATATTTATATGACACTATGACTCAAACTCATGTATTTTTTGATACAGCTTATACATACAATATCGACTTTATTTACATGTGTGTTCTTATCTTTATGTGTGAATTGTTTATTATGGATGTGTATGATGCAAATGCCAATCTAAAACATAATTTGCATATGAATAAGCTAGTGCATTTAAATTCCTTGGAATGTGTTGATAAGTAATATAATCAAAATGTCCTAGCTCACAGGAACTGACGTAGCAAAACATGATCTCTAACTTGATATTCACCCATTAACTAAAACACAACCAACTGCGAGTTGAGTCTTACCTCCAGATGTGAAATTCCATGGCAAAGAGCATCTCGGAGTAACTCTATGACCGCGCTGTATTCAACTAGATTGTTCGTTGTGGGACCTAAACAAGCCCTCCCGAAGAGACAAGCTGGCCAGTTGGTGAGTAAATAACCCAGGCAACTGCAGCCAATTGATGGGTGTGGTGACCAACGCCATCAACAAATCCTATAAAGTGTTTAGTCGACATCTGAAACACAAAGCAATAGACACATAAGATGTAACGTAACCACAAGCAAAGCTAACTCTACAAAATGTACAGCTATAATACATGAAAAAACATAAAGGTCTAAGCGTAGTACTTATTCAAGTAGATCCCATGTCTGGGCTCCGACAACTTATTACCCTCGTAATCCGTTAACTTGTAAGCACCCTTCTTCATAACTTTAGAGACTATGTAAGGACCGAGCCACATTGAATTAAACTTGCCAGCTCCTAAGGGCTCATTGTCTTGGTCGTAAAGCAAAACAAGGTCTCCTTCGAGAAAAACCCTAGGCTTGACAGACTTATCATATTGACCTTTAAATCGATTCTTATGTGCTTCGTTCGCTGTGAGCGTATCATGGCGCTGCTCATCAAGATGTTCTAGGTGCAGAAAATGTTCTTCTAAAACTGAAGTGTCGGGGAGTAGTTGGACAACAAACTTCAACAAAGGAATTTTGCATTCGACCGGAACAACTGCCTCTATCCCATGAACAAGTTGAAAGGGAGAGAACCCAGTGAAAGTCTTAACATTAGCTTGGTATTCCAAAAGAGCTGGATACAACATGCTATGCCAGTTGGATCGACTGGCATTAACAGTCCTTTGCAAAATGGTTTTCAAAGTTTTCTTGACCGCTTCGACCTGATCATTCGCTTGTAGATAAAACGAAGACGAATGTTCCTGTCGAAAACCTAACATGGTGTATAAGTCGGTCATCATGTAGTTATAAAAATGTCGACTGTGGTCGGTGACGATCTCTTTAGGTATACCAAACCTAGAAATGATCTAGTTAAATACGAAGTAAGAAGCCATTTCCCCATCTGCTTTGATAGTAGGCATTGCCTCGGCACACTTGGTGAAGTAGTCAACGGAAACAATGATGTTATGATGACCTCTAGCCAAAACTGGATTACAATTCATGAAATCAATCTCCCATTTGGTGAAAGGGCCTACTGTAATTACAGGATGGAGAGGAGATGGGTGTGCTCTCATATTTTTGGTGAAAAAATGGCATGGTCGACATCGTTTCACAGCTTCCACACAATCTTTGAAGATCGTGGGCCAAAAATAACCAGCATGCAGTATCTTCTGGGCTGTTGCCAACCTGGAAAGATGACCCCCACAAGCTCCAATGTGAGCGTCATTCAATACTGATTCGACTTCCTCTAAGGTCAAACAACGACGTAAAATGGAATCTATCCCATGTCTGTACAGAGTGTCAGAAATGATGAGATAGTTCTTTGCATGGTTTTTCAGTTTTCGTCGTTCATCCCTAGAGAAAGTAGGAGGACACCTCAAAGTCTAGAGATATACTAAAATATCCCCGTACCATGGGTCAGAGGGTGCAATAAGGAAGATGTGTTTATCCGGGAATGATGAATCTTCTTCATTGTGTACCATGTCACTTGGTGAATCCATGAAGATGGGTGTCTATTTTGGGGGGTTCCGTGAGAAAATAAATATGAGTTTTTCATGTTTTCCAACTTTGGGCGAATAAAAGTGATATTTTTGTTTGAAATTTCATTTTTCACTAAAAAGAAAACTTTTAGAGAATTATGTTAGCTTGCGTATTTTTTTCAATTTTTATATTGAGATTTGATATGTCGATTCGGCAAATGTTTGATAGTGTGTTCTTATAAAATGAAACGACTACAAAATATCCATGTTTTGTCGCAAACATAAAATCATTGTTAAACTTGTTTTTTGCAAAAAAAAATATGCTACGACAATCTACACACAATATACTACTGCATGAATATAAGTTTGTAACCAATGGATTGATATACTAATTATTATATTTTTTTGAATTCGATCAATGGGGAAACCTTGTTGATTTTCAACATATTTTTTGTCGCAAAACGTTTCTCTCAACTGAATATAAAAATAAAAAATCTATGAATACCCTTTTGAATTAGACATGCCAATTAACTGCACTATAGTTTTTTCAATTTTTTTAGTGGTGTATTTTCAAAGCTATGGATTTTTTTTTTCACCGCATTTTGAAAGAGATGAAACCAAACTCGACACGTGTTAAGAAAAAAAAAATTAAAAATATCAGATATCACCTATACACAACAAAATCTATATATTCGGAAAGTAGATTTAATAAAAAAACTAATGGTATCAAGTCCGACAGTCGCTTTGTAGTGTAAGAGATTCTTTTTACCTTCCGAAAATGGAGAAACCTGAAAATTGTGAGGAAACGTGAAGTTTTCAGGTTTCAGAGATTATTTGGCCGAATAACCTTTTTCCGTAACGGAGACGTCACTTACAATAAAGGTTATTCGGCTGAATAACCAAACGTAAAAAAAATCCGTCGATCGAAAAAAAAAATGTCATTGTCTAAACTTATATAAATAAAACTAAGTACGTTCATTATTTTTGCACATTTTAATTTCGCATATTTTTGGTCAGAATATTTTTGAAGGGGTTTTCTAAGGAGATTTTTTTTGCAAAGGGAGTTTTTTTTACAAGGTATTTCTCTTCCTATTTCTTTCCAAGGGGTACATTGAAAGAGTTTTTTTCTAAGGCATTTTTGCAAAATGAGTTTTTATTTCAAGGTATTTTTGCACTTCTTATTTCTTTGCAATGGGTTTTTTTAAGGTGTTTTTTTTCCAAAATGGTGCTTTTAAAGAGTTTTTATTCCAAAGTATTTTGTGCAAAGAAGTTTTTATTCCAAGTTATTTTTTCAAAGGAGTTGTATTTTTCCTTCTTATTTCTTTGAAATTTTTTTTTCAAAGAGTTATTTTCCCAAGATATTTTTGCAAATGAGTTTATTTCTTTGAAATGGGTTTTTTCAAAGTATTTTTTTTTATATGTTTTTCCAAAAGAGGTTTTTTTTACAAAGCATTTTTCCAAGTGGTTTTTATAGAAAATGTTTTTTTCCAAAGGGTGCATTTACAGAGTTTTTATTCCAAGGTATTTTTGCAAATAAGCTTTTATTTCAAGGTATTTTTGCAAAGGAGATGTATTTTTCCTTCTTATTTATTTGAAAAGGGTTTTTTCAAATAGTTGTTCTCCCAAGTTATTTTTGCAAAAGAGTTACTTCTTTGCAAGGATTTTTCCAAAGAAATTTTTTTCCTAGGTATTTTTTCTAAGAAGTTTTTTTTCCAGTGGTTTTACAAAGAAGATTTCTTTAGAAGGTGTTCTTATTATTTTCCAATGGGTTTTTTCAAAGGTGATTTATTGTCAAGGAGTTCTTATTTCTTTCAAAGAAGGTTCTTTTCAAATGAAATTTCTATCCAATGAGTTTTTCTTCAAAAGACTCTTATAAGATTTTGATAAGGTGAAGTAAATTTCAGTTCACGTGTTTATAAATTTCGTAACTGTTTTTAAATCTTAAATTTGTTTTTTTACTATAAAGTGATGATTATTTAATTTATCATTTATAGATTAAACAATCATGGGAAGTAAGAGAAACCATCAAAGAAAATATGATTGTAAACGTGATGATGATGATGATAATAGAGAGAGAAAAAAACTTAATTATCATGTCAACAAAACAAGCCTTGTAGAAATGCAAGCTACAATTATTGAAGATATAAATACAGTTTTACATGATAATGTTGATGAAATGGAAATTGAAAATAGAGTACAAGAAGAACAAATTGAAGTTGAAGAGATCATTGTTGAAGATGTAAATAGTGCTTTACATACTAATGTCGATGAAGTCAATATTGAAGATCAAGTTCAAGAACTAGAAATTGGACCAGGTATGTATATATCATGTATTTTCGAAATTCATTTTTTTATAATGAATTGTATTTTTGGATACATGTTAAATTAAATTTAACTTGATGTATAGGTACTTTCACCATTGATGATGAAATGTTAGAAAACGTTGATTGCAACAAATATGGAAAAAAATACCCATACATGCTGCACGATATCGGGCTCAAAATTTTTATGATGATGTTCTGAAGAATTATTCAATAACAGGGTAAGCACAAATTTTGAGATGTTTATTAGTGACGAAGAAGTTAGAAGATGCTACGCCATTATTGGGTATTCACAAGGCGACCAAAGAGTCGAAATTGAAACATAATGTGATAGAAAATATAGGTGATGCAATATATTTTTTTGGAAAATCTAGGAAGAAAGATATTAGTGCTGCACGAAGAGCAATTCATACAGCAATTGTTTCGGCTAGTACTAAACAAAAACGTTTGACAACACAACTAGCAAAAGCAGTTGGAACCTCAAGAAAGACATTATACAAACATAGCAAATTCAGAATGCAAATAGATTAAAATGATGTACTTGCTTGCTGGGAAATTATTTGTAGACAGCCTTACAAAGATAGAATGGGAGCAGGTGTTAAAGATATTGTACAAGAATATTGGTTGAGACATGCTCAAGTTTCACCAAATTCAAGGGATGTGATATGACAAAGAGTATCACGAGGAGTATATAAAAGCAGTCCAAAACATATAATGGATATGACACAAGTACAATTGTTCAATAAATTCAAGGCAGATCATCGTGGAATTAATGTGTCAATAACTACATTTGTGCAACAAAAACCATGGTATGTTAGACCTATTACGATACGTGACACATGTTGTTACCATTATCATGTGCAATTTCAATTATATTACGACATGTTTCTTGAATTTGGTAAAAAAGTTTGGACGAATTCACCACCTCCGCCCACAGTACGTGAATTCATATCTCAAATTCTATGTGAGAGAGATCACGATGAAGTATTTTATAATAAGAAATGTGTCAATGGAAAACATTGTCATCGTTGTGAAAATATGGTCTTATTCCACAATAAATATCCTATCGATAATGATCACTCGCTGTCAAATGTAACCGTTGATTGGAGAAGATATGAATACATCGGTTATGCTACAAGTTCTAGTGATGCACATTCCAAAAGAATTGATTTGCGAGAAGATAAAATAGGTGTGATAGATTTTCTCAAGAAATTTGAAAGTGAAATTTATAAACACACCAAGCATTCACATATAGCACGATGGAAAGACCTTAAATTCAAACAATCTCGTGAAAATTTTCCACCAGGAACAATTTTGTTAGTGGTTGATTTTGCAGAAAACTACACATTTTCTACACAAAAAGAGATACAGAGTGAATACTATCATTCTAACCAAGTTTCGATATTTGTCCATGTTTTATATAGACATTCTCAACAGGATGTTGATGGCATTGAAAGCACGTGTGACAATCTAGATGTGATTAAAGAATATCATTTTTATATCAGTGATGATCGTACACACGATACACATTTTGTTCAGCATTGTATTGAAAATATTTTCTACGATTCACTAAAAGGACGTGACGTTAAATTCAATGAGCATCGGATATGGTCAGATGGATGTGCGAGACAATTTAAATATCCGTGATCATTTTATTGGTTATGTTGACTTCATAAAGCATTGAACATTAAACATCGCTAGAATTTCTTTGAAACTGGACATGGAAAAGGTGAACATGATGATGCAGGAGCATGCGTAAAAAGAGCACTTCAAAGATGGAAAATGAACCATTCTTCTGCACAATTTCATTCAGCTGCAGAGGTTTTCCAATGGTGTAAATCACATCTAAGCCATGATTATAATCAACAATCAAAAGATGTGCGCAAGTATGTACACGATTTTTTAAATTTATATTAATTGTCAATTTAAAAAAATGTACACTAACATCAAAATTTGTCATTTGTGTAAGTTGTTTTGGCTTGTTGGGGTCCAAGAAATAAATAGATCAATACCATATGACGCTAGCACCATGCATGGAACTAGAGATTTTCACTCTATTCAAACAAAAGCCTTCCAAAACGTGTATGCATTTGATAGTAGAAAGCAATCATGCTTTTGTCCAATTTGCATTGAAAATGTTAAATTTACAGAAGTTTGTGAAAACATAACGAACAACTACATAAAACATTGGAAACACACATAGATTAATCTTAAAGGAAAAATGCCACTAGCAAGTGTAGAAGAATTAGAATTAGAAGAAATAACAATATCATCTGATAGCGACAGAATTTCAGATCTTGTTAGAGAAGTTAATGATCTTACATCTGTTTTGTCGATTGTTCATTCTTGTCCATCACCTTATACATGTATATTAGTCAATTTAACTGATTTAAAAATCTTAACGTCAATTGTAATTTGCACAGGGGATGTTTTCACTGTGATTGCACCTATAGACAACAACGAAAATGTGAAGTATTATTTGATGCGATGCACTAAAGGAAAGTTGAAGTTATTGGAAGACTACAATGACAACGGATATACATACGAGAAAGGATCCATCATTTTAAAGGGATATTTTTTTTTAGCAGACCCATATGACTGAAAATTATGTCTACTTTCAGGATTATGAACATGATTTTATATGTTGTCAATATAGTCATTTAGTATGTGCATCTCGAATAAAATTGGTTCAATTTCCATTGAAAAAACAATTAAAAAAATGGAAACTGTCCAAATATGACCATGAACGGATAATTGAGGACGACATTCCATTGCGATGTTTTTAACTATATAAAAAATTAATAGATCGATGTTTTTGTCCATGTCATTGTCAAATGTTGTGTACAATTTTTTTCTTTTTCTTTCAACTATGTCTATGATCTTGAAAGGGAACTAGAATATAAGAGTTTAAATGATCGTATTCTAGTATGCTGAAATGAATTCAAAAATTATTTGGTAATGAAAACTTTAATGTGTAATTTTGTCTTAATTCTGTATAAAATACTTTATTCGGGTCCCCATATGTCTATTAGACCACTTGAAGGATGAGATAACGGACGTGGTTGTCCCCACTCTCCACCCCGAATCTTTACTTTAAAATATCACTTGTGTAAGTTCACATAATTGAAATCATGGCAAATGGAGACAACGATCATTTGATTTTTAATCACAAGCAAGGATTCCAGGATTGTGAAGCTTATGCTAAATTAGAGGAATAATTATCTACAACAAATCAACGAAAATTCATCAAATTGTTGTCTAAAATCATTGCTCTAATTTAGCACAAGCTTCACAATCCTGTAATCTTTGCTTATGATTTAAAAACAAAAAAATCGTTAAATCTCCATTTGCCATGATTTTCGCTGCATAAAATGTACCTGAACATTGAAAATATGAATCATTAGTTAAAAATTGAAAATATGAATCAGTTATACAAATTTCAATTTATCATTTATATAAAATTCAACTTTTATGTTGAAACCAAAATTCTATATATCAAATAAATATTATTACTTAACATTCCTAACATTAGATTGCACCTATCAAAACTTCCTAACATTCATTCTTAACATATTCCTAACATTCCTATCAAAATTTGAACCTAACATTCATTTTTGAACTTCCTAACATTCATATTTCAATCAAAATTTTCTAACATTCCTGAACTTTGAACCTAACATTCATTTTTAAACTTTCTAACATTCATATTTCTATCAAAACTTCCTAACATTCATAAAATTCCTAACATTCAAAGATAACAGTCATTCTTAACATTTAATCTAAACATTCATTCTTAAACTTTCTAACATTCCTATTTCTATTAAAACTTCCTAACATTCCTATTTACATATCCAACACTGAAAATATTTTACATCCTAACGAACTCATAGATTTTACATCCTAACATCCATTCATCCTTAACTTTCTAACATTTTAAACATTCATCCTAACAAACTCATAGATTTTACACCCTAACTCATTCATCCTTAAAAATTCCTAACATTTTTAACATTCAACACTTCTTAACATTCCTTATTCCTAACTTTAGATTGCACCTATCGAAACTTCCTAACATTCATTCGTGAACACTTCTTCACATGCTTAACATTTCAACTTTAAATTGCACCTAGATCAAAACTTCCTAACATTCAGTCATTCTTAACTTCCTAACATTTTTAACATTCAACACTTCCTAAAACTTCCTAACATTCATTCTTAACATTTTAAACATTCTTGACCCTTAACATTCATTCTTAACATTCCTTACTCCTTACTTTAGATTACACCTATTAACACTTCCTAACATTCATTCTTAGGATTCAACACTTTCCTAACATTCATTCTTAACATTTCCTAACTTTCCTAACATTCATTCTTACCATAACATTCATTCTCAACATTCAACATTTCCTAACATTCATTCTTAACATTTCCTAACTTTAGATTGCACCTATCAAAACTTCCAAACATCAATTCTTAACATTTCATACATAAATTTAATAATACATACATTCATAAACATGCAAAAACATATTCTAAACCTTTATTACACAAAATATGCTAAATAATTAACAAAAAAAAAAGATCATTTAAAGAAAATACAGAATATGTAAGTTCAATGTACATGTATATAATCCTCAAAAAATGTTCATGAACATGTGAGTTCAATGTACATATGTATAGTCCAAAAATAAATCTCTTCGATGTCCAAAATAACTACAATCTATATATCAACAAAAAAAGAAGATGTGGACACCACTATCCTCCACTAGGGCCTCCCATTGGACTCAACCCAGCCTGCAACATGTATAAAAGTAGATTATGAATATCATAAATTATTTAAACTAAATTCAAAAAATTAAAATATTAAACTTATATATCAAAGAACAATTCAATTATTAACAAAATTACATCAAATTCTCTAAATGCATGTCCACCACTATCCTCCGTTAGAGTCTTCCCTTTGCCTCCAAAAGATTGAAGAGACCCAAGCTGCAACATGTATAAAAACAATTTATGAATCTCATAAATTACTTGAACAAATTTTAACTAAATCCAAAAAAATTAAAATATTAAACTTATATCAGAGATCAATTCAAGTGTGAACAAAATTACCTCCGTGCCAATATTTGCTGCATTCGGCAAAGAACCTATCTCTCTCCCCTAAAATTTAAATTGTGTTAATAAATAAAACATAGTGCAAACAAAAAAAATTAAGCAATTAACTTAAAACTGAAACAAAAAAATTAAAAACATTAGCTCACAATAGATGGTAAATCATTTAAAAAGTTCGTATCTAAAGAAACCTGCATGGATAAGTCAAATTAACAATAAGATGCATAGTTAAATTAAAATTAAAAAAAAGATAATATATCAAGTTCAAACATAATTATAAATATATAAATAATAAATATACCTCTCCAATATGCTCTGCGTTTTCACTAGTGGAAAGTCGAAAAGAATGTTAATTCATCATTTTGGAAAACTGCAACCAATAAACATTTACATAATGTACTTATTACTATACATAAAAAAAGACATAATATCATTCATATAATTTAACAAAAAGTTCAATTCAAAATGAATAAAAGATTAAATAGATTGTCATATCATAATCAACAAACCTCTCCTAAACTCGATGTGTCATTGGATATAACATTTGACGCTATGTCATGACAAACTTTGGCATAAGCCCTGATATCTCCAATGCTCATTCCATCTACCTCATCATTCGTTTTGTAAACAAAATTTTGACGAATAGTGGCACAAGCCCTCTCTCGAACCAATCCCACATCTACTCCAACTAATGCTGACGATAAACCATCGCCAACAAAATCCCTTGCAGTTGTCCCAAGTTAGGATGTGGGCTCTATCTCTGATCTTAATGCCACAAGCCTGGGTGGGTGAGATATCTGGGGTGGAGGTCAAAGAGTTGTAGGGTCTCTAAGAGCACCTTTTCGATCATATATTCGACCCTTTCCAACTCCATAAAATTCAGAATGAACATCAGTATAGTCTGGCTTCATATTTAAAAAAAACTCTGCATAAAAAAAATCTAGCAAAATATTGAGAAACCTCATCATTCCATGGAAACCGACCATAGGATGCGAGGAACTGATCATATAGTAGATGTGCAAGATGAGGGTGCTTGAAATATTGCACTTTCAACATTTCTCTCTTTAGACCTTCTTAGAAGTTAAACATTGATTTGGCCTGTTCTTTTGTTACTCTCTCCTTCACAACAACCCACTTGTCTGGACCCATCACTTGTTCCCTTCGTCTTCGCATCAAATCAACAAAACCATTCGTAGTTGGTCCGAGATTCTCATATGCCTGAATGAATTTTTGCAATGATCCCAAAACAATCTCCAAACTTTGCTTACTCTCTAGAGGGAGATCCATAGTAGATAAATCATTTTCCAACTTGACGTAGTGGGATCTACATCTTTCAAGAGTCATTTAATGATCACCACTTTCCCATGGAAGCTCCTCAGGTAAATCATATGGATACGTTGTAACGGGTGTACAACCCTCAGTTAGTTCAACATATTGCATCCTGGCTCGACCATCATCACCATGTGTAGAATGACGAGCCTCTTGGGAACCTTGCTCTGCACCCTCATCCGTATCCCTTGCTCGCTTTGCCTCCCTCTCTGTAGAATTACAAGCATCTTCTGAACCATGCTCTGCTTCAAATACAAACAAATTTTCGTTTAAACATGTACAAACTTTGCGTACACAAAAAAACAATTTGTATACATGTATTAAAAGATTGATGTTCATACCAACAGAAGGTCGAGATCGGCGTTCTCCCATAGAAGATAAAGGGGAATCATTTGTACCCCTATCGCCTCGGCGATGATCAACTGAATGTGAACTATACGATAAACTTGAATCTCGAGGGGAAGTCGACAACTTCCGATTATCAATTGAAACACCAACTCTAGAAGAATGTGAAGAAATCCTATGCTTTTGCCTCGAAGACTCCTCTCTTTCCATTTGATATAATGTCTACACTTACACAAATATCCACTCATTACATATTCAAATTCTACAAATTCTAACACCTAGCTGCTAAAGAGACTAAGTTATTTAATAAGAACCTAAATATACCTAATATCATATAATAGTTCTTAAAATGAGTATAGCTAATATTGTTGGATGTATGAGGAATTAATGTGCCGGTCTTCTAAATGTTTTTGATGTTTAAAATGAATGGAACCAATATAGTTAAATACTAAGTGAAGGTTACATTTCTTTGTTAAAGAATGAGTTCATGAACATGTTAACTTTTAATTTAAATCTTACATTAATATCTTAATTGATATTTTAACGGTGACGATTCCTAGTCTAAAAATCAAGACCATTGTTTTCCATCAATTAGATTCTCAATTCAAAATGCACAATCATAAGGCATGACATTCTCAAAAGAGTGTCAACTTAGAGTGAACTCACTACTAGGTGTACAACTATCATTGGATCACTATTAATGTGGAAAAATGATTAGTGAGTCTCATGTTTCCATATACCCGTGGCATGAACTTAATACTAGGTGGCCTAATATCATTGCATCACTATTAATGTGATAAACTAATTAATGAGTCTCATGTTTCCATATATATGTGGAATAATACTCTAATGTTTTGATATCAATACCTCATAACAAGGATTCCCTAAATACATAAGAATAATGTGTACACATGACGTTCATAAAACATGTTGTTAGGTGCATAATACAATTGACTTTGTTGTTTTGGAAGGCCAGGGTTTTTTACAAGTTTTCTATGTAGTAGCTTTAGTTCTTTCCTATTACGTCTAAAGTAAAGTTTAGTCTTGTTTGTAGTTACGCATGAGCATGGTTTATCATATTTAACTAATATATTTATCTATGAACTCTATCCATGGACAGAGTTCATGAACTCTATCCATGTCGATAGAGTTCAACCAAAAAGGGAAACCTATACATAAACCAAAAATACCATTTGCAAATAGAAATTCAAATCTACTTTTATTTTTCCTTTTTATCTCATAAGAAAAATCAATAGTTAACAAGTTTAACCAACTATGTACTGTTTCTATTTCTCTTTTTGGTCATAAAAAAAATTAATAGTTAAATAAATTTAACTCAATAAGTTTAATTAGCTCAATAGTATTTATATTTAAATAAGTTTCAACATACGATTTGGATAGGCTAGAGTTCATGAACTCTGCCCAAATTGGACAGAGTCCATGAACTCTATCCCAAATTGGACAGAGTTCATGAACTCTGTCCAATTTGGGTAGAGTTCATGAACTCTGCGCAAATTGGACAAAGTTCATGAACTTATAAAAACTAATGACTAATAACATAAAAACTATAAAAAAATAAACTAAGCACACCTGTTTATAGCAGCCGAATAGGTAACCGCAGACCAACCCAACAAGGCTGAACATAGTAGATAGCCCAACAAAACCTGCACAGAAACAAAATCAATTAAAACATAAAAAATAACAAAAAAGTTTGAAAAATGCAAAGGACAATTGAATGATTACCTACGAACATAACAATGAAAAGAAGGTGACAAACTCCAAATAGAAAGGTGGCAGCTCGAACGAACCTCCACGACAAAGAACCGACTGGGTCCAACAGGCCGGGGAAAACCAGCAGGGCAAGCAAAGCAGAATCCAACCAGCTGGGTCAACGGAACACAACCAAACAATCGGACGAAGCCGAACCAACAGACCAGCCCAAGAACCTACACACATTGCAAAACATAAAAACAAACATTAGAAAACATAAAAGAAAACAGAAAAATAAAAAAACCTGCACACATTACAACTGCTTACCTAAGACAAACCATGTCGAGAAGGTGGCGATCTCCACATCGATAGGGTGGTAGATCTACACAAACCTCCACGTCAAACAACCAACATCCAACAAGCCATGTCGAACCAGATGGGCCAACAACGAGGGGCCAACATGGTAGATTCTAACAAGCGGGGCCAACAGGGCGATGACTACAGGTAGGGATGAAAGGTGACATCTACAAACAAAGAGGCAAGAGGGGGTCTGACAGTTGCTGGCGGGGAGACAAGTGGGGACCAGCAGCCTATAGAGGAGAAAATGACAAGTGAGAGCCGCGGCCGAGCTTTTATGCAGAACAATTATTCGGCCAAACAATTATTCGGCCCATTAATTGTTTGGCTGAATAATTGTTTGGCCGAATAAACATAGAACCACCGATCAAATTTACCATCCGGCTATGTGTTGCATGTATTTTGAGGACACCATTAATTTTAACTATTCACCGTTAAATGTTATTTGTCCGAATAATGGCTCACTTATTCGGTCGAATAACCATACTTATTCGGACGAATAAAGTAATTTATTTGGCCGAATAAATATGGTTATTCGGTCAACTAGCTTCCGCTATGTTTCTCGGGAGCTTGATTATCACGGAAGTGTTACCCAACTTCGTGTTTCCACCCCACTAGGAAATTCAGAGATCAGTTCAGCGAAAACCAGTGACTTCTTTGACTTAGCGGATTGAAACACTAGGTCAAATTCCCGCAAGATTACAATCCATTTATTGAATTTCCCACCGATGATACATTGAGTGAGAACGTATTGAAACGGATTGACCTCCACAATCACTGTGGTAGTTCGCAATAATATATAGTGACATAGCCTCTGAACAGTATGGACAGGAGCCAATGCCAACTTCTCCATGTAAAAATACTTAACCTCAGGAGCTATTAAGGCGTGCGACAAATAGTAAATGACATGCTCTTGGAGCTTGTCATCCTCCTAAACAAGTACTATGCCGATCGTGTATATAGATGCATCTAGATATAAGAGGAAATCCTTCGTATAGTCTGGCGGTCTCAACAAGGGGGCTGATAATAATTCCTTTTTCAAGACCTCAAACGAAGTCTAAGCAGCCTCATCCCAAAGAAAATAGGTATCTTGTTTGAGCAGTCTCATGAAACCTTTTGTGATATTGGCATAGTTAATGATAAAACGCCATAAGAAATTGGACATACCATACAGACTCTGAAGTTGTCTTAGGGTTCGAGGAGGAGGAAGATTTACAATAGCCTCAACTTTAAGTGGATCGACCATGATACCACGACTGGATACAATAAAACCTAGTAAACGTCCAGACTCGATGCAGAAAACACATTTAAGGATTCAATCGAATCTTGTAATATCTGCACCATTCAAACACAAGTCTTAAGTGATCAGGATGATCCCGTCTCTTGCGAGATCGCGCTGGGAGATCATCAAGATAAGGTTCCACTACGTGCTTGATATCATGAAAAGCGAATTTCATTGCGCGTTGAAAGGTAGCTCCAACATTCTTCAGGCCAAATAGCATCTTCCGATAAGTGAAGGTCCCCCAAGGACAAATAAAAGATGTCTTGTGCCGGTCTTCAGGTTTTATCTGAATCTGGTTATATCCTGAAAAACCTTCCATGAAAGAGAACATTTCATGGCCTGCACACACATTGATAATCTGATCTATAAACGGTGTGGGGTAATTGTCTTTAGGCAAGCTTTATTTAGGTCCCAGAAGTTTGTGCAGACTCAAATGGTTCCTTGCTTTTTATCTACCGGAACAAGGTTTGAGACCCATTCTGTCATAGCAATTGGATAGATGAATCCGTATTCGAGCAACTTCTCAACTTATGCCTTAATGGATTCTTCTTTTCTAGGATTGACTGGACGGAGCTTCTGTCTCAGAGGTTTAGCATTTGGATAAGTTGTGATGACATGCTCTAAAATGGCAGGGTCGATGCGTGGCATCTCCTCATAAGACCAGGCAAAAATGTCATGGAATTCCTTAAACAGATCGGTGTACAAAGAGATCTCCTCAGGAGAACAATCTTCCCCAATGAAAAGGTTTTACACAACTCCAGGTTTGATGGAAATGTTGATCGGAGTAGTTCTCAATATGTTTGCCATATTCCCTTCGGTATAAACAAATTTTGAAGTAGAAGGGATAGTGGACGAATCAACATTACCACCGGGTCTCATAGAAAACTCTCCTCTCTCTATCCTGTCCAGATCGTGAATAAAATATGACCTATGGTGCATGTGTTCCCAAGGATGGTCTAGGCCTATCATTGCTTCCAAAATAGCCTCATCAGAGGGCAAAACAGTATCTAGACAGTCAAAAGAGTGGATGTAGTCTACTGACCATGCCGATGCATAGTCCATATCTGACTCAACAGAGGCCAATGGAGTCATGATATGTTCTATTGAAACATGTTGTGAATCTAAGTAGGCCACTTCCACAATAGATAGGGGCACTACTGGTTCTGATTCAGTGGGGAGAATCCATGGACCTATCTTTGGACAAACCGTGAAAATATCAGACGATGAACAGTCCTCAGAACCAATAAAATTAACAGGAATAGGTAGGTCAAAAGTTCCCATTAATGACCCATAAATTCCTACTCCTAAACTCTCACTAGCTGGGTGAGACTGATCAACCAACATAATTGTTGAATCCGACGAAGTTTGGTTATTCTTTCGAGAAAACGAAAGTTGATCAACTGTGATGACCTTGCCTTCGTGAGGGAACATTATAACTCGAAAAATGGTCGATGGCATTGCTTGCATTGCATACGTCCAAGTCCTACCTAACAACAAATTGTAGTCAAGTGGAGCATCCAGTACTTCAATCTCTACCGACACTACTTTACCTGCAAGTTCAACATCAAACAATGGTAAGACTCCGTGTGGACAGAATGATCTTCCATCAAAGGCGGTAAGCAGTGTGTTCAAGGGAGCTAATTCGGGTGAGCCCAAATCCTTCTAGCAAGAAATAGACATTACATACGTAGACAAACTCTCATTTACAACAGCTCATCCAATGGTCTTGGGACCATGGACTACCTCTATTTGGAGAGCGATGTGGTACGACAACCGGGGTTTGATATTGGTCGCTGCAAGAAGTGCACTGCGTTGTAATGGACAAATTTGCAGTACTTCCAAAGTGGACATGGCACAGAGAGTTTGGGTTAAATCCTCCACAACATTGTAGTTAGGAGCAGCCTGTGCATTAGGATTGTGCACATCCCGTTTGAAGACACCTTTCAGAATCTTCAGCAGTGAATCCACCGGTCTCTCGATGTGGAGAGGGGTAGATGATTCAGGAACATCCTTATCTCTTTGCTACGACTCCAAAGTATAGTTTCTAGCTCGAGTTTGTAAAAGCATGTCCGAATTAACCATATTAATAAACGATTGATCAGTTGATGAGGCACAAGGGGTGCCCCCAACGCTGGAGTTTCTAGAAGCTGAACCTTGTCCGTGAGGTAATGGGTATTTTAAGATAGCTAGTTTCTTCTCACAGATTAGCTTCTGGGATTCTTCCATCAGAGGGCATTGATGGGTGAGGCGGTCCTCCTTGCATAAATTGCAAGCGAACTTCACTTTCTTTTTATCCTTTTTTCCCTTGGCATTTTCTGTGTTCTTGGGATTTTGGTGGTTCCCATATCGTTTCTTTCCCTTCTTTTTATTGTTGTTGGGATGCCGAGGGCCCTTTTGATTCATATGCACTTGTTGTACAGATTTTGTTTACGAAGGGGAGGTTGCAACTGAAGTTGCTTCCGCAACAGACTGTTTGATAGATAAGGCGTGAACCTGCTTAGTTAAAGATTCAAATGCTATAGAATCTACTGAACCCATAATGCCATCAACATGTGGTCCATGATTGGTTTTACTTAGATCTGTGTTAGATCTCGGTGCGTCAGGAATAATCTCATATAAGAGCCGAGACTGAGCGTATACCCGATCGAGCTGCTGGGTTCTAAGGATAGCTTCCTCTTCGGAGGACACCCTAGAAGTTGCTACTTCCTTAGAAATATAAGGAAGGAGTGATTTGAGATACCACTCTAATAGGAACTCTGGAGGGATGTCGGCTTTAATGAGCCTCTTTATCCTTCGCCAATCCTGAATATGGTCAGATAAGTCAGTAGCTTTGTTCTGTCTGAAAGTTGACAGAAGGTCTGTATCGACATCATACCGGGCAGGAAGTTGAAAGTGATTTAGAAAAACTGTTTCCAGATCCCAAAAGTTATCATAAGTAGCTGCAGGAAGTTCAATATACCATTTATCGGCGACACTGGTCAAGTTTCTCTGAAAGAGCCTTAATCTGATGGAATCGTCGTTCAACGAATTAGAAGAGCACTAGAGATGAAACATAGTAACGTGGTCACCATGATCTTCACCAGTCTTACCTTCAAACTTTGGAATGTCTGAAGGAAGCTTGGTGGGAACTGATGGCCATGTAGGATTGTGGCGCACCGAATCGTTAGTAAGTTTTGAAAGATCTGGAAAATTCAAAGTTGCTAGAAAAGGTAAACGAGGTCATGTCGATGGCATTTGGTAAGAAAGAATTCGGTAGGGGGAACCTCCCTAAACCTCGTTCGTGTACTGCTGGTAGGGGTTTCCCCCAACCATCGGTTGTGAGGTAAAAGCGTTGTTAAAATTTTCCCAACCATAAGAAAGAGGATTGCTTCTCGGGGCACTCGTCCATTGTGGCTAGGTGTTAGCCCCTCCGTAATGTGGGTTGAAAATGTTACCACCGCCTCCAGCAAATAGTGAGAAGGGGATGCTCCCTACAGGTATATTAGATGGATTTACATTATAACCTGTGTAGGGGTTAAAACCAGGTGTAGTTGTAATGGACGGTGCCGTCATCGAACCCATAATAGGAATTGATGCAGTGGGGATTGATCCTACTAAAGATGTAGAAGGAGAAGACTGTGGTATACCCTGAAGTTATTGAGTAAAAGGAGGTTGAGTAAACATCACTGTAGGTATCCCCGTCAAAGGGATATTAGCTGGTCCAAATTGGGGGTAGAGACATTAGCTGACGTCAAATCTTGTGAGATCGACATGCCTATAGGACTAGCATTAAAACTAAAAGACGGGCTCGAAGCAGAAGCAGTTTGTGAAGAGCTAGGTGCTGCAGTGTTTGCAAAGGAAGGAGAGAGAACTCTCGAAACCATAGCTACAGTGGGAGTTTGAGGAAATACCGTCTCATCTCCTGGATTAGTCATGGAATGACCAGGGGTAAACCAGTACGCACTATACTCGGGTTGGCATAGAGAGTCTACATTTACAAGTAATGAATCATTTGGTCCAGTCAGAGGAGGGTTGAAAGGAGTGCTAAACTCTTGAGAAGTTAAGTCCACAACCTCAACAGTATCAAAGACCTGTTGATCCTGAATTTTGATCTGTGGTTCTCCAGGTGGTTCAATTTCACCCGTAAGATCGTATGAAATACAAAAATCGGTCCTCCGGCGTCGAGGTGGCGGTGGAGGCTCCACTATGAGTGGTGGAAGGTTTTGCAACCTTCGTGACCTACGAAGAGGTTGATCCTCCACAGCTATATCAAAAGCAAACTAAGTATTAAAACCTACTGGCCACTAAATGACTAGGGAGCAAACAACATACCACTACAAAATGTCCTAAAGTGATCAAAAACAAGAAAACAAATCTAATACTCTCAGAAGCAAGTTTGGGATGATGAGGGCCCAGAACAAACCAATAGAGTATCGACGGCCAGTTACACAACATCCAATGGAGGTCCTCTGGGTGCAAGCATTTGAATCACCAAACTGCCCTCCCGGGATTATTGCAAAGGGTTACCTTCCGCGTCTGTCCGAGGTGCAGTGGAAATAGCCTTCCACTATACTTGCGAAGAGCCCTAGGGTTAAGATACTAAGGATACCACAAATACGAAAATACCTGTGGGAAAAGTCGTCAGCCTAGCCAAGACACATGGGCAGGGTAGCAAAGCCCGAAATCCAAAAGCACTTAAAAGTACTAGTGGACCCCTATACGCTAATCAACTCTGGTTTATGCTTGAAAGGAAAGTGAGGGGGGATCCTCAACAATTCCAGTCTCACATGGCCTTGTGCTTAACTCCGGTTTGAGTGGAGCGTTCCCAGGATACTTTGATATAAGTGGGTTTGCCTAAGATATTGTCTTACTACGATTATTGAGCAATGAAACCGATTTCAGGCAGTTTAAAGTGATCTACCCTTGAATCCTAGCCTAAGCTAGTTGATGTAGTGTCAAACCTAAAAAATAAAAAGTTGCTAATTGATTTTATTAAGTTTTCTTTTTAAAGGCTATTTCTCACTCAACAGGTAGTGACGTGTGTGGTATGGTTTAAGACAGAAAGTAAAGTGTGTACAAATGATGCTTTAAAACTTCACAAAGACTCCTTTTTTTTCTTCATTTATGTCTTTCAAAACAAAAGATAGGAAATCCTAAGCATAAACATTTTTCTTTTTAATTTTCAAAGCAAATAGAAAAACAATCTATCCTACTTCTAAAAACAATCGCAAATCTCACAACTAGGTTACCAATTTTCAATTTTGATATTTTCTTCTATTTGTAAAAGAAATAAATCTGAAAAAAGGAACAAGTAAGACCTAACAAGCGCATGGGTAAAGATAAAAGGCCTAATGGCTTATAACAATCCAATCCAAATACTGATAAAGACTTGACCTACAGAGTTGTTTCAGTGAAAAAACTCTAGACTTGGAACAAGATGCAAAATAAAAGGAAAGCTGATACATACAACGGAAAAACAAACCAAGAGGCTACTCCTAAGCACCAATAAACTAAGAAAAACATCTGCTAAACATATAGGGTAGGCAAGCAAACCAAGGAAACTCTACTGCCACACAAAATCAAAAGGAAAAGCTATCAAGAAGACTTCAACCAACTCAGACTAACCCAAATAGAAGCTAAGAAGGTATCCAGACTATTCAAAACTTTCAAAAACACCCAAAAGACTTATAACTAAGATCAAACCCTAAAATGAAAAGCCAAACTCAGTAAAAGTCCGCAGGTACTGCAACAAACAACAAGCATAGAGTGCCCAGGTCCGTATAACTGCAACACGTGTCTAGAGAAAAATATGCACTACTGTGACTAGCAAGGAGTCGCACACAGGTTCAAAAAGACCTAAAAAGCAGAAAAGACACCTAAAAAAAGTACTGGAATGAGTGAAACAATCTAAAAGGGACTTCCAAGATGTTAAAACAAGACTCAAAAAGGACAAGGATGTCTCAATAACAGTCAGCAAAGCAAATGAAATGCCAAAAGTAGACCCATCAACTTGAAAACCAAACCTATTCTGAAAGGCTCAGACCTACAGGAAAATACACGTCTTTCTGGTATAACAACTAGCGCAAGAAACTAAAAGTGCGCGGGTATCCCTGAGAGAGACTCACGTTCAGTTCAAAAGAAGCGCTACTGTATGCACAGAAGACTAGCGCACAGGGACTAAAAGGCAATAAAAAGGGCTTTGCACAGTCAGACTAAAATGAATCAAAGCAAAAGGAAACAACAAAGTAACCTACAAAAACCTCACAGAAATCCAACAGACTGTAAAAACTGAAAGAAATCCTAAACAAGGTCCCCAAAGCAGAAGCAAACCGGTGCTCCCCAACGGAGTCGCCAGTTCTGTTGTGAAGGATTATACCCTATAGTAGGGGAAATGATTCTATCAACGTACATGGGGTGGAAGATAGATACATTCTACTTTTCATTGATTACTGTAAGCAAACTGAGATTAGGATTCATATATCAGTACCTTTTTCTGACGGCTGGTCCTAGCTTTCACCCAATCTCCACAGTAATGTACCTGCAAAATAAATCAACCTTCCTCAGCGTATCTTGACTGTAAATATATAATGAAATTGAAATAAATATAACATTAATCACAATCAGGTATTCAATAGAAACAACATTCCATTGGGATGGGAAGGGTGTCTCGATCTTTTTATTGCCAAAGAAATGCAACCAAATATAGTTTATACATGATCTGTTCCAAGCACTTCTGCAACCGAGTTCTGGGCTCCTGCTACTCACAATGACTTAGAAATTCTTTCAGCGTAACAATAGCTTCTTCTTCATTCCCCCTTCCTAATGGCTTCCGCTTGTATTTATGGCCAAGGCAGGAAGTTGGATTCGTGAGGTAGTTGAATTGGGAGGTTGGGGGAGTTACAGTACCAACCTCAACTAATCCCAAATTGTAATATTAATATATTTTTCCTTTTCATCTTAAAATGTGCACAGGTATCACACTAGACAACTTATGCCTAGGGCACAGCTAGTGCTCTCCAGGACTAGCGCATACCACTTTTGAGATAAGTACGCGGGTCTGCTTTAGTAGAACTAGCGCACAATACACTAGATGCTACTTGTAAGAGTAACGCATCTTTTATGAAATATGCAGAAAAAATATAATTTCCAGTTGAAGAGGTGTGATCTTAGCAGTAAATCATCCAAGGTCAATCCAGCTCTTCCATCCATAGTGTACTTTTGTGTGATCGATAGGGCAATGTGATCAAAGACGGAGAAGTGTAGATTTGAACTATAACAATTACATATAGATAAATCTTGCATACCTTAACAACTCCGTCATTGATGTGTTTGACATACCATTAATTAAATTCAATTTGACTAACAACAAAAGAGAAGAGAGAAGACTTGTCGGTATACATATTTTTTTTCCTTATCAATAAGAGGTACATCATGAATATTTTCATACATCTTTTCCACAGTTGTAATATCATCCATGGCAACAAATATGTCATGGATCAACCTATTTATCCCTTCATTCTCAATAATATTCTGGCCATTGCTTGCCCTTGTATCAAATTCAGTTCCATCATCTTCACCATCTCTAGAATGAATTGCAATGTGTGGATTTCCAAGCATTGGTGGTATTGTCTGTGCAATAATTATGGAAAAATATATCCAATTAGTATTAAAATATACATAAATATAAACATTATTGAAAAATGAGAAAAACATGTTTTTGATATCTTACCAAGGGATGATATTCTTTTCCACCTTCCAAGTCCCCATATTGTAAACAATGTTTCTGGGTTTTTTCCTTAACAAATATTTTTCTCTTATCCCTTTGCATTGAATACAAGGGAACCAAAATTTTCCATTACTGATTACATATTGAACATCAAAAACTTAATTTTGATCACATGTTTTTACCATGGTTGCTTCTGTCACCCAATACAAAATCAACAATGCCTGCATTTCAGCAACTCGTTTGACTCTACTGCATATTGGTGGAAAGGGTTGTTTGACATTGTTCTGTATCTCAATAAAATACATTGTTAAACCATTAGTACAGTAGAAAGAAAGATAGAGAAATCATTTATCCAATCAGAATAAATTAATTCAAGGCATTATCTCATTAGTTAATAATAAAATTTACATATAATAAAATTTCTTCTCCCTTCGGTGGTGAAACTAATCCACCCTATCTGGTCGTGAGGGAAATATCACTTATATATTTCATTGTGCTCAGTGTTGAAGAAGTAAAACAAGTTATTTTGTAGAAGGATTTCATAGTTTCCAGGAATTTTGATGAGGGCACACTTTTCTAGGGGGCACAGGGCATCAGTTCTTCTTCATCTCTTAGATTACTCTATGCATACCGTTATTAGAAGGATATTGTGGTTGTTTCCCTTAGATATGGAGTAAGAAGGAAGGTTGTGGGGATTTGGGAAAACATGGGACTACCTTGAGGGAGATTTAGATAAAGAAGACACCAAGATTAAGTGTCATTTGTGATGCCATGGTATTGTTGTTCATTGTTTGTAGAGGGGTCGAATTGTATTGTTGGGTGCATTCCTTTGTGCCTCCAACCTACTAATTTAAAAGAATTGGGAAAATTTGCATAGTATGTCATTCTCCTAGGTAAAATTAGGATTTATTAACTTGTTGCTATCAAATTCCTCTGTTAGCGTCCTTATCTCTAGGATTTTGACATACTTAGATTGAACCTCTAAGGTCCATTTGGGAATGACTATGGAAATAATGTATAGTGTAGCATCACTTTCATGTTTTCTTGATAATTCATCTGTAGCCAAATTTTCCTTACCCTTGTTATAAAGAATGTCAAAGTCAAAAGCCTAGATTTTTCTCACCCATTTTTATGTTCTAATGAAAGGTTCTTCTGGGTTAGGAAATAATTCAAAATGTTGTGATATGTTTTGAAGAGAAAGTTGGATTTTAAAAAGTATTGTTTCCATTTGACCAAGGCATTCATTGTTGCCAACATTTATTTGTCATATGTAAATTTTGTTTTCTCTTTCAATTTTAATATTTGAATTTAAAAGGAAATGGGGTTATTGTATTGCATGGGCATGGATCCTATTACTATTCTTGAAGCATAACATTCAAGGACAAATGATTTTGTGAAACATGGGCCTACCAAAACAAGAGTGTATGTCATTAAGGTTTTCATGTTTTTAAAACAAGACTCAGCTTCTTCATTCCATTTAAAGGCTATTTTTTCAATAGTGTTGTTAGCGGGGCCACATTTTGTCCATAGTTTCAAAAAAATATTATATAATAACCTATAAGACCTAGGAATCCTCTTAATGTTGTGATTCCTTTAGGGATAATACACTCAGTAATTGCCACAATTTTCTTTGGATCTACTTTGATTCCCTCTGTTTATATGAAGTGGATAAAAATCCTCTCTCTTTTCCCAAATATGCATTTAGATTTGTTAGCATAGAACTTATTCTCTTCAAGAAGTTTTAATGCCATCTCTACGTGCTTGAGGTGTAAGTTCCATTTTTTTTGTTTCAAACAAGGATATCATCAAAGGAGACAAGTAAAAGCTTCCACAAGTACGAGCATAATAAGTCATTTATCATTGCTTGGAAGGTTGAAGGAGCATTGGATAGTCCAAAAGGAATGACCTGAAATTCATACAAGCCTTCATGGGTGCAAAAGGAAATTTTGGGAATATCCTCCTCTCGAATCATTATTTGGTAATAACATGACTTTATGTCTAGATTGGATAAATATTTGGCACCATGGAGGCCGTCCAATAGTTCATCCACAAATGGAATGGGAAATTTATCCTTTATGTTAATTTTATTTAATGCTTGATAATCGATACAAAGTCTATATGACCCACCTTTTTTTGAAAAGTATGAATGGAGGTGAGAATGGACTCTTACTTCGGGAAATAACACCAAAGTCCAATAATTCTTGAACCAAGCATTCAATTTCCGGTTTATGTTTGTGAGAGTGCCTATAATATTTTATTCTATTTGGGGAAGAACCGAGGATCAAATATATGACGTGATCGCTAGAACATGATGGGGGAGTGCCACAAGGAGGTTTTTGAAAGATTGTACTATATTTCCCAAGAATTTTATCTAGTTTTTTTTGGATCATCATTTTTACTTTCATTAGTAGTTCCCACCATTGAATAGCAATTTTTTTTGGGGGGGCAGTTGATTCCATGAAACTTGTACTTCCTTCCATTTAAAAAAAAGATTATAAATTGTTCATGTAAATTTAACCCCACTGTACCAAGCATGGATAAGAATTGGGATCCTAAGACAATGTCTATAGCTCCAATTTCCATAGAATACATAGGATACTTTAATTAATAATTATTTCTACCTTATGGAATTTCTTGACACATGAATTAGTCTTGTTCCCTGGTATTGAGACTTGAAATTTAGAGGTAGAGTAAATCAATATGTTTAATTAAATTGATATAATTGTATCTATAGAATTGATTGAATTGTTACTTTAATTTCCTTAATGCAGCCAAATATTTTAAGGGTTTGGGGTTGAGAAATACCAGTCATTGTGGAAACATAGAGTGTTGGAGTATCATTGGTTTCCTGGATGCTAGTTTCATCAATATATGTTTTTATGTTCTAAGAAGATACATCCCCAGGTTCCTCATCATTATCTCTACCACTCTTATTGTTCTTATTATTATTTTCACATAGTTTAAACTTTTTGTCGTTACATCTATGTCCCGAATTCTAGTTAGGAGCATTACATACAAAACATCAATTATTATCCTTCTTTTAATTTGATGGAGAGATCCTTTAGTGAGGAGGAACATATTTAACACATATGCAATCTTCTCATCAATAGCAATGTACTGAAGTTTCACTGTACCTTTCTGGACCATGTCTCAGATGAAGTGATTCTTCATTTCAATGTGCTTCCACTTGTCATGAAACACTTTGTTTCCAGAAAGATTGATACAACTCTGATTGTCACACCTAATAACTCTAGGCTCAATATTTTCACCGAACAACCCTACAAGTAGATTTCTGAGCCACACTGCTTCTTGGAAGGAAACACTAGCATCTATGTATTCTACTTCCGTAGTGATTTGGGATACGGAGCCCTACTTCCTACTGGACTAAGATATCATAGCTGATCCTAGGCTATACCAGTAGTCGGATGTGATCTTATGATCCACAATGCTTCCTCCCCAGTCTGAGTCTGTATAAACAAGTAACATGAATCCTACACTGGAGGCATATCTGAGTCCATATGAAATTGTACCTCGAAGGTAGCTAAGCACATGCTTAGCAGCTGTACAGTGTATTTGTCTCGGATCAGACATAAATTGACTCAAAATGCTCACAGCATAACATACATCATGCCTCAAATGTATCAAGTACATTAGTGAGCCTATAAGATGTCTATACAGAGTGGGCTATACTGGATCTAATCTAGAGCCTGAATCATGAAGTTTCCTCAAATTGGAAACCATCGGTGTAGTCATAGATTTGCAATCTATCATGCTAAACTTGCTCAATATATCCACACTATACTTCCCTTGAGATAGAAAAATTTCATCTTTTCTTTTCCATATCTCAAGGCTAAGAAAGTAGTGCATTAGAACTAAGTCTTTCCAGTCTTTCATCTCGAAATTTGAGGTGAGCTCCTTCTTGCACCAAGCAATCAGATGTTCCTCTCTAGTGAGAAACAAATCATCAACATACAAAACCCATATCAATGGTTGGTTCTTCACTACTTTGAAGTACAAATTTGGATCAACTTCACTCTTACAGAAACTCAGTTTATGAAGGCAGCTATCAATTCTGGAGTACCAAGCCCTGGGGGCTTGCTTAAGAACATATAGAGATTTCTTTAGCTTGCAAACATGGGACTCCTTACCATGCACCACAAATCCTCCAAGCTGCTGAATATAAAAATCTTCCTCAACCTCACCATTGAGGAAGGTTGTATTCACATCCATTTGGTGAAGTTTCCATCCTAGAAAAGATGCAAGTTCAATCATTGCTCAGATTGTGGTGTACCTAGCCACAGGGGAAAAAGTCTCATCATAATCGATGCCTTCTTTCTGAGAGAAACATATGGAAATGAATCTGGATTTATACTTCTCAATGCTACTATCCACAACATGCTTTATCTTGTAATCCATCTGGAAGTCACAATGGACTTCCCATCAGGTTTGGGAACAACCTCTCAAACATCATTCATCATTATAGAGTTGTACTCTTCTATCATTGCATCTTTCCAAACTTTCTTCTTTACAAATTCTTCATATGAGGATGGCTTTAAAATCACTGATGTAACTCATCAGTGAAACATACCTTGAATATCTGTAAGGTTGCTTGCGCTCTCTGGATGAGCCTGCTGGTGCTCCATGTTTCTTTTCATTTTGTAAGATGTATCAGCACCAAGCATATCTTGTTTTAGCGGGAGGTTCATTAGGTGACCTCTCAACAAGTTCTATTGGTTCTTCAAGAGCTAGTGAATCTGAGGCATCTTCTGGTTTCTCCCTCTCTAACTATGAAGGGGGAGAATCAGACTCAGGATCCTCCATCTTTGAATCACATTGAATCTCTTTCAATCTTTTGAAAGCAGCTTCCTCATGGAAGGTAACATATCGAATGAATTCAATGTGTCTCTCACCATATACATATATTCAATATGCTTTGGATGACTCACTATAACCCAAAAAGGAGCCTTTCTTTCCAAAAGGCTCCATCTTTTTTCTCTTTTCTTTCGGTACATGAATGTATACTGGGCTCTTGAATATCCTCAAGTGTGATATGTCTAGCTTCTCACCGGTAAACACTTATTCTAGTGTCTTCTCATGTAGAATGGCACGCGGGCTTCTATTTTGGAGGTACACAGTTGTACGGGTGGCTTCTTCCCATAATGAGGTAGACATATCTTGATCATGCATCATTGATTTTGAAGCCTCACATATGGTTCTATTCTTTCTTTCGGAAACCCAATTTTGCTGAGGGTTGTATGGTACTGTTAACTGTCTACATATTCCTGCATCACTACATAGCTCATTAAATGCATGCGAATCAAATTCACCTCCATTATCAGACCTTAATGCACGGATTTGCTTTTCTTTATGATTTTCAACTAGGGATTTAAACTCTTTAAATTTGCTAAGAGTTTCACTTTTAGCCTTCATGAAGTAAATCCATGACTTCCTAGAAAAGTCGTCTATAAACAATACATAATATAAGAAGCCACTCAGGGAGGGGTATGACATGTGACCACATACATCAGAATGTATTAAATCTAAAATCCCTTTAGATCTAGTAGAACTGCTAGAATTTTTTTTCTTAACATTCTTCCCAAGTGCACAACCCCGACATACACCATCATGCTCAAAATCAAATATAGGCATACCTTTTACCATCTTTTGAAGTCCTGGTAGCACTTTGTAGTGTAGGTTTCCAAGAATTAGGTGCCATATATCGCATGGAATAACAGTGTGGTGAATCATAGCTTGAATATACTTCCCGAGTACCTTGTAGAGTCCTCCCTCTCGAACTCCAATCACAGCAGTGGATTCTAGTATTTTGTTCTTCCTCCATAAAAGTGCTTTGTTATCCATGAAGATAACTCAGAAGCCTTTGTCTTCAAGAACCAGAACTAAGAGGAGGTTCTCCTTCAAGCCTGGAACATATATAATGTCCTCCACATGTAGAATATCACCGATGCTTAGTTGGAATGAGGTGGATCCAACTCCTTTGATCGAATAAGTTTAGTTGTCCCCCAACTCTACCATGCATGTGAATTCTTTCTCTTTTAGATCGGTGATGGTAATCTTGTAACCAGTCATATGTTTGGATGCACCACTTTCAATCAACCATGTGTCTACATTTGTGATGACGGATCCTGAAAGGGATGAGACAAGATAATACTCCCTTCCTGTCTCCTTTTCTTCGGATGCATTCTTTTGAGTGATTTCATCTTTTATGGTGGTAGAAGCATGAAAATTTACTTTCCGCTTTGCTCTGCAATCTCTTGAGAAATGGTCTTTCTTGTTGCAATTGAAGCATATGTCTTTTGACTTGTCAAATTCTTTGTTGAACTACTTCTTCTTTGAATGAGAGAACTTATTTTGGAAGTAGGGTTTCTTTCCTTTCTTCAATATTTCCTTGAGGGCAAGATTTTCTTCTTTGATGCACACTTAGTTGCTCTAGATTCTCCCCTCTTCTTGGCAGAAGTCATTCCACAAACTTTCAAAGTTAGGTTGTACCTCTCGGCCATTTACCGCATCCAAGAACGTCTCCCATGAGTATGGGAGACCATCAATAGCGGTTTGGAGAAGATCATCTTCATTTAATACTACTCCAATACTAGCAAGCCGATCTCTTACCTGAGAGATCGGAGAAGAAGGAGTCCACTGTCTCATCCGTCTCCATCCTTAAGTTTCGAAGATGATTCTTCAATGCCCTCTTTTGAATCGAGGCCTTCTTCTCATATAGATTAGTCAATGTATCATAAAATTCTTCGCAGTCTTCAGCAGTGTGATCATGTGCATCAAGTTATCTTTTACCGAATCATAGATGATCCATTTATCCTTAGCTTGATTCTTCTTGAAGTTGATGTGCCCTGCATTAGATGTAGGCTCCTTCACCACAGTGGATACGTATCCATCCAAGTCATGTTCCTCTAGGATGTTGAGAAACCTAGCCTTTCAAGTGTTGAAGTTTGAGGTTCCCTTAAGATGGTCTTTCGGTCGTATAGAGATTGATGCCATAGTCTTCAAATTTTGTGCTCAACTTCTTAGGATCTACGTAGGCTCTATATGGCATGCAAAACTGAGCTCCTTCACGCCCTGAGCTCTGATACCGTGTTGAAATTTGGTTGAGATTTGATCTTTAATTCTTTTAGATGCAGAGACTTGAAGCAATGAGACAATTCAATCCATGAAATTCATACACCCATAACACAAGATATACCCCGTAGAAAATCCTCAAAATTACGAGAACAAAAACCCTAGCAATTCTTCTCAGTATAATATAATGGATTGTAGAGAATGATTTCTTTTACAACATAGAAGATTGCTTTCGGAAGATAAGAGATCACCAAACACTCTTGATGAAGAAATGAACGCAATAGAGAAGAGAGATCAATTGGATGTGTGCCCAACTCAACAATAACAAGCATGAACAATACCCTACACAAAGAGAAGCACACTTCCTTCAATGGAGAAGAGAATTCACTTCACAATGGAATCAACAATCTCGTATAACATATTTATACATTCTTCTCTTCTATTTTTAAATCTGACTTCAGGATGAACTCGCCCTCAAACTGGATGTATTAATATTGCATGCAGAGGTGCGTCCCACTTATCACGCAATGCTTTATCTCACTGAGTTGTCACTTAGGATGAACTTGCCTCTTAACTGAAAGATTTCCCACTTAGTTAGCTGGCTAACTTAAGTGTCGACATGCAAGTGTCACAACTCACGTGTCATCTTTTAGTTTAACATAAGTGTCGTCATGCAATAACACTTAGTTAACTAGATATTCTTTGTTTTCACTTAGTTAACTCTCTTTAACTGAAGTGTCATCTTTTAGCTTAACTAAAGTTAAAACACTTTAGTTAACTATTCATTTTTATTTAACACTTAGTTAACTGAAATCATGTTGATTGATTTACTTGAAGTGACCACTGTGAGTTCTTTGGTTAACAGAGGCATATCTTTAACTGATGCTTTAACTGAAGCATTGATACTTAACTAAAGCTTTAATAATTCGAGTTCTCTTTAATTAGCTGAAGTGTCTGCATGGGAAATTTTGAATTCTCTTGATATCTATGCTTGATATTTTATTTCTTTATCTCTTACCGCATGGTCAATATGTGCTAACTTTAATTATCCATCACATTACATTATACTAAGAAGAATTATTAGATGCTGTGATCATATTATATTATTTTGGTGTTGGCACTTTGATTCAGTTGTTATTGATGGTTGGAAAGCAGAGACTGAGTTTTTAAATACAAGAAAAGAATGTTGTTAGACAAGTTGTGACTCAGACAGCTGCAACTCAGACAACTGCGACTTAGACAAGCTGTGACTTAGACGACTGCAACTCAGAAAGCTGTGACTCAGATAGCTACAACTCAGATAGCTGTGACTTAGACAAGCTGTGACTCAGACGGCTACAACTCAGACAGCTACAACTTAGACAGCTGTGACTTAGACGGCCGTGACTCAGATAAGAACACAGTGATTCGCGTCTCGATTTGTGGGCAGTTGGAGATGAATCTCGAAAATATGGGACATGGGTTTTGTGCACAACGAACTCATTTACCTGACTCACAAGGACATTTCCAAACAAAGCTACAGTTTGAGCTATACAATTGGTTCTATAAACATGTAATTCTTAGATTTACTGTTGCGACCGGTTTTTACAAATTAGCAATTGGTTGAAACAACTGTGACTCAAACAGCCATGACTCACACAAGCTGCGACTCACACACATTTTTTTTTTTAATTGGTCAGTTACAGCGTGTAAATTTTGGAATTCAAAGAGACAGTTTAAATATCAGTTACAACATGTAAATTCTGGAAGTCAAAGAGACAGTTCAATTTTCGAATTGGGAGTTAAAAAGACAGTTTCAGTTTTAGAATTGGAATATCTGGAAGTTAAAGAGACCGAGGCCTATAACTTCAGCATCTATAAAAAAAAACAATTGATGAGAACAAAAATCAATGTGAGAATCGAGAGGATGAAGAGGAGTGGTTGCTGATGAAGCTGTGATTCGAAGAAAATGAGAACAAAAATGTATGGCTCAATTTAATGAAGAGCAGAATGTCCAGAAACTCAAGCTGTAGCAGCACAAAACAAAATAAAAAGGGTATGTACTGATATATCTGAAACAATGTGATATAATTGACTGAATTTTTTCTTACATAGGCCCGGTGGTAGGGAGGAGCAAGGGAAGACTGTAAAGTCTTCTTGGCAAGTTGGTGCTTGTACATTTGGGAGTTGTAGCTTCCATTCAGTTGGTGTTGAAGAAACAGAGGTAGCAGCCTCATCTGGGTTGTAGCTCAGATAAAATAGAATGTAAAGAGAAGTTGGAGCTTGCCTTTCATACTAAGAAGAAGAGGTTTTTTCCCTTTATGGGTTTCCTCAGGAAAATCAGTGTCTCTACATATTTATGTGATTGAACATTGTTTATATGCCTTATATTTAATTCTGTTATAACAATATACCTGCTATAAAGGAATGTGCATAGAACATCTCATATCATGTTGATCGTCACACTTCATCAAAGTTAAAAGGGAAAAGGAATGTAAAATTGTTTAAGCACAGTAATAACTGATTCACCCCCCCCCTCTCAGTTATTTGAATACTTTCAACAATTGGTATCAGAGCAGTGTTCCTTTAGTCCAAGGTAGATCCGAAAGCTTAAAAATGACAAGCCATGAAGGCTCAACCAATAAAGCTCCTATATTTGATGGAACAAGTTTTTCATTTTGGAAAGTTAGAATGAGAACATATTTAATGTCCTTAGGTGCTGATGTTTGGGAAGTTGTAGAAACTGGATATACAAAACCTGTGGTTCTTGCTTCCAAAGATGACAAGATGGAATTCAATTTTAATGCTAAGGGAGTGAATGCAATATTAAGTGGTCTTGCTGAATCTGAGTTTGTGAAAGTGATGCATCTTGAATCTGCTAAAGATATGTGGGATAAACTTATTAATAGCTATGAAGGGAATGAGAAAGTAAAAGATGCCAAATTGCAAACATACAGGCTGAAATTTGAACAACTAAAGATGAATGAGGATGAGACTGTTAGTAAATATTTCCTAAGGGTTGAAGAGCTTGTGAATGCTATGAAGGGCCTCGGTGAAACAATTGAAGAAGCATCCTTAGTTTAGAAAATTTTAAGATCTTTGCCTGATAAATTTAACCCCAAAGTTTCAGCAATAGAAGAGTTAAATGATCTTAAAAATCTAGGTATTGATCAACTCCTAGGAACTCTAACTGCCTATGAAATGAGGATCAACAAAGATACAAATACCACTAGAGAAGCCTCCTTTAAAGCAGATAAGAATATTGATTCTGGAGCAGATGAGATTGAGGAAAAATTTGTAAGAAGATTGAAGAAAGGATCAGGTAAATATAGAGACAAGCTGCCTTTTAAATGTTTTAACTGTGGTAAGATAGGTCATTTTGCCTCTAAATGTCCTCACAAGAAAAAATATCGGAATTCTGATGATGAAGAGAAATACAAATTTAAGAAATTGTGATGCACCTGCAACAATTACTTAATAAAGATATGCGAAATAGCAGAAATGACAGAACTCAGAATCACTTTTATATTGATCACATGCCACTTCGAGGGGGAAACCTCCTATGAGCAAGCTCAATACAAATAACTTCACGGTGCCTTCATAGGTTTCAACACACACTTATATACTAATTCTAGGCGCCAATACTATGGATCAAAACCATGGGCCGTTACAAACTATGGATCAACAATACTACAGGCGACTTACAAAGCATATGCGTCCAACAACAACATACTAACAAAGTAAAGACATGGGTTCCTAACATCCCCTCCCCCTTAAAAAAAGATTTGTGCTCAAAGCTTTAGATGTGGAAATTGTTGTTGAATCTGAAGGAGTGGTTCCCATGTAGCATCCTCTGGTTGCATGCCGTGCCACTGAATTAAGACCTCTGTGATAGAGCGAGAGAGAAGCTGACACGTGCACCGATTGAGGATGGCCTCTGGCTCCAAAAGGATGGATCCTTCATTATCCAGTTCAGGTAAAATCGTTTGTCCACTGATGTTGGCGCCAAGAACTTTATTCAGACAAGAGACATGAAAGACTGGATGAATGCGGGAAGAAGGAGGAAGTTCCAATTTATAAGCAATGGACCCAATATTCTGAAGAATCCGATATGGCCCATAGAACTTTGGAGCGAGCTTATGATTCCCTTTGAGTTTCAAGGATGATTGTTTGTACAGCTGGAGATGAAGAAAAACCATATCGTCGACTTGAAAAGTGCGCTCAGAACGGTGCTGATCAGCTTGTTGCTTCATGCGATTTCTTGCCATATGAAGATTGTCTCACAAAATGTGCAGAATATGATCACAGTTTCGAAGGACCATGTCAACTTCCTGAACTGGTGAACTGGTGGGGGTGTATGGAAGAAGAGCTGGAGGTGCCTGACCATAGACTGCTTCATATGGGGTCATTTTAGAGGCAGTGTGGTAAGAGGTATTGTACCACCATTCAGCGAGAGGGAGCCATTTTTCCCACTGATGTTGTTGTTTAGAGGTGAAGCAACGAAGATAAGTTTCCAAGCATTTATTGACAATTTCAGTCTGACCATTTGTTTGTGGGTGATATCCTGAACTCATCTTCAGTTTGGTGCCAGTGTGGCGAAATAGTTCTGTCCAAAAATGACTGGTGAAAGTCGCATCACGATCCGAGACAATGGAAGAAGGGATGCCATGAAGACGAAAGATCTGGTCCAGAAAAATTTGAGCGACGGAGGAGGCTGTATAGGGATGGCTGAGAGCAAAAAAATGACTATATTTGGAGGGGCGATCAACCAAAACAAGAATCACTGTCTTCCCGCCAGATTTAGGGAGCCCTTCAATGAAATCCATAGAAATATCTGTCCAAATCCGTGTAGGTATGGGCAAGGGTTCAAGCAATCATGGAAGGAGTGTTGTTTCACCCTTATTGCGCTGGTAGGTATCACATTCGGCCACCATCTGTTGAATTGTCCTTTTCATGCCCTGCCAAAAGAAGTTACGCCGTGCTCGTTCATACGTTTTGAGGAATCCAGAGTGCCCTGCCAATGGAGAAGCATGGAGTTCATAGAAGACAGCCTGTTGAAGATCTGTGCTTTGGGGAAGCACCAGACGACCCTTGTATCGCAGAGAAGCACCATCCCAAGAGTAATGTGGTACAGCAGAAGGGTTTTTGGTCAAGCATTGGATGATTTGAGATGAGGAGGAGTCATTGACATAACCTTGTTGAACAGATTGCAACCAATTTGGAACAGGCATGGAAATAGCTGAAAGAGAACCTTGGGTATCAAATGTGCGAGAAAGAGCATCTTCCACAATATTGTCTTTACCCTTCTTGTAAGTGATCTCATAGTCATAACCCATGAGTTTGCTAACCCATTTTTGATGTGCCGGGGAGGAGACACGCTGGTCCAAGAAATATTTCAGACTTTGGTGATCAGTCTTGATGCAGAAATGATTTCCTAATAGGTATGGGCGCCACTTCTGTACTGCATGCAAAATAGCCATCATTTCCTTCTCATAGGTAGAGGCAGCTAAATTCTTACCTGAAAGGGATTTGCTGGTGAACGCAATGGGGTGTTCATCTTGAAGGAGAACAACACCAAGTCCATTGCCGCAAGCATCACTCTCAATAGTGAAGGGCTTGGAAAAATTGGGCATAGCTAGCATAGGTGTAGTACACATAGCTTGTTTTAGTTTGTCAAATGCACACTGAGCATCATGTGTCCATGTGAAGGCATCCTTTTTTAATAGAGCAGTTAATGGAGCTGCAATCTTTCCATAATCCTTGACAAACTTGCAGTAGTAGACAGTCAACCCCAAAAAACCACGAAGGCTCTTGAGTGTCTGAGGATGCGGCCAATTGTTCATGGCATCGATTTTGGCAGGATCCATGCGAACCCCTTGTGCTGAGATAATGTGCCCGAGATACTCAACTTCCTTCTGTCCAAAAACACATTTAGACTGCTTGGCATGGAGATGATGGTTAGAGAAAAGTTGCATGACAAGATCCAAATGCTGGAGATGTTCATCCCATGTTTTACTGTAGATGAGGATATCATCAAAGAATACTAGAATGAATTTACGCAAGTAGGGTCGAAATATTTTATTCATTAAGGCTTGGAATGTGGAAGGAGCATTAGTGAGTCCAAAGGGCATGACCAAAATCTCATAATGGCCATCATGTGTGCGGAAAGCTGTTTTAGGGATATCATCCTCATGAACCCGAATTTGATGATACCCAGAACGAAGATCCAACTTGGAGAAAACATGAGCCCCATGAAGCTCATCAAGAAGCTCATCAACAACAGGAATTGGAAACTTATCCTTGATGGTGAGGTGATTAAGTGCTCAGAAGTCAATGCAGAGGCGCCATGACCCATCTTTTTTGCGGACAAGAATAACTGGAGAAGAAAAGGAACTAGTGCTTGGGCGAATAATACCTTGCTTCAATAAGTCCCAAACAAGCATTTCAATCTCTGTTTGTTGGTGAAATGGGTAGCGATAGGGCCTGATGTTGGGAGGAACGCTGCCAGGAAGGAGCTGAATACGATGGTCTTCTTGCCTGGAAGGTGGCAATCCCACTGGTTCAACAAAGACACCTGTATATCGATCCAGAATTTGTTGTTGATCCAAAGGAGTAGTGGAGACTGCTGATGGTTGCATCTGGATGGAATGGATCTGAGCGATGACACCATGTGAATTCTTCTTGAGGAGTTTTTCCATGCGATGTGAACTGATGATGCTGAGAGAACCTGGTTGTAATCCTGTCAATGTGTGTTTGTGTCCATTGAGGGAAAAATGCATCCAAAGTTCTGCAAAATCCCATAAGATAGGGCCGAGTGTGCGTAGCAATTGAGTGCCCAAAACCACATCACATCCGCCTAAGGGCAAGGCAAACATGTCAGAGCGCAAGGTATAATCTCCAATAGAGATACGCACATTTCGACACTTCCCTTTGCAAGGTAAGGTGCCTCCATTGGAAACCATGACTTCAAAGTTGGAGCAAGGATGGATAAAACAATCAGCTTGTTTGGCGATCCGAGGGTCAATGAAATTATGAGTGATACCAGAATCAATGAGGATTGTAAGAGGAAGCTTCTTGAAGTAACCCCTGACCTGCATTGTTTGGGGGGTGGTGATTCCAGCTAAAGCATGGAGAGATATCTCTGGCTGGTCATCCTGAGACGGACGGTCAATAGGCGGTTCCTGAATGTCGACCGGAGCATCCAGTGTTTCTGGATCTTCCTCACCCATTTCAGAGGCAGGCGGGGACTCCACATCCAGGAGATAGAGCTTTTGCTGAACACATCTATGTTCCCGAGTGAATTTCTCATCACAATTATAGCAAAGCCCCTTTTCTCTACGTGCTTGCATCTCTATTTCAGACAAACGCTTGATAGGAGTCGGTCGAGGAGCCTGCGGTATAGGTAGTCGCTGAGAACCCATATTTCGGAAGGGAACAAAAGTGGGCTTGGAGCGTTGTTGGGATGCAATCTTGTCTTCTGCCAACTTAGCCAACCCTAGTGCTTCCATCATTGTGTTGGGACAGAACATTTTGACCTCAGAGCGGATGGCATCCTTTAGACCACTGATAAAACAACTCCGGTAAAATTCATCAGACAATCCTTCGGTGTGGTTGGCTAGATTCTCAAATTCGGTTTGATACTCTCTCACAGTGCCAGTTTGGCGAAGTTTAGTGAGGGCTCCTGTGAAGTCATCAAAAGCACTAGGACCAAATCATTGCAAAAGGAGCTGGCAAAAGTCTGGCCAGTTGGGCTCTAGATGAGCCTTGATGTACCAACGGTACCATTGAAGAGCTTCCTGTTCCAAATGAAAGGATGCCAATGGAACTTTGTTGAAATCAAAAGTATTATGCAAACTGAAATACTGTTCTGCACGATAGATCCATCCAGTTGGATCGGTACCATTGAAGCGAGGAAAATCAAGCTTCGGACCACGGAAATTGCTGGAAGAGAACCCATTGTCTACTGAAGACTCGGACTGTCGTTTGTTGTTCATAGCTGAATGTTCAAGATGGAGACCGAGAAATTTTTCATCCAGATCCTGGAGTTTGGCTTGGATGGCTGCAAGTGCTTCCTCCATGTTTTTTGCTCCTGCACGGGTGACAACCATAACCAAGATTTTTTTTTTTTTGGTTAACTGGGTAGGAAAACAAAAACAGGAACTACTTAAGTAAGGGAAAATTTGGATTTGGGAAAAAATCAGAAGGGTAATTGGGGTTTGACTAGGTTTTGGACACTGTTGGATAGACAGGGAAGCAAAAATGAGGATTTCAGAAGCGGGGTGAAAGAATGGGAAAATTTGGTAGAGGGGAACAAAGAAGCAGAATTTAGAAAGGAATTCTGTGGTAAAATTTGAAGGTGATTGGGTGAAATCTGAGGAAGTTATGGCAAACCCTAAAAATAGACAAATGTGGGATTTCAGGCTGTAGGAAGGGGAATTGAGGATAGGGTCCTCAGGATTGAAATATGCAGAATGGAATGACAGGGGTTCCCTGAAAATTTCAAGGGAAACAGAGGTAAAACAATGGAGATATGGAGAAAAAACTGATTTTTTTTTTTCCAGACTGGAGCGGCTACGGCTCGGATTTTTTTATTTTTTATTTAATTTTTTTAACAGACTGGAGCGGCTACGGCTCGGAAGGAATCTGGAACAACGCCGAACGGCTGGATCTGGAATGGCTTGCAAAATGGATCTGAAACGGCACAGCAGTGATCGACAATAGTTCAGCTGAAAGTAGATATGGACCCTAGGTATGTGCGGCTTCCTAACAGTTCAGGGTTTTCACTCGGCCACCAATGCTGTCTGACGGCTTGCGTATTGGGGGAGTACCCCTCACTCCACGGCTCAGGTAAAACTGATAACCGCTTTGCCACAAACGACAGCTCTTGGTTTACCTCACGGGTGGGAACTAGTCAATCAGGTAGGGGTCGTTTCCCTTTTCGCTGGCAGGTCCTCTCAATGGGCCAACTACTTCGGGGTTCCTGTGGTACTCCTCACAATGAGTTTTAGGGATTATGCCCAAGTACTTCCCACAGTTAAGCGGATAGGGATTATTCCCAAATCTGAACCTGCAACAGATGCGAAAAAAAATTTTTGGCAGAAATTTCACCCAGCGAGCCCAAGAAAGTGCTCTGATACCAGATGTGATGCACCTGCAACAATTACTTAATAAAGATATGCGAAATATCAGAAATGACAGAACTCAGAATCACTTTTATACTGATCACAGGCCACTTCGAGGGGGCAACCTCCTATGAGCAAGCTCAATACAAATAACTTCATGGTGCCTTCATAGGTTTCAACACACACTTATATACTAATTCTAGGCGCCAATACTATGGATCAAAACCATGGGCCATTACAAACTATGGATCAACAATACTATGGGCGACTTACAAATCATATGCATCCAACAACAACATACTAACAAAGTAAAGACATGGGTTCCTAACATAAATACAGTAAAAAGAAAAGTTTGTGTGTAAACAATGATGTCTCCTCAGAGGATATAGATAGCAATTCATCTTGTGAAGATAGAATGAATGATTATATGCTTATGGCCATAGAAGATCTTGACATTGAATATGCAAAAAGTGACATGAATGATGAAGATTCTATAGTTGATATGGAAGGTGAGTTGATTAGTGCATTGAAAGAAATTGATATACTCAGGTTAAAGAAGAGGAAACAAAAACAATTATTGATACAGTACGAAAAGAATGACAAAGAACCTAGTATAGACTGTATTTTGGTAAAAATAGAATTAGAAGAGGCAAAGAAAATAGAAGACATTCTTAAACAACGGCCGACTGAAAGTAAAACAAGATGTGAAAAGTTAGAGGAAGAAGTGGTGACTGTGAAGAAAGAATTAGAAAAATTTCAAACTTTGTATCATCAGAATTGTTCAAGTATTAAAGCCTCAGAAGAGTAAAATAATATATTGAGTAAGAAAAGATCTCCTTTGATTAAATTTGGTTTAGGCTATGAACAAGGTTCAAGCAGCAGTCACTCAGAGAATAAAGAAATAACTAAGGTGATCAACTTTCAAAGCAACAAGAAATCAGAATTCACAAAGTCTGCAACCTCCATCAAAGATGAAGCAAATAAAACCAACAGTAATGACAATCTAATGAATGATAAAAATGATATAGCTACATGAACAAAAAACAATATTCCGTAGTCAAGAAAGCATGAAGAATATATACAATACAGAGTGGCAAGGCAATCAATCCCAAGAGGACAACTAAGATCCAGGTATCAAAATTTCTTTAATGGTTACTTTTATTGTTGTTTTAGCTTTGGTCACAAAGCTGCAATCTGTGTATTTAATCCTAGAAACATGCAACAAATAATATTTAGTAAGAATAAAATGCTGCAACACAGAGTGGAACAGTCAGTGAGTAATCAAAACTATCATACTCTATCAACAATCAGAAGAGGAATTCATGATAGAAATGTCAATCCTTTTGATCTTCTGTACAATGATCCAGAATGCTATGTTTGTCATAACTTTGGACACAAGGTTACAAAATGTTAGTTGAAGAAATACAAAACAGATTCAAGAGTCAATTATGCAGCTGAAAGAAAAGTGTGGAAGAGGAAAGAAAGAAATCAATGTGATTTAATGCTTTCTGCTCAAAGACAGAAGGATCCATGGTATATTGACAGTGGATGCTCCAAACACATGACTGGGGATAAAAGTAAGTTTTTGTCTCTAAGAGATAAAAAATCAGGAAATGTAACTTTTGGAAATGATGCTCTAGGAAAAATCAGAGGCAAAGGAATGGTAAGTCTGAGTAATGGAAAAGGGAAAGCTCAAGATGTGTTGTTTGTGGATGGTTTAAAACACAATCTTTTTAGTGTCAGTCAGGTCTGTGACAGGGGATGTGAAGTGGTTTTCACTGCTAAATATTGTAAGATAAATTCTCTAAACTCAGGTCAATTAGTTGCCAAAGGTATAAGAACATAAAACAATGTTTATGTCTTGAAAGAAGAAAATGAGGAATGTCATCTAAGAAAGTATGATGAGAGCTGGCTAAGGCATAGAAGACTTGGACATTTAAATTTTGATCATTTAATCAAACTTAGAAACAATGGAGTAGTGAAAGATTTCACAAAGATATCAAAACCATATGATGTTGTTTGTAAACCTTGCCAAATGGGAAAACTAACTAGAACACAGTTCAAATCCAAGAGCTTTCCATCTTCAGATAAACCTCTTCAGTTAGTGCATATGTATTTGTGTGGACCATCAAGGAAGGAAGGTACAGGAAAAGAGAATTACTTTATGTTGGTTATAGATGATTATTCTAGACTTACTTGGGTTGATTTTCTGAAAGAGAAATCTGAAGCGTTTGAAAAATTCAAAGTATTTAAAGCTCTGACTGAGAATCAAACAGGAACAAGACTGAAAGCAGTAAGGTCAGATAGAGGAGGAGATTTTAGCTCACAAAATTTCAAGAAATTTTGTGATGAACAGGGTATCAAAAGAGAGTATACAATTCCAGGGACTCCACAGCAAAATGGAGTGGTTGAGAGACAGAATAGATCAGTTCAACAAATGGCAAGATCAATGATGAAAGAAAAGAATATATCTTAGGGTTTTTGGGTAGAGGCAATTCATACAGTTGTTCATATACTTAACAAAGCTCACTTAAGGCCGAACAGTGATGAAACCCCCTATGAATTGTGTTTTGGGAGACCTGCTATAATCAAGCATTTCAAAGTCTTTGGGAGTAAGTGTTATATCAAGAATAATGATGAACATCTTGGAAAATATGATGATAGGGTTGATGAAGGTGTTTTCCTAGGATATGCTACAAACAGTAAAGGATATAGATGTTACAATAAGAGGTTGCATAAGATGGTTGACTGCATTGATATTAAAGTAGATGAAGGGAGTCATGTAAAAGACACTCAGATAAACAATGATGAATCATGTACAGAGGATACAATTGAAGATGAAGAAGAACAGGTCCAAGAATCAGAAAAGGAAGAATCTGAATCATAGAATGAAGATGCAGACTCACAACAACAATCAGTAAAACCTCCTTCAATAATTATTCAAAAAAATCATCCTGAAAGTCAGATCATTGGTGACAAGAATGAAGGTGTGCAGACAAGAAGAAAGTTACTCAAAGATACATAATAGTCTCACATTGCCTTTTTATCTATAATAGAACCCAAGAATTTTTATGAAGCTAGTGAAGATGCAGATTGGATAAAAGCCATGAATGAAGAGCTTGATCAGATTGAAAAGAATAATACTTGGGAATTTGTTCCTAGACCAGTAGATAAGAATGTGATAGGTACCAAATGGGTATTTAAGAATAAGATGAATGGAAAAGGACAAATTGTGAGAAATAAATCCAGATTGGTTTGCAAGGGGTATGCACAAGTTGAGGGACAAGATTTTGATGAGACTTTTGCACATGTGGCAAGAATGGAAGCTATAAGAATGTTTCTTGCTTATTCCTGTCACACAAATTTGAAGGTTTATCATATGGATGTTAAATAAGCTTTTGTAAATGGATATCTAGAAGAAAAAGTGTATATGGATCAACCTGAAGGTTTTTCATTGACAGACAATCCTGATTATGTTTGCAAACTGAAGAAGGCACTATATGGATTGAAACAAGCACCAAGATCCTGGTACTACAGATTGGATAAATATTTACAAGAAAAAGAATTCAAGAAAGGCACTGCTGATAGCAATCTGTACATCAAAACTGAAGGTGACGATTTATTAATTGTTCTAGTTTATGTTGATGACATTATATTTGGATGTACTAATGCATCTTCTGTCCAGTGGTTTGCTAATGCCATGCAATCTGAGTTTGAAATGTCAATGATTGGAGAATTATCATACTTTCTTGGTCTTCAAATCAATCAGAATTCTGAAGGTCTATTTCTCTCTCAAGAGAAATATCTGAAGGAGATGTTGAAAAAATTTCAAATGGAGGATTATTCACCTATTAGTACCCCTATGATTGTTGGTTGCAAGCTTAGCAAAGACGATATCTCACCAAATGTTGATCAAAGAACATACAGGTCAATGATAGGCAGTCTTCTATATATTACAGCAACTCGTCCTGATATCATGCATGCTGTTGGAATGGTAGGAAGATTTCAGTCTGCTCCCAAACAAAGTCACTTGGTAGCTGTGAAGAGAATTTTCAAATACTTGAAAGGCACAATGACTTATGGTCTTTGGTATCCTAGGAATCAAAACTTTCAGTTGATTGCATATTCAGATGCTAACTGGGAAAAATGTTTGGATGAAAGAAAGAGCACTAGTGGAGGTGCATTCTTCTTAGGCGATTCATTAGTAGCATGGTTGAGTAAAAAGCAAGGTTCTATCTCTCTATCTACTACTGAGGCTGAATACATAGCTGCTGCAACATGCTGTACACAGGTATTATGGATGATACAAACTTTTGCTGAATTGGAGGTGAAATATTCTGAACCTATTCCTATTCACTGTGATAACACAAGTGCCATTAGTGTGTCAAAGAACCCTGTTCTTCATTCCAAGACCAAACACATTCCAATCAAGTATCATTTTTTAAGGGAGCAGGTTACAAATAGAGTTGTTCAATTACATTTCATTCCTTCTAAAGAACAGATTGTTGATATCTTTACTAAACCCCTATCCAAAATCTAGTTTGAATATCTATGCCAGAAGTTGGGTGTCCAATCTTGTTCTAACTAACTTGTTCACTTTGGCAGGGGGAGTTTGTGCTTATTGCATATCTGATGTAATTCTGAGATGGTTCCAGAATGTTTTATTTGCTGATTTCTGAGTTAATATTGATAGGGGGCGATGTATTGTCATGATTTCTTTGACATTGATGTCAAAGGGGGAGAAGTTCAGGTAGTTGCAGATAACAAGCAGTCAGTGATTACACTTGCAACATCATAAATTTTAGGTTTCCATCATGCCAAAGGGGGAGATTGTTGGTACTTTGATTTAGTTGTCATTGATGATTGGAAAGTAGCGACTGAGTTTTTAAATACAAGAAAATAATGTTGTTAGACAAGCTGTGACTCGGACAGCTGCAACTCAGACAGCTGCGAATTAGACAAGCTGTGACTTAGACGGCTGCAACTCAGAAAGATGTGACTCAGACAGTTACAACTCAGATAGCTGTGACTGAGACAAGCTATGACTCAGACGGCTGCAACTCAGACAGCTACAACTCAGACAGCTGTGACTCAGACGACTGAGACTCAGACGACCGTGACTTAGATAAGAAAACAGTGATTTGCATCTTGATTTGCAGGTAGCTGGAGATGAATCTAAACAATATGGTACATGAGTTTTGTGCGCAATGGCCCCATTTACCTGAATCATGAGGAAATGACCAAACAAATCTACGGTTTGAGCTATACAAGTGGTTCTCTGAACATGTAATTCTCAGATTTACTGTTGCGACCGATTTTTACAAATTAGCAATTGGTTGAAACAGCTGTGACTCAAACAGCCGTGAATCACACAAGCTGTGACTCACAAACATTTATTTATTTTTTAATTAGTTAGTTACAATGTGTAAATTCTGGAATTCAAAGAGACAGTTCAAATATTAGTTGCAACGTGTAAATTCTGGAAGTCAAAGAGACAGTTCAATTTTCGAATTGGGAGTTAAAAAGATAGTTTCAGTTTTAGAATTGGAATATCTGGAAGTTAAAGAGATTGAGGCATATAACTTCAACATCTATAAAAAAAAACAATTGATGAGAACAAAAATCAATGTGAGAATCGAGAGGATGAAGAGGAGTGGTTGCTGATGAAGCTGCGATTCGAAGAAAATGAGATAAAAAATGTATGGCTCGATTTAATGAAGAACAGAATGTCTAGAAACTCAAGCTGTAGCAGCACAAAAAAAAATAAAAAGGGTATGTACTGATATATCTGAACCAATGTGATATAATTGACTGAATGTTTTCTTACATAGGGTGGTAGGGAGGAGCAAGGGAAGACTGCAAAGTCTTCTTGGCAAGTTGGTGCTTGTACATTTGGGAGTTGTAGCTTCCATTCAGTTGGTGCTAAAGAAACAGAGGTAGCAGCCTCATCTGGGTTGTAGCTCAGATAAAATAGAATGTAAAGAGAAGTTGGAGCTTGCCTTTCATACTAAGAAGAAGAGGTTTTTTCCCTTTATGGGTTTCCTCAGGAAAATCAGTGTCTCTGCATATTTATGTGATTGAACATTGTTTATATGCCTTATATTTAATTATGTTATAACAATATACCTGTTATAAAGGAATGTGCATAGAACATCTCATATCATGTTGATCGTCACACTTCATCAAAGTTAAAAGGGAAAAGGAATGTAAAATTGTTTAAGCACAGTAATAACTGATTCACCCCCCCCCTCTCAGTTATTTGAATACTTTCAACATTTGGACCAAATGATCATGTGTTAAATTAATTCACTTCAGAGGTGATCAATATCTAAAGGAGACTTAATAGCAATCTGGTGACCATGGTTAATAATACATCACACAATATTACATGCTTTTAACAAGTAAATCATGACCTTTATACGGGAGGTCCATCTCATGGATACCTTTATACTAAAGGTTCACATGATAATAATGACTTGACACACACAAGTTTGGAGCCTTGTCCAACAAGACTTTACAACACATTACTTTGATCAATTACCTCTATATGGGAGGAATAGTCTTTACACAGAGGGAAATCAAAGTGCTCGCCTCTATACAAGAGGATCAATCTTGACTACAGAAGATTGGTTTGGAGAATGTCTACTGATGTTGTTTATTTAACAACCATTTCCATCTTAGCCCATAACTATCCCAAATAATAGATCCCAAACCGATCTTAACGTTGGGCTCCAGACATTCCATACTTATATGATCCCCCCTATGCATTTACATGACATTCACCTCATATATGGGAAGGTATTGAATAAAACCAAACCTGTCGTTATCATTGACGATGAACATGATGAAGAGACCCCTAATTTAGTACTCAATGATGAACAAATAGGAAAATAGATTCCACTGCCTCAATCATCCCTATCTTTGTCTTCTAATAAGACACAAGAACCTAGAACCCCTCCATATCCATAGAGATTAACTATAGAAAAACCTGTGGCCCAACTAGAATTTGATTTAGAAGATGAACTGAGGAATGTTTGTGTTATAATTCCCTTGTTGAAAGCCATCAAATATATACCCATATACGCAAAAACTATTAAGGAATTATGTCTCAACAACCCAGGTAGGAAACGTAAGTACCCCCCTTCTATTCAAGTGATTGGTCAATTATCCACTGTGATGTTAAAAAAACCTACAAAATACATTGACCCTGGGAATCTTATATTTACCATTTACATCAATGACACCCCTATAGAAAACACCTTGATTGATCTAGGAGCTTCTATTAACACCATGATTGTTCCTCTCATGGAGTCATTGCACATATACTTCCTTAAACCAACACCAATAGTTTTGGAATTGGCAGATAGATATAAACCCATGCCTGCTAGTGTTTTGCATGATATCATCGTAACTCTTGCATCTTGGGAGTACCCTGCATGTTTTGTAGTGATTTATCCTAAAACTAATATTCATGGTCATCGCGTGATCTTAGGTAGACCCTGGTTAGCTACTGCTGATGCTTTCATTAGCTGCAGGTTTGGGGAAATGACTATCTCCAATGGGAGATCCACACAAAATCTTACCCTTTATCCACCTACAAAACCTACTCTAGAACAATTGTTATGGATAGATAATCCCTATTTGCACGAGGAAACTGCTTATCCCCTAATCACCATTGAAAAGTCTAAGGGATTACAAGAATAGACATAAGAGAATATATTGAATCAGTTCCTTTCTGCTGCTAACACTATTGAGTATCCTGAATCTTTTTCAGAATATGAACACATTTTCATCACATAATTTCAAGAGAATTTTGACCCAACAATTACAGCTCTATCCTTAGTATCATCCATATGTGTAAGCGCAGGTTCCCATACCACTCCTTTTGAGGTTGGTCCAGAAAACATTCTGCACATTAATTCTAATCTACAACTAGATCAACAACAATGTTTAGTTCAAATGCTTAAGGAACAATCTGGTGCATTTTCTTGGGATTATAAAGACATGAACGGTATCCATCCTAAGACATGTATGTTGATGTATTTGTAACTTCAGAAGATATTCACTTGTCTATTACATTTGTACTTTATTGTATATCCAACAGAGATGTATTATTCCTCTGATTGGAAGTGTCGTCATTTGTATTTGCAAGTGTCGCAAGTTACATTGTAAGTGTCGTCATTTGTATTGATGGGTTATTAGACCACCAGTGTGGGGTCGGCCCTAGTTAGGTCATGTGGTTGGGTTATTAGGATTCATTAAGAAGTCAGCCCCAATGATTTATTGGCAGATCAAGTCAGTGTATAAATAGAGAGGTTGTGTCTCTCATTTGATTCATTCACTCACTTCTCAAGCTCGCATAGCTAAGAGAGAAAGTGGCGCACTAGTGGAGGAGGAGGAGCATCTGCTAGAGACATCTTATTGGGTTTGATCATTGTGATCTTGATTTGTGGATTATCTTATCTCTGAGGAAGTTGCGGGGTTTTTCACCTTCTTGGTTTTCCCCGGTGAAACTCTGTCTCTTGTGTGATTGCTTTTGTGTCTATGATTGATATGCTGTACATGTTATTCTCTTAGTGATCCCGAATGATAATGGAATGAAATTATTGAAAAATTAACATGGTATCAGAGCTGACCTAAGAAGAAGGCACTGTGCAGCTATGGAAGCTAGGGATTCTTAATATTTGGTTTTCTCTCCACAGATCATCAAAGGCAGGAGGCTAAATTGACTCTCCTAGCAAGGGCGCATCTTCCTGTCGAGACAAAATTCAATTCAGAGCATTTTTCAGTTTTTGGCCCGTCACTGCTACGGGAAAATTTAGAGTTTCGGAGAAAGTTGGAATTCTTGGAATAGGAGACCATGGCTAGATGCTCCTCATCAAAATAAAAATTTAGAGACCAAGATCAAATTTTTTGGTTGGGCAGAAGGTCGGGCTTGATCAAACCCTAGTTCGAGATTTTGATTGGAAAGGTGGAATATTAGGGCTTCTGCAAAAGTTGGAATTTTTGAAATCTGTGACCACGAATGGAATCTCCTCTGAAAAATCGAATTTTAGAGATTTAGATCGAATTTTTTGGTTGGGTGAAGCTCGAGGAAAACCAAACCCTAGTTTGGGGTCCTGCTAAGTGGATCCGGAAGTTTCAAAGGCAATTTTGAGGGGTCAAATTTTGCAGTTTTCAAATTTGGAGTATATTATCTTGACCAGCTTAGCAAGGTGCATCTTTCTATCCTTTTAGAAGTTTAAAATTCAAATTTTGAATTTTTAGGGTTTCTCTCACAAACCCTAATCCAGCTCCAGATCCAGTTCTCAACAAATCAAGTGGTAAGACCTAAATCTTTTATTTCCATTTGAGTTTCTCATTAAAATGTCTCACCACACCAAGCTTGAGGAGAAGCTTGAAGGGGCGACTAACTTCCAAGCATGGAAGTATAGGATTGGGTTAATCCTAGAAGAGAATGAGTTGGAAACTTACATAAGTGATGAGCTTCCAGCTCCAGAGGGAGAAGAGGCTAACGCCTCACACAAGAAGAACTTGGTCAAATCCAAGAGAATCACTGTTGATTCCATCAAAGACCATCTCACACCTCATGTGTTTTCCCTAAAGACACCTAAGGATATGTTTGTCTCATTGACCTAGTTGTTTGAAGGAAAGAACATAAATCAGAAGATGACTCTGCGGAACCAATTGAAAGGGTAAATATCTAGAATGGAGAGACCATCCAATCCTACTTTTCTAAGGTCTCTTAAATCAAGGAACAACTTGAAGCTGTGGATGAAGTAGTGGAGAATGGAGAAATTGTAATGACCACTTTGAATGGCCTACCTAGGTCATGGGATTCCTTCATCCAAGGAATCTGTGCAAGAAAGAAATTGATCTCTTTCAGTAGAATGTGGGATGTATATTCACAAGAAGAAGCTAGGCTAGTGGCCCGAGAAGAAAAGATGGGGAATGAAGATCAAGCTCTCACAGCACATACCAAGAAGAGTAAGAGGGATCCATCTCATAACAAGAGATCTTCACACCACCATCATCATAGACATAATAAAGATCTAAGATGCTTTACATGTAATGAGAAGGGACACTTTTCCTTAGATTGTCCTAAGAAAAAAAAGAACAACAACAACAACAATCTGACAGGTATGACTTATAGGTATGTTTTTAAACCTGTTAAGTTTATGATATGTTTGTCTTCATGTTATTGAGTTTAGTAACAATCTTGATTAATTTTAGACTTGTCTTATCACCCTAGTAAAAGTATGAATGCATGATGGAAGACATTTATTGATTAGGGTTATGACACTTATGATTGTACTAATGCACTGTGGTGTTGTATGAGGATAATGTTATCCGCTAACATGAAAGGTACAAATCAAGTTCTTGATCAATACCATGATGACATGAAGACAAAGACTCATCCATAGTCATGGATCACACAGAATCTCTACTTACGAGGTATGTATATTTTGGTTCTACAATGGTTAACTTATGAGTTATGCAGGTCATTGAAGAGAACAAGAAGACATTGCTAGACATAACTAGCAAATATGATAACCAGGTATGTTTTCCTACATCAAGTTAGAATCCTACCTTGTGTTAGGATCTTATAATTTTGTATGATTGATAATGATTATTCATGAAGTTAGAAATTTAAGTAATCAAGAGCTTATGCATATTATGTCTCTTACCTTGATTGATGATATGACTAACCAGAAGATTCCTATGGTCAAATAAGAATATGCATGAGTAAAAGAAGTCTTCCCTGAAACCTTGAATACTAATGCTTGTGATAAATTACCTGTGTGTGAAATGTTCATGACCATACATGTTAAGATTATTTAGGATCATAATGTTTTGATAGTATTGAGATTATACGAATGGATGTATGATTATATATGAGATCTTGAGGATGACACTATCATGACACTAGTGCACACTTAAGCATGCATAGTGGTCCAGGATGGATATAAGTTCAAGGACAGGTAATCCAGGAAGCAAAGATCAAGAGGGAGCACAATCCAATAGTTCCTGCAAGGAAGCAAAGATAAAGAGGGAGCATTCTAGGAAGTAAAGATCAAGAGGGAGTCCACCCAACAACTAAACAAAGATAAGTATTTGAATTGTTATTTATTATATATATGATTACTTAAATGATGTTGTTCAGTCATGTACATACTTATGTTCCTAGATTTAGGATATGTATTATGCATATTAGAAAAGTTGCATTAATGAACAAGATACTACTAATATGCAAGTAATGGGTAAGTGGCCTATGGTACTGTACAACATTCCATTGCTACTTATCTAGAATGAAACCTCTTTGCTAACATGTTGGGAGTTGTGCACACTCTTAACAAATGTTCTGGTAGAGATGGAAGGCATCTAGAAAGTTACGGGATATGGATAAATGTTGTATTGAAGCATTGGCTAATTGCATGATTGTATGACATATGTCTTTATGCATAAGAATGTGTTTTTGAAAAATTATGAGAAGTTTCTAATCATGCAATTGAATCTGACTTGTAGGAAAGATTGTGTACAATCACCTACAAAAGAAGGACAACAACATTTTCTCCAGCAACGAAGTTCGAGAAAACTATCTATTGAAGATATTGAAGTATCTAAAAATCCCAGGATTCGGGATGCAGTAATAGAAGAATGCCATGATCGAGGAGTACCAATTGATCATGAAGAATGATGTTTGGGATGTGGTCCCAAGACCAGAAGTGAAGTCTGTTGTGACTTCCAAGTGGATCTATAAGATCAAGCATGCTGCAAATGGTAGCATAGAGAAATACAAACCAATGTTTGTGGCTTCTCCCAGAAAGAGGGATAGATTATGAAGAGACTTTTGCACCTGTAGCCATATACACTTCCATCACAACAGTACTTGTTCTGGATATAGTGATGAAGTGGAAGATACACTAGATGGATGTCAAGACAACTTTATTGAATGGTGTAATCGAAGAGGAAGTGTATGTGGAGCAGCCACTCGGTTTTGAGACACATGACAGGGAGTCATATGTGTGCAGATTGAAGAAAGACTTGTATGGCTTGAAGCAAGCTCCTAGGACTTGGTATGGTAGGATAGACAGATTTCTATCCAGTTTGGGCTTTACTAAGAGTAAAGCAGATTCCAACCTTTACTACAAGGTTGAGGAAGGCAATCCAGTGATACTACTATTGTATGTGGATGACCTGTTTGTTATAGGTGAGGATAGATTGATTGCCGATACAAAGAGGAAGCTTGCTTCTGAGTTCGAGATGAAGGAATTGGGGATGATGCATTACTTTCTAGGCATGGAGGTTTGGTAGAGTACAGATGGAATCTTCCTTGGACAAGGGAAGTATGCAGTAGAGATCCTGAAGGGGCTCAGGATGATGGACTGCAAGGCCATGGCCACACCTATGGCATCGAACCTGAAGCTTTTATGTGATGCTTCATCTGAGCCGGTTGATGTCACTGTGTATCATCAGATGATTGGGTCCTTAATGTACCTGACGAACAAAAGACCAGATATTTGCTTTGCGGTGAACACATTGAGCCAGTTCCTGACGGATCCTAGAGGTGTTCACTGGTTGTTGTAAAGCATATTCTGAGGTACCTGAAGGGTACAATTGATTATGGGCTCAAGTATGATGCGAATCAAAAGTTTAACCTGCAGGGTTATGTTGATTCAGATTGGGCAGGTAGTGCTGCAGATAGGAAGAGCACTTCTGGGTGCTGCTTCAGTATGGGATCAGGTAATCTCTTCGTTTAGCAGGAAGCAAGCTAATTTTTAGGGGCGAAATTTCTCCAATTGGCTATTTTTTGGGCATTTTCTCAAAAAATAAATTCGCTATTTGGTCATTTTTAGACTCTAATATCGCCTATATTTACATAAAATATGTTTTTTTAGCATAATATTTGCCAAAAATTACATGTTTCTATAGTAATTGTAGGTTTTATATTTAATATTCGCCTACCTATCTATATCTATGTTTTTTCCAATCCAAAATAATCGCCTAGAATACTATACTTAAGTGTAATATTAGAATCCTTAAAAAATACCCTGGCAGGAAGCAGTCCTGCATAGCACTAAGTACAGTCGAAGCAGAGTATGTCGCAGCTTGTTTGACTAGTTGTGAGGCAATATGGCTTAGGAAGCTACTGTCTGATTTATTTGATCTCTCGTTGGATGCTACTGGTATCTTTTGTGACAACTAGAGTTGTGTGAAGCTGTCTGAGAACTTGGTGTTCCATGACAGGTCGAAGCACATCGAGATCAAATATCATTATATCAGGGATATGGTGCAGAGAGGAGTAGTGAATCTCCTGTATGTTGCGACGGATGAGCAGGTTGTAGATGTGTTGACGAAATCACTAGCTAGCGTGAAGTTTGAGTACTTCAGAGAGAGGCTTGGTGTTCTTCAGATTGAAGACACTTCGAGGAAGAAGTGATGGGACACATTTTCAAGAGCCATTCCAAGCATGGTGATAGGAGGATCCTTCCCATGGATGTGGATATAAGCACTGTGTGATGAGCATCAAGACGATGCTCCAGTTACTGCTTTAGATATGCATTAGTTGGATGCTTTGTATGATCAGTTGGATCATGTATATTGATATGCCTCAGTTGGATGCTTTGTATGATCAGTTGGATGCCTTGTATGATTAGTTGGATCATATATATGTATATGCATCAGGTGGATGCTTTATATGATCAGTTGGATCATGTATGATGACATGCATGATGATGATGCAGTGACGATGATCAAGATGATCATATGTGATGAGTATCGGGACGATGCTCTAGAATAGATGCATCAGGATGATGCAGTGATGATGATCAGGATGATCATGTGTGATGAGTATCAGGATGATGTAGTGACGATGATCAGGATGATCATGTGTGATGAGAATCAGGATAATACTCTGGATGAAATGCATCAGGACGATGCAGTGACGATGATCAGGATGATCATATGGGATGAGTATTAGGATAATACTCTGGATGATATGCATTAGGACGATGCTATGATGATGATCAGGATGATCATGTACATCAGGATGATGTATGGTGAGTATCAAGTTGATACTCCGTGGATGTGGATAGGTTGTGCATGTAGCATAGAAAAGATCCTAGGAGATCCTATAGTTTGAGCTAGGATGCTCTTTTGAGGTTTTGCTATGAGAGGCATGTAATCAGCCCTGGAGATCCGATAGGTTGAGTAGTAAACTCGTAATCAGTCCTGGGATGCTCTGTAGAGTTCTTGCAGGTTGCAAGACACTCTTTAAAGGTTTTTCCTAACCACATGTAATCAGCCCTGGAGATCCGATAGGTTGAGCAGTAAGCTCGTAATCAATCCTGGGATGCTCTTTAGAGTTCTTGCAGGATGCAGGACACTCTTTTAAGGTTTTGTGGTGGGAGTCACATGTAATCATCCCTGGAGATCCGATAGGTTGAGCAGTAAGCTTGTAATTAGTCCTGGGATGCTCTTTAGATTTCTTGCGGGTTGCAAGACACTCTTTTAAGGTTTTGTGATAGTTAACATGTAAAAGATCCTGGGAGATCCTATAGTCTGAGCTAGGATGCTCTTTCGAGATTTTGTTGACGCACGTAATAAGTCCTGAGGATTCCATAGTATGTCCAGTGATGACGAAGACCTGCAAGAGGCTAGGCCTACATCCAGCATGAAAAAGGGTTGGCTCTGTAGAACTTCTTGTGACGAGAAGGATTTAGAGATAGCCCAATGATTGAGATGTCGAGTACAACAACAGTGATGATGATGATGCTCCGTGATCTAGTGATGATGATCCAGCTCCAGAATTGAAGACTTGTGCCAATATGTATTGATGACCTGTGTCAAGAGAATACCTTCATAGTTAAGAGGGAGTGTTGATGTATTTGTAACTTTAGAAGATATTCACTTGTATATTACATTTGTACTTTATTGTATATCCAACAAAGACGTATTATTCCTTTGATTGGAAGTGTCATCATTTGTATTTGCAAGTGTCGCAAGTTACATTGTAAGTGTCGTCATTTGTATTGATGGGTTATTAGACCACCAGTGTGGGGTCGGCCCTAGTTAGGTCATGTGGTTGGGTTATTAGGCTTCATTGAGAATTCGGCCCCAGTGATTTATTGGCAGGTCAAGTCAGTGTATAAATAGAGAGGTTGTGTCTCTCATTTGATTCATTCACTCACTTCTCAAACTCGCATAGCTAAGAGAGAAAGTGGCGCACTAGTGGAAGAGGAGGAGCATCTTCTAGAGACATCTTATTGGGTTTGATCATTATGATCTTGGTTTGTGGCTTATCTTATCTCTGAGGAAGTTGCGGGGTTTTTCACCTTCTTGGTTTTCCCTGATGAAACTCTGTGTCTCTTGTGTGATTGCTTTTGTGTCTATGATTGATTGCTGTACATGTTATTCTCTTAGTGATCCTGAATGATAATGGAATGAAATTATCAAAAAATTAAAAATGTATACACCAAATCTATCTATAGGAGGATGCTAGACCTATTAGACAACCACAAAGATGAATGGACCCTGCCCTAAAAGATATTGTAAAAGAGGAATTGCAGAAATTGTTTGCTACCAACTTTATTTACCCCATTTCTAATAGTAAGTGGGTTTCTCCACTTGTCATTGTGCCTAAAAAGAATGGTAAATGGAGGATATGTGTGGAATTTAGAGAGTTGAACAAATCTACACTAAAATACTACTTCCCTCTTCCTTTTATTGATCATGTACTAGACACATTAGCTGGAAAAAGGTATTTATCATTACTAGATAGGTTTAGTGGCTATAATAAAATTCAGATTGTACCAGAGGATCAAGATAATACTACCTTCACTTTCCCTTGGGGTACTTATGGATATCATATTTTTTCTTTTGGCCTATGTAATGCTCTCTCTACGTTCCAAAGAGTTGTCCCAGGAATTTTTGCTTATTTGATGCATGATTTTGTAAAAAATTATATGGATGATTTTACTGCATATGGTGATACTTTTGAGGAATCCATCACTCACTTGGAGAAAGTTTTGATCGGATGTCAAGAAACTAATTTGTCCCTTAGTCATGAAAAATGAAAAATGATTCTAACCGAGGGCATAGTTCTTGGCCATCATAATTATGCTTCAGGAATTAGGGTAGATCCAACAAAAATCGAAGTAATCACCAATCTTCCAATACCACAATTACAAAAAGAAGTCAGAAGCTTCTTGGGTCATGCAGTTTATTATAGGATGTTCATTGAACATTTCACTAAGATAGCTGCACCATTGTTCAAATTACTTTCTAAAGATGTTGTCTTTTCTTGGGATTCACATTATCAGACTGCTTTTGATACACTAAAAAGAAGTTATCAGTTGCACCTATTCTTAGGGGGGGGAAATTGGTCTCTCCCTTTTCATATTCATACTGATGCTTCTGATTCTTCTTTAGGAGTTTTTCTTGAACAAAAATAAAATCAAGTGTCATATGCCATTTATTTCATTAGTAAGAGTCTCACACCCACTAAATCAAACTACATTGTCGCTGAAAAAGAATTCTTGGCCGTTGTGTATGCAATCAATAAATTTAAACATTACATCACATGCTATGAATCTTTATTCATACAGATCATTCAACCATTTGATTTCTAATGAATAAACCTGTTACTAATGGTAGGATCACAGGATAGTTTCTTTTGCTGCAATAAATTTATGTCACCATCCTAGATAGACCTAGAAAGGAAAATTTGGTAGCAGATTTTTTTTCTAGAATCCATAATAATGGTGAGGTTGTCCCTGTAGATGATAATTTCCTTGATGAACATTTGTTTGATGTTTCTACTCACAATACTTGGTTTCCAAATATATCAAACTACCTCGCTACAAGAAAGCTATCACAAAATCTTCTAGCACGAGAGAAGAGGAGGATTATCCAATTGTGCACAAATTACTCCTGGATAGGAGGAGATCTTTTTCATACTTGTATTGATTTGGTCATTAGAAGATGTTTGAGAGAAGATGAGATGCATGATATCCTTCCAAATTTTTATGACGGGCCTTGTGGGGGGGTACTTTTTAGATAAAATAACTACTTACAAAGTCCTACACCTTGGTTATTATTGGCCAACTCTCTTCAAAGATGCAACCAGGTATGTCAAAAGCTGTGATAGTTGTAAGCAAATGGGGATGCCAACACAAGCAGATGAAATTCCCTTACAGCCTTAGGTATTAATCGAAACTTTTGAAAAATGGGAACTAGATTTTGTAGGTCTGATCTCTCCAATGTCACAAAAGAAGAGGTACATTTTGGTTTGCATAGATTATGTAACAAAATGGGTAGAGGCTAAATCAAATTTTAAAGCAAATGAAAAATCTATTGTTGATTTTATTTTTGAGGATATATTTACCCATTTTGTTGTGCCTAGCAAAATTGTGACTGATCAGGGAACGCAATTTACTTCCAAGTTGATGAATTCTATTACAGAGTAGTACAAAATCAAGCATTGTGAATATTATCCATATCACCCGCAAGCTAATGGACAAGTATAATCTACCAACAAAGTGTTGGATTCCATCCTCACTAAGACCATCTAGATGCATCATAAGTAATGGGTTGATAAGATTTCAGAATCACTTTGGGCTTACATAATTACTTGGAGGAATACCACAGGTCATACACCTTATGAACTTGTGTATGGTAAGCAAGTCCTCCTCCCTATTGAATTTTAGGTGAAGACTTTTTGAATGGCCATGCAGTTAGGCCTAGAATTGACCGAGGCACAACGACAAAGGGTGATGCAACACAATGAATTGGATGATATTCGTTGGGATGTTGTTCAATGTAGATTCAGGACTAGAGAAATAGATGGCATGACCAGTTTATAAAGAAGAAATAGTTTTATCCAGGAGACTGGGCTCTATTCTTTGATTCCAGATTTAAAAATTCTCAAAGGTAAACTTACCACCCGGTGGCTTGGCCCTTATGAATTTGAGACAATATTTGATAATGGTTCAATAAGGATTAAGATCATTGATGATATTTGTATTTATTTTGTGTTAAATTGACATATGCTTAAAGTATATCATAAACCTATTTCCAAAGAAGACTTTGTCAATAACATGATGCAACAACCAGAGATAGAAGTTGTTGGGAGGGATGGTCCTTCTCTCCCTTCTGTGTGAATTATGTTGTAGGACCAGAAATGTACATATGTAAATAAATGAAAATAAAATAAAATTAAAGATAAAAAATTGTCTAGTTGTCAAAACTAGCTTGCCAGGGCAATTAGACCTGAACTTGTCTAAAAACCGGGTAACCAGCAAGAAAATTTCATATTGAAATTTTGTATTCTATTATTGGTTCTCATATCTGATGATTCGAATCAATTCAATCGTTCTCATGTTGGATGATGAATGAATTCTTCTGGCCTTCCTTATAACAAGCCTTGTCCTATCGACCGCAACACCTTATCTAGGATCAAGGCTAGAGATTATTTTCAGTACCCTGAAACTTGCATGCCTCAATGGAAAGTACTCTTGCTGATGATAGTAAGAATGAATTATTTTCCTTTGCTCATTTATTCGTACTAGGTGATATCTACTATGGAACCTTGGCACCCATTGACATCAATGGTGGGTTGCCTTGCATTGGTTAAAAAAATTCCTTAAAAGTTGGTAATCCAATTATTTGTGACTATGTTCGACATCGGTTAAATCCATTCACATAGTCAAATTTTTTCCTTAGTGTGGTTCGTGGTGAAGATCATCAGCTTGTGTTCTAACTTCAGTTACATATTTTTAGTGGATTTTTGGTCTTTTCATAATAAAGAGGAAACATGATAATCAAAACTTGCAGATGGTGTTCCAAATATAGAAATGATCTCTATGACTTGGCAGGTTTATTCTTTACCGGACTCAGTCCCATTCTTATTGTAAAATTTTTGGATCCGAATTTCTTGATTACCCATTTCCTTACCCCTGTTCGATTGCAGTTAATTCCTTTCCCATGGCATCATTAAAATGACCTTGACATACAAATGCACACCTACATTGGATTCCTTACCTCACTCTCACTGAAAAAAATTACTTTAGAATACCCCCAAATCCTCGTCAGTCAAGAAAAAGGACCAGTTTTTTATTTATGAATATTGGTATTGAAATTGGTACGAAACACCTGTAGGTGCTCAGTACCGAAACATCTGTAGGTGACTGGTACCGAAATGCTTGTAGGTGATCATGCTATTCCAAAATGCAGAAATCAATATCGAAGCCCTCAAGTAGCAACAAAGTGAGCTCAATCAGGTATGGATTTTCTTGGAATATTTTTAATTCATTATTACATAAGGGGTATGTTTAAAATATACAACTAAAACTCTTTAGCCTAATTAAATGTGTAACTTAAAATATTTGTTCATATCCCTTCTTGTATATTATTTCCGTACTTCACAATTTGTGCATAATCCTTTTTTGTATTCTCCCACACCTTTCAATTATTACATTGTTTCTCTCATAACGAGGTTCCTGATGGTACCCATCATAAGTAACCATATGCCCTCTTAAATTTAAATGATTCCCCACTTCTTTGATTACTTAGATAATTTGCATATTCCTTAATCGTCCCTTCCTCTTCTATTATTCCTGCTGTCTGAAGTTTCATATACATTCCCACTGTGATTCACTCTATCACTTTTCCTATGCTATCCATTTCCTTGTCCATTTTTCGTGACCATGGGTGTTGACCATCATGAACCACCCTCGCTTTAGGCATTAGAAAACCTACCTGAATATCAAGCCTCAAAGCATTTTCTAAAGAAATAGGGATGGATCGATTTTTTCTCACAATTCCATGGATTTCATGACGAAGTCATGGTTCAGTTTGCCTTCACTTTCAATGGGGAAAAAGCTAAGATTGGAACTTTAGAGTTGTAGGTTTCTGAAAAGTCAAATGCAGAAGTTACTAAACTTCCCAGGATAAGGGAGCGGCGGTTCAAGAACAAGCCCGTTGAGAGGATAGTTTGTGATAGGTTTCTCAAAGCAGAGTATCAAGGAGATGACTGGGAAAAAGGATTTCCGCGAGCCTGGTTGAAAGATGAGTGGTCTCAGTTGTTGGTCATGTTACAAAGGTATTTAACTTGTGAAGGGACGTATGTGCATGTCCTCCTCTATCATATTCAGATTCTCTTGCACTTTGAAGGTCAGCATTTGAATTTTCCCTATTTTTTGCTTCGAAGTTTATATAAGATGTCTACTCAAGCTTGTTAAAATCGCAAAAACCTTGGCGGAATTCGGTATCACCATGGCATAATTAGAATTTTAATTGAAGTTGAATTGCACAAGCATAATAACACTTAGGAAAGCTTCCTCATTTCTTTCCTTGACACTGCACCAAACCCTAAAGTTAAATTAGGAATTCATGTCAGGGTTTCAAAAAGAAAGAGGACGACAATGGGGAAGGGAGAATGTTCAACTAGAAATACCAGAGAGGCGAAACTCCCCCTTAAAGACAAGAAACGAAGCAACCACTAGTTCAGTCTAGAGAGAATAAGCAAGTTGAAATTGGTGATAGTTTACATAATGTGATTGAAGAGATAGAGTCTACATATAGGAAGAGAGAAGATATAAGAGATACTGAACCTGATACCGATTAGTCCACGGAATTTGAAGCTGAGGGTTTCATCCTAAGACCTCAAAAATTTGCTAGAGATCCAAAAGTAATTGCAAATTTAGATTCCATCCCTCGTAGAATCACCCGTGGCATGACAGAAAACCAATATGTATTCAAACTCTTGGAAGTTTGTCTAGATGAGGAACCAGAGAATTCTTGGAGACCATATGAATTCATAGATAAAATTAATTAGGAGAGGTTATCTGACTGTGTTGAAAGACAAGATCTATCTCCAAGTAATCCTAATGAAGTTGCAGGTGGCACATAAATTGATATATCTAAGCATGAAAGGAGTGAAAATGATCGATTTCAACAACAATATGAAGATTTAGAGGGTAGGAGTGTAAACCGACCTTCATCTGGACTAGAGGATCAACATTCTGGAGAGAGTCCTCAAGAGGATACCTCTGAACTCTACTCCCTTATTCACCAATTCAAAAAGAAAAATCGTAACTTGAAGAGAGAAGTCAAAGAATATGCCACTCTGGATAGATACATCAAGAGTAAAAATGAACTCTTTTGAACTCAAAATTTAAAGTTAAGGATGAAAAATAAACAGCTTCGAAAATATAACATAAAATTACTCCACTCAACTAAGTAAATAAATAAAATGGCCAACAAATAATTTTCCACAACAGAGTTTTGAAAAGGCGATTGAAAGAACAGAGGACTAAGGTTACCAGTGCAGCGAATGCCCCAGAGTCTACAAAATAGATGGGAGATGCTACCAATTCAACTGAAATAAATTATGCAAGGGAATTTTATGTGAAACCACAATGTGAATTGAAACAACCATCATTTACAGAGCCTATAATCCAGAGAATGACCAGAAGTAGGACACATGGAAGGATTTTCTATCATGAAGATAAAATCAAGCCAATATTTCCAGAACAGTCCAAGCCCATCCATATCAGTTCTGATGAAGAAGAAAAAGGATATGTTCTTATAGTTAAACCATAAATAATTAATATGGAGGAGCTGAGACGAGAAAATGAATTTCTGAAGAGCCGAAACATGTGTCAAGAGTTTGAAATTGAGAATCTAACTGCTCAGTGGAAGGCCTTCTATAATGCACTCAGAAAACTCCATTGTTTGGAGCCTAAATTGGATAAAATCACTACAAAGAATCAAGTTTTAACTCAGTTAGTTTTCAACACCAGAGCTGAGAATCAAACCAAGGTGGTTCGCATTGAATATTTAGAAAATATATTGCAGGAGGAAGTGGCTCCCAAAAACTCAAGTTTATACCTTTTTGTCAGAGCAGCTAGAGTCTAATTTTTATTATCCTATTTTGCTTGCATTGGGACATGCAAGAACCTCAGCCCGGGAGAGATGTTAGACTCCCAGTTTGCCCTTTTTCTAGCACTATAATCTTACTTTTTGATGTTTTTTCCTTCTCCATATGTTTATATTCCTTGCTATCTGATTATATTTGCCACCTCTTTTGGAACTCATCATCCAGTCCTCATTCAACAACCAAAAAGAGGTAAACGTTGCTACATTTAGAATAGATTCCTTATGTTTTAGTGAATTAAATTTATTTTAGGATTAACCATGCCTTGTGAGCATATATCCATTTCAGTACTCACTTTGGCACTGGTCAACATAAGTCAAAGACGTTTCAAGAAAAGTACAAAGCATGCAGTTTTGATTTCTAGCTGTCATATGATTCAGTTATGTCAAGTAGAGTCGATTCCAGTTTGCATGTGATCCAAATACACTTAGAATATGATCTCCAAAAATGTAACTATCCAACTTCATTCAATGAGGGTGGTTGTACACTTACAACAATATTATGATTTATCCCTTGTTGAAACTATCAACTCATTAGTTGTGATTAGTAATGCTTGTTACTATATTTAAACCTGAGATCCTATATATATGTATGATTGATGATTGGAAAAGGATCTAGACAATATACTGTTATGCTATGGAACTATTAGTTTTGGTCATGTTTTTTATGCCTATGTAATTCACAAGTTATAATAATGCAAATTCGTTTCATGATTGTTACACATAAATATTCCACCCTGTGAGCATCAACATTCTTTGGCATGTAGGATCCATTTCAGTGACTCAGATCCATTTTTATCCTTCATTGATACGAGTTTGCCCTATTTTTGTTCCTACCCGCATGTTGCATCACTATAGCATGCGTACCCGCGAGTTGCATCCCTATAGCCCGCGGGTATCAATTAAAATGGTAAAAACCACTATTAATTACTTTTTGCTACCAAAAAGTGGTCATTAGGTGACCTTTGGCTCTCCATCTGCCCAAGTAACGTCTCGATGAGTCCTTTCACCTACCTTTGAGAGGACTATATATTGACCACATATGGCTTATGGATGGGAGGAAGAAGAAAATAGTAAATGCACTCTAGTGGATTTTTTCCCTATCTTGAGTTTGCACTTATTGATCCTTGTAGTTGTGAACCAGTTATGTTCACCTTCCAAACTTCTTTCTAGTTTGAGTTTGCCATTCATGGAGGATTGAAGTGGTGGAGGCACAAGTGGATTGATCTAGATCTTGGTTCAGATTGGTTTCCAGCAAGAGGTCGTATCACTTTGTACTTCTTCTTGTTCATTAATAGAAATACTCATATTCTCGTTCATTCATGGTGTGAATGTTGTTTATTATACATTGGGTTACATTTGCTTATGATATTATGGACCATTGTTATTGATAATGTTAATGTCATTTATATATCACATGTACTTGTTAGATATTGGTTGTCAAGACTAATTTGCAGATTAAAAGTGCTTGGATGTGCGCGGATTGAAAGCTCCAACGGGGATCTACATCAAACGTTGGATCGAGGTTGGTTACATTTCTCCATTATTTTAACATTGTCATTTATAATAGCATTGCTTTGAGAATTGAGTAGATTTCTGGTAGTCATCTGTCTGTTGTGGTATTCCCAAGCCATAGTGAGTTTTCTCCAATACAGAAATGGCGACTCCGCTGGGGAAAACATCCATGTTTGGGAAATCTTTTGAGCATTAGTCCATATTTAGAGTTGCTTTTTATCGAAGCTCTGTGTCACTGATTGGACGTTAAGATACACTATAGAAAACTTGCTTTTTCTGAGCCTCTGGACTCTTTGTTTGACCATTTTCCTTTCGTCACCCGTGGGCTAGCTTAGATTTGCCCGCGTCTACCCACCTCTGTTTACTCTACTGCTCGCGGGTACCTGCAGGATTTCCTTCGACAGTAGCGTGTAACTCTGGATTTTGTTGGTTTATGGTTATTGGTTGTTGCTGGGTGAGTTTGGTTAATTCCTGAGTCTTTGTTGGCCTCTTTCTTGACTGTTTCATGCCTTGGTTGTGACCATATCTCTTCGTTTCTCTTGGTTGAGCCTTCTTGGTTTTTTACTAATCTTTGGTTTTAACCTGTTGGTTTTTTCCTTTTGAGCTCATTCCTTTGGCCGAGTCTTTCTATTTAGGATCTGCTGGGTTGTCTTAGTGATCTTCTCGGCACTTCAGTGACTGAATAGTAGGATTTTGCTTGCATTTTTTCATTCCATATATATTGAAAAAATACAAAAAAAATATTCATTTAGTTTTTTTTGCATTTTCCTTTCTGTTTATAAGAGAAAATACAAAAGTATTTTATTTCCGTGTACTGCATTTTGCATTGAGTGCTTGTTGCCTTCATTTTAGGTTCTTCTTGTGCATTGAAAAGATAAAAAATTGCATATTTATTTCAGAATTGTTGGTTGATTTTGCATATTAGTGACATTGTTTTATTGGATAGATGAGTCTAGGATTAGATGATGTTGCATACTATTGAGTCTAGACATCACTAGTTTCACGACCATATCCCTTGAGTAATCACAGCCACTAAAATTAACGCTTAATCATAAAATTGATTAGACTGATTTTATTTATAGGGTACACCAACTAGCATAGGTTTAGAGTCTTGGAATAGATCATTGTGAGTTAACAATCCAAGACTACTGAACAAAACATTAGGTGTCTGACCAGGGAGTGGAGGAATCCATGGTATAGATTAGTGTTCTCAGGAAAGCTCTATTCAATCCAGAGTTAAGCACGAGGTCACAGGAGGTTGGTTGAGGAGATATACCTCTGATACCGGTTGAACATGGGAGATATATCCAGGATTTGTTCATATCTGGGGGTACCGGAGGTTCGTCCTCTTGTGATTTGGGCTTATCTACCCTGCCCATACGACGGGTCCCACCTGCGACTATCCCCCTGAGCATTGGTTATATTGCGGTGAACATAGTTGCCTTACCTAGGTACCACACATGGTACTTGTAGTGGTTATGTTGTTTGTGTCCTGAGTCAGATAGGGATTGGATAGAATAGTTGTGTTCGTGCAGTGGACTTGACCCTGTCGACACAGTGAAGCCTGGGTGTCTCTATAACTAATTCTGTTACCTCCGGCTATAGTTTGGGAGTCTCAAGCCTCTCTTAGGCAAGACATAACGGCTCTAGTGTTGGGAGCTCATTTAGCCACTCTGTTTGTCTACTCTTGGTTGTAGTTTCTCTAGGAGTGTGATTTTGATTTACTGTTTTTGATCGATAGTTGGCCTTTAGGAGACGTTGTGTCTTTCTTCGGAGAGAACGTGGAGCAGAGCCCTACTCTCCGCCAATCCCGTCGTTTGGCTGGTTTAAAGCCACTCGAGGTTACACGTCGTATTGCTAGAGGACGCTGGAGGGCTCCGTCTAAGTCTTTGGATTCTTACGAGACTTACATTGAGGACTACATGGCTGCACATCCCGATATTTAGCAAGCCCTTTCTACTCCTTCAGGTAGAGTTGAACATACTTCCGATCCCTAGACTCCTCGTGAGGATTGGGGAGGTGATCCACTTGAAACTCAACCTAGTTCTATTTGGCCTAATCCACTTGACCGGGATCCGTTTGATCCTTCAAATCCTGATAACTATCTTTACGGAATGCCCGACCTACCCAAGGATGTAGAACAGGACGAGCCTTTCGTTCCTTTGTTTCCATGCGATTTTAGATATAGGAGGCCCGAGACTCATAATGATTCCAACCCTATGGTCAACCCCACCGCACTCTCTTTTGGTATGCCTATTCACAATACTGTTGAACCTTCCACTATGGTTGGTACTCATGCTAGCACTAGTCAAAGTGTTAGTCATACTATACCCACTGGGGGCACTACCGTAGCTGGGGGCACTACATTGTCCACCCACTCACATAGTATGGGGACTGGTAAGATTCCTAACCATGCTAATGTTTGAATGCGACCACCTCCTAGGAATACCCAACCTAGTCAGAATTTTGTTCGAAACACGACTTGCCATCCACCACCTAATACACATGTTGCTACTCGTCAACCCAAGACTACTTTTACACATGATATCGTTCCTCCCAACCATGGGGGTGGACACATACCGCATAATTTTGCGTCCACCACCGCCACTAGTAATGCTAATGTAGGGGGTGGGAATATTTCCTATCCACATGGACATCACACCACCAACCCTACTACTGGTCACACCCATATTGGACCTGGGAATACTTCTCATGCTGCTGGTCACCAAATGACTGCTCAAGCTCATCCTAATGTTGGGGGTGGGAACATACCATACCATTACGGTCAATACAACAAGGTTCCTGCAATGAATAGTACATACATGCCCCATACTTATGGTGGCAACCCTTACTACAAAGTTGCTGCTGGCCCCCAGTATCACCCACCACCCCAATATGGTACTCAAAACGCGCATATACCTGCTTACTCTCAAATGGGTCAGGTAGGGGGAGGTTATCCACCTTATGGCCATGGGCAAGCTTACGGGCCGTCAGGTCCTCATTATCAGCAGTTTAACCCTCATGGTCAAGCTTTTGGTCCATCTTACAACACAATTCCGTTTCACCAACCTTTTATGGGAGCTTATAATCAAGCTTTCCATCTGCAGCTCTCGTTCCTTGCACGCTTGAATCTCCTGGATCTTTCAAAGCTCACGAATGATCCGGTGTGTCACGACCCTACTTGGCCCTCGGTCCCTACCAAGCTCCCTTCGGACATTCCAAAGTTTGAAGGGAAAGGTGGTGAGGACCTGGGAGATCATGTCACGATGTTTCACCTTTGGTGCTCTTCCAACTCTTTGAATCATGATTCCATTCAATTATGACTATTTCAATGCACCCTCACGGGGGCATCCGCGAAGTGGTATGTGGAGTTGCCTAGAAACACCTATAGGGGATACAACGAGATTGCTTTGGTTTTCTTAGACCATTTCTAGTTGCCGGTTCGTTATGATACTGGTACTGAGTTGTTGTCCACCTTCCGTCATAATAAGGCCACACATATTTCTGACCACGTTCAAGAGTGGTGTCGGCAGAAGAGATTAGTGAAAGCCAACATTTCTCCAGAGTTCCTGTTGGAATGGTTCCTTAAGTCTTTACTCCCATACATTGCTAAGGATGTTTCGATGTCTGGCATTGTGACTGAGGAACAAGCTATCTTGAAAGTCCAGCAGTTAGATCTACTTTATTCTCAGTCTGGCATTTTGTAAGACATTATTCCTGATGCACCGAGACTAAGACATGAGCCTATGTCAGTTCCTAGACCACATGCCAATGGCATCGTGGGATCCGCATGCACTCTCCCTGTAGACTTGGTAGCTAATCAAATGCAAAATTAGTCGCTAAACCAGTCTGCTCCCGGACAGGTTCACACCTTGTCCACTTCCACTCCGTCGTCTGATGTACACAATGTGCAATCAACGAAACCGTTGGGTAACTAGCAACCTAGTGGTAAGAAAAAGGGGAGAAACAATCATAGGGGTGGAAACAATGGAAGTAACAACAATAGCAATCGTAATACTCCTTGTAAAGAGAATTCCAACCCTCCTCGGGAAGGTGGTAATGCTGGTGAGGATCGTAAACCTAGGCGTAAGGTGAAATTCCCTTGCAAGCTTTGTGGAGAGGATCATCTTACTTACTTATGTCCTCGAATTGAAGAAGCATCGAAGAATTTGGCACAAAGCCCAGCCGTGTTGAAGGATCCCCTACCTCATCACCAAAACATGGCTTCGCATGCTCCCACCACTGGTTATGGTACTAATGAAACGACAACATCTTCTTCCAATACTAGTGGTTATGGATGTGTGAATATGGTTCAGTCGGAGGTTTGTGTTGCTACTCGTCAACGTGATTATGGTGCACCACAACTGAATTTGGGGAATGAGCCTCCCCCTCCTCCTGATAATTCCTTGCATATCGAGAAGCCTTCCATTATGCCGCGGATACCGAAAAGTGTTCTCAAGTGCTCCACGCATAATCCTAATGCTCGAGCCGCCCAGAACTACTCCATCATAGAAGATTTGGGCCAAACCCTGTGTGCCATGTCGGCTCTTGAAGTTTTGCAAGCTTGTCCTCCTCAGAAGGATGCCTTTTTGAGTGTGTTAGGAGTTCAGGATGGGGGAAGTCCTAGTGTTACCAAGTTCGATACTACTGATGTCCAACCTCGCTTAACTTACCACGTGGCTTTTCAAATCCAGGTGGTTTTCCTTAAAAGTTTTGTCAAGCATACTATGGTTGATGAAGGTGCTTCCCTGTCAGTAATGTCGTTTACTTGTTGGAAAGATCTTGGCTCTCCTCCTCTACTCACGTCTAGAACTACACTCACTGCATTCGACGATAGATCTTTTACGCCGCATGGAATTATCCCTTCCCTTGTTGTCTCCTTGGGAGGTAAGTCCGTGCCTATTGAAGTCGAAGTGGTTGATGTGCCCATCGACTACAACATTTTATTGGGTTAGAACTGGATGTACGCTATGAAGGCTATCGCGTCTACTGTATTTCAATTTATTTGCTTTCCCCATGAAGGCAAGATTGTGATGATCGATCAGCTGGATTATGTTCGCACTCCTTCCACAACATCCACGGGATCAGTAGTCCTGTAAGTTTCTGATTCTCAGTCGGCAACTGGGAACATAGGTGTTGGAATGTACCCCTCGTTAATGGGAACTTTTAACCATTTTGCAACTGTGAATTTTATTGGAACCATTTTCGACAGTGTTCCTCTGTAGCGGAGCTCACTTATGATCACATCCAACAAACCACTGCAGATTCGGATCTCTCTTCTTCTCAGACAGTTGAAGAAGATCCCGTTACGCTGCAAGTTTGGGCGGCCAACTCATCTTGCTCTCACGATTGCCTTGATGATACTTTGCCCTTGGATGAAGCTATCCTCGAAGCCATGTGTGGTAGTGATAGGCCTTGGGAAGATATGCACCATCACTCTTATTTCCATCCCAACCTCGAGCTTGTTGAGCAGGAGGAGTTTAGGATGACTCTAGCTGAGATGGTTGGTCACCCTGTGGCTCTTTTGCAGTTGCATGACGTTTTCTTGGAGGGGAATATGGCCAATATTTCCCCAACCACTTCGATCAACATCTCTCGCACTCCCGGAAAGATTAAGAATGTTTACATTGATGCCGATTGCACTCCTGAGGAGATTGCTATTTACACTGATTTGTTTACTGAACTCCGGGAAGCTTTCTCCTGGTCATATGAGGAGATGCCAGGAATAGACCCTCGCATTGTTGAACACAAGATTAGAATGTATCCTGATGCTAAACCGGTTCGACAATGCTTATGTGTTGTGAACCCTAGGAAGGCAGTTGCTATTAAGGTAGAGGTGGAGAAGTCGCTCAAAGCTGGTTTCATCTACCCCATTCGCCTTACCGAATGGGTGTCAAACCTCATTCCTGTGGATAAGAAGTAGGGAACGATCCGTGTATGGATTGATTTCAGAGATTTGAACCGTGTATGACCGAAAGACAACTTCCCCACGCCATTCATTGATCAAATATTGGATTCTTGTGTGGGGAGTGAGATTTTTTCATTCATGGATGACTTCTCAGGTTATAATCAGATTCAAATCAAACCCACGGACCAACATAAAATGGCATTTATTTGTCCATGGAGAACCTTTGCGTACTGGAAAATGCCCTTCGGCCTAAAAAATGCCGGAGCTACTTTTTAGCGAGCCATGACCTATGCCTTTCACGATCTTAAGATGATTATGGAAGTTTTCTTGGATGATCTTGCTGGCCATTCTCGCAAGAGAGTGGACCACCTCAAGCACCTCCGTATGATTCTCGAACGATGTATTCACTACAAAATTTGATTGAATCCAAACAAATGCATCTTTGCTGTTAGGACTGGTCGTCTTCTAGGATTCATAGTTTCGAAGGAGGGTATCAGAGTCGATCCTCTCAAAGTTGAGGCATTACTTCAGTTGCCTCCTCCACATAATCTGTTTCAACTTCAGAGCCTCCTAGGGAGAGCTAATTTTTTGCGTCGGTTTATAGCTAATTATGCCATTATTACTAAAGGTTTCACACACTTATTGAAGAAAGACACACCTTTTATCTGGGATGAGCGAGCCCAGCAGTCTTTTGATGCCATTAAGAAAGCTTTGGTATCGGCCCCTGTGCTTAGTTTGCCAGAATTTACATGAGATTTCATTCTTTATGTGGCCGTGTCTCAAGAGACTATTGGCATGGTCTTGGTTTAGATAGATGATGCACTTGTCGAGCATGTTATCTATTATCTTAGTCAAAACTTAGTAGACGCTGAACTTAGGTACACCCACGTAGAAAAGTTGGCACTTGCGACTGTTCATGCAGTCTAGCGGTTACGGCATTACATTTTGCTTCGAACAACCATTGTTGTAGCTCATATCAATCCGTTTCAGTTCATGCTATCACGATGCCTTATCGGGGGTAAGTATAATAAATGGATTGTGATCCTTCGGGAATTTGATCTTTAGTTTGCTTCTGCAAAATCGGTGAAATCATTGGTGTTCGCTGAGTGTATGTCGGACCTTCCACGGCTTGATGAGGATGTCATTCATGAAGATTCCTTTTTGGATGAACACTTGTTTCTCATCTCGACTGAGGACCCTTGGTATGGGGATATCATTGTGTATCTCCAAACTTTGAAGTTTCGTCCGCATTATTCGCGAGACGAGCGACGACATGTGAAACATCATGCTAAATATTATACTATCGTCGGTGACACTTTGTATCGCCGAGGAAAGGATTCCATTCTCCGTCATTGCTTGAATCATGAAGAAGTAGAACGGATACTTAATGATTGCCATGCGGGGGTGTGTGGTGGTCATTTATCCGGGCTTGCTACAGCCCAGCGTATTATGCGAGCGGGTTATTTTTGGCCTACTATCTTTAAAGATTGTATTAGTGCTGTGAAGAGATGTCACCCTTGTGAGGTGTTTTCTCGGAACATACACTCGCATCCAGTGCCCCTCCATCCGGTTGTCACTGTCGGTCCCTTCACCAAGTGGGGGGTAGATTTCATGGATTGCAAACCAGCTTCGGCTTGGGGGCATCACCATATTATCATGGCCGTGGATTATTTTTCCAAGTGGGTTGAGGCCATGCCTACCGTTAAAGCCGATGGTGCTACTGCAGCCCATTTCGTGTTCAATCAGATTATCACTCGATTTGGTATCCCGAAAGAGATTGTCACTTACCATGGAAGTCACTTTCAAAATAAGATGATGGAGGATTTGTCTCTCAAGCTTGGGTTTCGTTAGGAACACTCGTCTTCCTACTATCCTCAAGCGAATGGTCAGGTTGAAATAGTAAATAAGTCTTTGAAGACCATTCTCCAACGTACCATCCAACAAAGCAAGACCAATTGGCATATCATGTTGTATCCTGCTTTGAGGGCATATCGAACCGCAGTTAAGACTGCCACCAGGTTCTCACCGTTCCAATTAGTTCATGGTGTGGAGTCACTTTTGCCGATTGAATGCGAGATCCCTTAGCTCAAGCTATCCATAGATATCCTCCCTGATATGACGGATATTGAGCAACGTTTAGTACACCTTGAGCAACTTGACGAGCACCGTCGAGATGCCGCTGTGGCCATTGATGTTAACATGTGTCATGTCAAGGTTCAATATGATAGGTCTGTCCATCACCGGCAATATGCTGAAGGTGACTTGGTAATATTGTATGACCAAGCTAAAGAACCCCCGGGGGTAGGCAAGTTCAATCCCATGTGGCACGGTCCTTACATTGTGAGGCGTGTCCTTGAAAAAGGATCTTATGAGTTGGAAGATTATGAGGGGACTGTCTTGAAGGAGTCTAGAAATGGGTCTACCTCAATCGGTATTACGCTTGAACCTTTGGTTCGGGATGATACTTTTGTACACTATTGTATAGTTTTTCTGTACATAGTTTAGATTTCCTTATGGTTGTCGGGTCCGCTGATTAGCCTCTGATTGATTGATAGATGTTAGAGGGATGTCCTACGTTCTTAGGTTTCGCAGATGGTGCTAGCCGACATACGCAACAGCTTGCTTCTATTGCCTGGGTTATCTTTTCACTTGACCATCTAGTTGTGTCCTTAGGAGGTGCTTATCTCGGTCCTACATCTAACAATGTGGCTGAGTATAGTGTTGTTGTTGAGATACTTCGGGATGCCATTTCACATGGTATCTAGTCTTTAGAAGTCCGCTTGGATTCACAACTAGTTGTGTCTCAGCTGAATGGGCAGTACCGTGTACGAGACCCTACATTACTACGGATTTTCCTTAAGGTACAACTCTTGGAGAGACATTTTGTTTTAATTACATATATTCACATTCCGAGAAGTCATAATTATATATCTGATGCATACGCTAACTATGTATTAGATTGGCATTTGTCACATTCATCATGAAGCACATAAATACAAAGACATTCATACATTTGTACCATACACACATGTAGTAGAACCGAGAACCAAAGTTGTATATATATATAAATATGTCCACAATGGTAGTTTCATACAAGATTGGAGCTCGTAGCCCTCAAAAATATACATATCGATACAAAAAACGATGAGACCCTGGGATATCTATTCCCTTTGAGGAGGTCTAGCTGCCACCTCGACGAGATGCGTCTCATAGTAGTACTGTGTTGCGTTGGCCATCCGCTGTAGCAACCGCACCCACTCCCCGAGAACACCCACTACCTGGCATTGCATGGCCTCAGGTAGTCGGGCCACCTCTATCAGTGGAACTCGAGCAAACATCCATGATACGTTGCGCCGCAACATCTAGAGCGTGCGCCCTGCTGCGGCATCTGCTATCACCTCATCTCTACCCCGACGACCATGTCTCGGGAAGCCCTCGGGTCTCACTGGGCCTTTGTCTGCGAGAAAACAGTCACCCATTAGCACATGACATTACCACCAAAAATATTTTTTGCATTTCAACTATAATAAAAAAATCCATAAAAATTTAAAAAACACAAAACCAAAAGAGTACTCACTGATTTCTCTGAAAGCTGCGACTGGTGGGAGCGGCATGTCACGATCCTGTTTGAAGTCGATCCCCGCATAGGGATAGTCCTCTATAGCGATCACCTACCGGTTCCACCAGAGGAAGAACTCCTCAGTATGGTGACACCAGATGGCCACCACCCTGTCGTGTCAGTATCTCAGCCCACCAGGTTAGGGCCGGATCTCGGAGACTATGAGGAGAGACATCCACCCTCGGGCTAAGTCTCGGAACTCTCTCAAAGAAGAAACTGCAGAGGATGCTACCATACCCAAAGTTTTTGGCCTTCCCCTCTTTGCATTCCGTCAGTTGTGTCTTCATAGACACCAGTAGAGTAGTACACCAGTCGAATATAGTAGGCTACAAGCATTGTGATGCGTAGAACATCACCGGTCTGGATGCCTGATGTCGTGCTTTGGATCCCGTGATCCGCACCAGAGTTGCCACAATGATCTTTGTACTCAGATCTGTTATGAGGTTGACTGGAACTTGACTTCCCACTGGTCGTGTGTTGGCAGGACAATACCGTACTATGTAGTCTTGCACAGTGATCCCACCACCTACGGTCCGTGACCGAAGACTAGCCACTTCCCCTCTACAGAACAAACCAGTAATGAAATAGATATCCTCTACATCTAGTGTCAGTGTTTTCTCGTTAAGAATGAAGTGTTGAGCATCCACATCCCAGTAGTTGATTAGATGACGGAGTAGTAGGTTTTGGGCCCTTAAGCCCCCGAGACTCCAGTATAAGCCACATGCTTGCAATGCTTGTTGCGCTTGCAAATCATTGCGCACGGCCTCATCTACCTAGTCATGCTCTCGTTCTCTCCACTCTAGAACCATCCTGGAGTGCAAAGCAACAAATGTTTAGTCAATATCATGTTTAAAAACTTCTTCACGGCCGTACCCGCGGGCTAGATTGTAGACAGTTGCGGGTAGACGTGGGCAGTCAGTTTTTTGACTACGTGTTTGATGCCCTACCCGCGACCCACACACTTACATCTCGTGGGTAGTGTCGAGGCCATTTAGGGATTGGCCAAACAAAAAATCCCACCGACCAAAATTGAAATAAAAGCACTTAAATGAAAGGTATGGTAGTGACCACAAACCTGTTCTGGACGGTTCGCTGAACGGTTGCTCGTAGCTCCCACGATCAGCGCTTGAAGTTTCAGGTGCAAACTTACCACTTAACTCCAAAAAGGTGAATAGTGCAAATAAATTGAAAATTATTAAATTTTATTACTATTTATAATTTTCTGGACCCACTTTTCTATAGTTTTTGCCATTTTGAGCCGTTATGAACTAATATCATGTCATGGAGTAGTGTTTTTTCAATAGATTTCCTCGGCGAGAATTGTTTTGAACCATTTCACACCTACGGTAGGTACGTTTCACACCTGACATATAGGTTAGATGACATTTTCACATGCATTGTGCATTTGACCTGTTGACCATTTTTCATAAACCCTAGGTGCGACCTCACTTCGTGACTGACACTGAACCTTCACACTGTTATAGAAGTGTCGTCATGTGGTGGTAGGGCTTTCCCGAACATGGGTACCCTAGTTAGAACCCCATTATGCTTTTGGTTCCCATTCCATTGTTTGTCCTCAGGATTGGGAGTCCTTTGCAGTCACGCCATGACACTGCAATGAAGACTCATACTCTACTTTGTCTTATACTGGCCATCTCCCTTAAGGACTCCCCTCAGTTATATCATGTTGTGATTGCATTGCATCATCCTGCTTGCCGCTTGAGCCTTGTGCCAGCTCCCGCTTACTCAATTGTTAGCTTGGTGCCTGAGCACTTTCCCTGTCGAGCCATGCAGAGCTTATATAGTTTCCCTTCACAATTTGATGACCCTTTGACCCTAAGGGAACACACCCCCGAGTGTCCACATTCTGTACGCACTTCCTTGCATTGAGCATAGGTATGTTCCACTGCTTGGGACTAGTCTGTTAGCTATTTGACACTCGTTCCCTCACTTGTTGTACTATAAGCAATTTTATTCTTTTTCAATCTTTTCCCAAATATGAAAAAAACAAAAAAATCAAATATTCCAAAAAGCCGGACGGGATTATGGTCACTATTTCTTGTTGGCAGCTGTTGTTTTGCCTTTGAATAGAGCATTCATTCCACTCCATACATTATGAGTCGGGACTATAGTTGGGCCTTAGGAGCTGTACTTGTTTCTCAGTTTTCTCCACCGATTGGTTAAGCTTCCAGTCATTATGGAGCCCTCTGTAATGCCTCCTGCATTGCACAGTTTAGGTCAAGTCTATGCTACCTGAGTCTATCCATCTTCTCATGCTCTTGTTCGAAGGAAGTCCTGAAACCAGTGTCGGCCACTCCTCAGATATCTTGACTATTGCATGTCAGCCATCCTTATTAAGTCAGTCCGTTTCACTTGAGATCTTCCAAATATTTCAACATTGCTGGTACCTCGTGTTGGTTGATGGTAGATGCCTTAATTCCCTCCTTCCAGCGAGTCTCGTTCCGTTGAATTCAACTCATTTATTCAGGGACTTGAGGCTTAGAGTTCGGTTGAGTACCTTGAGGCTTGCAGTCATTAGTGGTAGGTTCTCTCTCCATCGACAGTTTTGGGAATACATCAATGTCCCCTAATCGATGGATTCATCTTAGTGTTTGACTTCAACCCATTTATTCACGCTCTGATGATTGTGCTTTGTGCCTTGATGCCCATTTTCATTATTGGTGGGTCATCTCGCGTCTGTTAATGGTATACATCATTGACCGTTAATCAGACAATGTCTCATCAGGTTTGACCCCAACACCCTTTATTCACTTAATGGGACTTGCACCGTCGAAGACTTGTGTAGAAGACCCCAGGAAATTGTGGCATTCAGTATGATACATATGACTTTGACTTTACATCTGAGATATCACCTCTCAGATTTCAGCAGTTTGTACCTCCAGTTTGCACCAGTCGTCTTCTTTTCAGCAGAAGACCATATCTTACTATAGAGGGATCATGGCTATGATCACTTATGACATGTATCCATTATGTACTTCCTATTCATGACCATTGTATCAGATTGTTGTACTATACCGACATGTATTCAGAGATACTATTGTATTATGACGAGTGAGCTGTTCTTTCCACTTATGTCTCCATCACTCCACTTCTGAGTTTTATAATGTATTTAGGCCATCATATCTCATTTCAGTCTTTGACCTCACACATTAGGGGGCATCTGTTACACATAAATCTTCCACCCTGTGAGCATCAACATTCTTTGGCCTGTAGGATCCATTTCAGTGACTCAGATCCATTTTTATCCTTCAGTGATACCAGTTTGCCCTATTTTTGTTCCTACCCGCATGTTGCATCACTATAGCCTTCGTACCCACGAGTTTCATCCCTATAGCCCGTGAGTATCAAGTAAAATGGTAAAAACCACTATTAATTACTTTTTACTCCCAAAAAGCAGTCATTAGGTGACCTTTGGCTCTCCATCTACCCAAGTAACGTCTCGATGAGTCCTTTCACCTACCTTTGAGAGGACTATATATTGACCACATATGGCTTATGGACAGGAGGAAGAAGAGAATAGTAAAGGCACTCTAGTGGATTTTTTCCCTATCTTGAGTCTGCACTTATTGATCCTTGTAGTTGTGAACCAGTTATGTTCACCTTCCAAACTCCTTTCTAGTTTGAGTTTGCCATTCATGGAGGATTGAAGTGGTGGAGGCACAAATGGATTGATCTAGATCTTGGTTCAGATTGGTTGCCGGCAAGAGGTCGTATCACTTTGTACTTCTTCTTGTTCATTAATAGAAATACTCATATTCTCGTCCATTCATGGTGTGAATGTTGTTTATTATACATTGGGTTACATTTGCTTATGATATTATGGACCATTGTTATTGATAATGTTAATGTCATTTATATATCACATGTACTTGTTAGATATTGGTTGTCAAGACTAATTTGCAGATTAAAAGTGCTTGGATGTGTGCGGATTGAAAGCTCCAATGGGGATCTACATCAAACGTTGGCTCGAGGTTGGTTACATTTCTCCATTATTTTAACATTGTCATTTATAATAGCATTGCTTTGAGAATTGAGTAGATTTTTGGTAGTCATCTGTCTGTTGTGGTATTCCCAAGCCATAGTGAGTTTTCTCCAATACAGTGATGTTGAGTGTCCATTAATAGCTTACTATGATATAATTCTCCATAGCTTCACCAGCCGAGAGGGCCCATCAACTTGGGGAAGTGTTGCTTCACCCTCTGTTTCATGTTTCGTTGTTCATCATATTACTCTTATCTATTTATATTTCCTGTGCATGCTCATTGTATACATATTTACTATATTTTCCATCTTCATGTAACTCATTCACTCTTTAATTGTGAATTTTATAAATACTGTACGTAATTTTACTGTTTGTAGTAGTGAAGATATAGTTCTTTACTTTGTAATTCCGAATAATTTTTATCTTAAGTTTACAGGACAAGTTGTATTAATAAATCTCAGCGTATTGATGCATGGGTATGTAATCCTCTTATGTGAATATGTGAGTGAAATTACCTTCATGTGTTTATAGTCTTTGACCTTGAGGTCTCTCAGATAGTTTAGGCATGTTAACATTATTCATTGTCATTGGACCTATCTCACTCTGGTTTTGCACTTGTGTGTTTTTCATAATTATTGAAATTGTAGAAAGATTAGAAGAATAGTAATTTTATGAAAGACATTATCTTTTTTTCTTTTCTTTTAGTACTTTGAACATAGTAAATGAATAGTGCATAAGCTCAGGACTGTAGGTAATCTTTAGAAGGAATGGTATATGATAGGTAGGTGAACACAGTATACTATAGGACGTTGCTCATATATAGATATTTATGTATCCTTTTATAGGTTTTCATATAAAATTTGTAATCTATGTTGGATATGTATATGTAGTGGAGTAGTTTGCATATTGATACTATGTTTTCTTCTATAAGTAGTTTAGATTAAATCATGTTAGTTATTTGTACATCTTGTTAGTCCACTTTATTTCAAGACCTGTACACCTTTTATGGGAGATAGTGATTAAGGTCAGTTAGGATGTTTAAGTTGACCCTTCAAATGAACATTTGCATTCACCTCTTTGACTCTAGAATTCGTTTCAGTTACGTATAAGTAGTTGTTCTTCCATTCTCACTCTTTCTCTTATTCATTGGGCTTTGAATTCTTAATCTAGTACTATTTTTGGTACTTTTCTACACCCACAGTGTTCGCATAACCTATTTTTATTTTTTCACACATCTATACTATGCTTAGGTCATCACAAAGATTCTATATTTAATATTTCATTCTTAGGCCATCATAAAGCTATTATACTGTTCCTACTTCATCACTAGGTCATAAAAAAGCGTTTATATTTAAAAATTATATTTCTGTACAAAATCTCATTTTCAGGTCATTGCGAAGCTTCTATATTTAATTTCAATACATTGTATAAAATATTCTTTCCAGAATTAGGACTAGTCAGTAGATGCCATGTTTTAACTTTCCTTTTTAAATAGGATACACCTCCAGGAATTAGGAATCAGTAGGTTGGTTCTTTTACTAGTAGAAGGATTCTGTTTACCTACACAAACAATGATTACAACTCATAATTCTACTAACCCTGGTTGATAAAAAGATGACTAAGGTAAATTGTTGAAACGTATAATGAACCTAACAAGGAACATGAAAGTATACAATAGTTATGTAAGGAACACAAATAGGCCCAAAGGATGCATTGCTGAAAGCTACACTGTGGAGGAATCAATAAATTTTTGTGGAGGATACCTGAAAGGTATGGAAACTATCGAAGGCACACAAGGATGAAATGAAGTATGGGATTATGAAGTGGAAGAAGTTATGCTTGACGGAAAGCCATTATCCACTTTATTGCCTTTTGAATTGGATGAAATTAGTTAGGAACAAGCCCATAGATGGGTTCTATTTCACTTATATGAAGTTGATCCAAGGATAGAGTAAGTAACATGATGACTAAATTTATTCTTTGATTCATATTCTATCAAACACATTAAGAACCATTTTCACTGTCCATAATTGTCGTCAAATTAGGATGCATAAGATGGAGATTTCCAACTTAGTTACCCAAGCCCAAAAAATTGAAGCTTTATTGCAGAAATTCCACACCCATAATTTTACTAGTTGGCTAAAAAAGTAGGTGACGATGTGTTCTTCATATTATAAGTACTTAAAAATTATTAACTTATAATATTGTCATGTATGAAACTAAATATTTCTTTAAAGGTTGAATGTATGTTCTAACAACCTTTAAAAATAAACAGGTGGAAGGAAATGAAAATGTCTCTGATACACTTAAATGGCTTGCACGTGGCCCCAAATTTTTTGTAAGATACCTAATCAATGGTTACAGATTCCATACCAAAAACACAAAGATTGAGAGAACCACCCAAAATAGCGACGTGTGTATAGAAGCTCAATCAATGATGAGATCAAGTTCCAAAGATGCAAATCCTATTCTTCAAAAGCAACATTTTATGGAGTGATAACATATATTGATTACATTGGATTATTTTTGTATGGAGTACACATTGTTCAAATGTGATTGGGTCGATGTTTACAATAAGAGAGGGATTAAAACTGATGATTTGGGTTTTACAATGGTGAATATGAAGAAATTCCTAAGTCAAAAGAATTAGAAAGATGATCCATTTATTCTAGCATCGCAAGACAAACAAGTATTCTATGTCCAAGATCCAATTGAGACTGATTGGTATGTAGTGTTAACATGTCCTCCAAAGGGGTTGAGAAATGATACAACATATGAACCCGTGTATGTAGATTTTTCAAGGGTTGTAGACTTTCAAGAAACAATATGCGTAGATGAAGAAAGTAGAGTTCATGTTGATGTGGATGTGGATTATGTCCATCATGATTGTTGAAATATTGTAACTTCCAAGAATACTATATTTGTATTTTATTATTCCAGAGATGGTACATTCCTCCGTTGTGACCTTATTGTATATCCGGAGATGTTTATTTCTCCGAGAGAATGTGGTAACTAGGGTTATTAGATCTCCCATGTGAGGTCGGCCCTGAGTTTATTATTTGGGGGTTATTAGACTCTCCAGGGAGAGGTCGGCCCCATTAGGGTAAAAGGTCAGTCGGGAGATGAGTATAAGTAGAGGAGGATGTTCCTCACTTATCTCATTCATTCACTCACTTAGGAGTAGCTCACAAGTGAGAGACAGGTATGCATAGGAGGAGAAGGAGCTCTAGTCTTGGACTACATCTTGTATTTGGTTGATTATCTATATTGGGGAAAGCTTTGTTGGGTTTTCTACCCCATGAGGGTTTCCCAGGGTAAATCTTTGTCTATCTTGTGATTGTGTTTCTTTCAGTGATCTTGCTAGTCAAATTAGGCTAAACTTAACATGGTATCAGAGCTAGCCTGAATAGGACATCTTTCACAAGGTGAAATTACCTCTCTCTCCTCCTCCGGTGAAAATTAGGGTTTCTGCAAAAGTTGGAATTTTTGGATTCTGATTGCATGGTTGGATAGCCCTCCTCAAAATCAAAGTTTTGAGCCTTGGATCGATATTTTTGGTTGGGTAGAACTCCAGGAAAGTCAAACCCTAGTTTGACCAAAAGTGCAGAAAACCAGAAATTCTGTTGCAGATCCAGAAAGTGAAAAGTTGAAGTTTCCAGAAGCAGAACACACCAGATCTCTCAACTCAATCAAGCATATCTCCTGGTAAGTGTTGCTCTATCTCTTGAGAAACTTCAATCTCTTTGACCCTTGGATAAGATGGCTCTAAGCACTAAGCTTGAAGACAAGTTAGAGGGTATAGAAAATTTCTGGGCATGAAAATATAGGATTGGTCTCATTCTTGAAGAGAATGATCTTGTCCAATATATCAAAGATGAAATTGCAGAACCTAAAGAAGATGAAGCCAAAGAGAAGTATAGGAAGAACTTGATTAGGGAAAAGAGAATCATTGCTGATTCTATAAAAGACCACTTGATTCCCCAAGTGGCATCCAAGAAGACTCCAAAGGAAATGTATGATGCCCTAGGCAGAATGTATGAAGGAAGGAACATTAATAGAAAGATGAATCCGAGAGCTCAATTGAAGAGCACCAAGATGAATAAAGGAGAATATATTCAAGATTATTTCTCAAGGGTTTCCCAGTTCAAGGAACAACTAGATGCCATTGGAGATACCCTTGATGAAGATGAACTAGTCATGACTACTCTAAATGGTCTCACTAGACCTTGGGAGTCATTCATCCAAACTATGTGTGCCAGGAAAGAAAGTATGAAGTTTGACATGGTATGGGAGGATTGCATTCAAGAATAAGCTAGAGTAGCCAATAGAGAAGCCCTTGTTAAGGAGGATGACCAAGCTTTGGATACTCACACCAGAAGAAGAAAAAGGAGTTATTTCAACTCCAAGAAGAATGGTCACAAGGAGCCACAACCTCCTCATAGATTTAAAAGGAAAGGTGGGGTAAAATCAGAAAGAGATCTCTCCACAATTCAATGTTACAATTGTCTCAAACTAGGACACTTTGCTAGAAGTAGTACTTCACAGAAGAAGAAGAAGAATGTTTACAAAAGACATCATGCACATGTGGCAGAAGATGATAGTGAAGAAGAAGAAGAGGAAAGGCCTCAAAAGAAAAGAGCTAAAGTGGAAAAAGAAGATGCGGAAGAATATGTTCTATTCTCTGCACTCTCTGGGTCTGTAACACCTGGAGAAAATACATGGCTTATTGATAGTGGTGCTTCAAAGCACATGATAGGACAAAAGAAGAATCTCTCAAGACTTGAAGAGAAGTCCTCTCCACAGAAGGTATCCTTAGGAGATGACTATCAATATCCCATCAAGGGAATTGGTGAAGCAAGCTATAAGCTTGATTCTGGAACCCCATTGAAGATGAAGGAAATCTTATATGTACTAGGTTTGAAGAAGAACTTACTTTCTATCCCAGCATTAGATAAGAAAGGATATAGGGTTGCATTCATTGATGGAAAAGTACTCATGTGGTCCAAAGGAAAATCAATTGAGGATGCAATTATTATTGGTGAAGAGGAAGGAGGCCTATACAAACCAAAGGGCCATCCAGAAGCTGCCCTTGTTCATGAAGCCACTATCCCAAGTGAGCTATGGCATAGGAGACTTGCTCACATTAACTAAAAGCACTACCTCGTGAGAAAAGTAGTCATAGGACTACCAGACTTAAAAATTGATCATGAGTGCACTTGCAAAGGATGTGCAAAAGGGAAGAATATCAAGAACCCATTCCCAAAGAGTGAAACAAAGACTAAGAGTACATTGGAATTGATTCACTCAGATGTATGTGGACCAATGCCATCCACATCCTTGAGTGGATATGAATACTACCTTACATTCATTGATGACTACTCAAGAAAAACTTGGATATATTTATTGAAGGGAAAGAATGAAGTCTTTGAAAAGTTCAAGGAATTCAAAGCCCTGATAGAAAATCATTTAGAAAAGAAGATCAAGATACTGAGGATAGATAATGGTGGAGAATATACTTCAAAAGACTTTGAAGTATTTTGTAAAGAAGATGGACTCAAGAGGGATCTAACCACTCCCTACAATCCTCAACAAAATGGTGTTGTGGAAAGAAAGAATAGAACCATTATGGAGGTAGTAAAGACAATGATACATGATCAAGATCTACCCATGTATTTATGGGCTAAAGTAGCTAGGACAATAGTCTATGTGCAAAATAGACTATCTCATAGTGCTTTGGATTTCAAGACCCCAGAAGAAGTGTTCACAGGAAAGAAGCCTGAGGTAAGTCACCTCAAGATATTTGGATGCCCAGTATACATTCACATTCGAAAAGAAAAGAGGACCAAGATAGATCCCTTTGGGAAGAAAGGAATATTTGTTGGATATTGTGAAGCATCCAAAGCATTCATAATATACATCTCAGGATTCCATTGTATGGAAATAAGTAGGGATGTGACATTTGATGAAGAGGCAGCTCTCAAGAGATCTAGGAAGTGCCAACATGAAGAAGTATATGAGGAAGAGGCACCTTCCAGAATCACAGAAGCTGCACCCACCCTTGAAGAGACAACTCCTGAAGACCATGACATGATGGAACCACAAGAACCCCCTGTCATAGAAATTTCAAGGAAGAGAAAGCCAGCATGGGCAAGAGACATTATACTAGGAGCAGAAAAGTATGGAGCTCCTGAAGGTTCCACTAGGGTGAGCAAGAAGCCAAAGGTATTTTCCAACTATGTGGCCCTGATGTGTGATCTTGTAGATCAAGAACCCACTAGTTATGAAGAAGAATCCCATAAGAAAGAGTGGGTGGAGGCAATGACGGAGGAATACCAATCAATAATGAAGAATGATGTTTGGGATATAGTTCCCAAACCAAAGGACAAAAGTGTGGTATCCTCCAAATGGATATACAAGATAAATCATGTTGCAGATGGCAGCATTGAAAAATATAAGGCAAGGTTTGTAGCTAGAGGGTTCTCTCAAAAAGAGGGAATTGATTATGAAGAAACATTTGCACCAGTTGCAAGGTACACTTCCATTAGAACTATCATGGCACTTGCATCCATGATGAAGTGGAAATTACACCAAATGGATGTAAAGACAACCTTCCTGAATGGTGTAATTGAGGAGGAAGTGTATATAGAACAACCTCAAGGATTTGAGGTGGAAGATGGAAGAACCCATGTGTGCAAATTAAAGAAGGCTTTGTATGGGTTGAAGCAAGCTCCCGAAGCTTGGTACGGAAGAATTGATAGTTTCTTGACAAGCTTAGGATTTACCAAAAGTAAATTTGATCCTAATCTTTATCTCAAGGTTATGGATGATGAACCTGTCATATTGTTTCTATATGTGGATGATCTATTTCTAATAGGAAATGAGAAATAGATTATCGAATGCAAGAAGAAACTCTCTTTAGAATTTGAGATGAAATATCTTGGATTGATGCACTACTTCTTAGGTCTAGAATTATGGCAAGTCCCAGAGGGAATCTTTCTCAACTAGGGAAAGTTGGTTGTGGAAATCTTGAAAAGATTTGATATGTTGGAATGTAAGGCCATGGCCACTCCCATGGATTCCAACTTGAAACTGTTAGTAGATGACTCATTAGAATTAGTGGATATGACTCTGTATAGATAGATTATTGGGTCATTGATGTATTTAATAAATACTAGACTAGACATATGCTTTGCCATGAATACCTTGAGTCAGTATCTAGTGGAAGCTAGACGATTTCACCTCATAGCTGTAAAGCATGTGATGAGGTACCTAAAGGGTACGATAGACTTTGGTCTATGTTATCTTGGAGATCATGGTTTCAGATTGTATGGCTACATAGATGTTGATTGGGCAGGAAGTGTATCAGACAGGAAGAGCACATCGGGAGGATGTTATTGCTTGGGATCTGCCATGATCTTGTGGTTTAGTAGGAAACAGTCTAGTGTGGCTCTCAGTACAGCTGAAGCGGAATATATTGCTGCTTTCTCTGCTAGTTGTGAAGCAATATGGATTCGGAAGTTGTTATCTGGTTTATTTGACTTAGAGATGGAACCCACTGAGATCTTGTGTGACAACTAGAGTTGTATCAAGATGACATAAAATCCAGTGTTCCATGATAATTCAAAGCACATAGAGATCCGATATTTCTATATACGGGATATGGTGCAGAAAGGAGTTATCAAGCTCGAGTATGTAAGCACTGACGAACAAGTTGCTGATATATTGACCAAACCTCTATCTCGAGTAAAGTTTGAGTATTTCTGAGAAGAGCTTGGTGTAGTTCGGAAGGACCCTCCTCGAAAGGGGGAATGATGTGGTCACTTATGATGAGATTGCATGCATTGACAGTGAGGTCGATGATGTGGATACCTATATTGGAGATGCCGATAGAGAGGTTGGTGGATGGTCCTTAGACAGGGTCTAAGTTGACGAGGGGATTGCATCATCCTTGAACACATGTTCTAAAAGGATCCGTAGACATATGTCTCCGAGAAAGAAGAGGGATTGCATCATCCCTGGACTTTGGTCCCAGAATTGATCCATAGACATATGTCTCCAAGAAAGTGGTTCCTGGTGGACATGAGAGGACTGCATCGTCCCTGAGCCTTTGGTTCAAAATGTACATGATAGGACTGCATCGTCCCTGAGCCTTTGGTTCAAAATGTACGTGATAGGAATGCATCGTCCCTGGACCCTTGGTTCAAAATGTACGTGATGGGATTGTATCGTCCCTAGACATGAGACTTGTCTTAAAAGGATCACGGATTGTATCTTCCCTAGACATGAGACTTGTCTTAAAAGGATAACGGATTGTATCGTCCCTAGACATGAGACTTGTCTTAAAAGGATCACGGATTGTATCATCCCTAGACATGAGACTTGTCTTAAAAGGATCACAGATTGCATTGTTCATAGACATGAGACTTGTCTAAAATTGATAAGGATTGATCATCTTTGAAGTAGATCTGGATTGCATCATCTGTAGACATGAGACTTGTCTAAAATTGAAAAGGATTGATCATCCTAGAAGTACATCTGGATTGCATCATCCATAGACATGAGACTTGTCTAAAACTGATAAGGATTGATCATCCTGGAAATAGATCTGGATTGCATCGTCCATAGACATGAGACTTGTCTAAAATTGATAAGGATTGATCATCCTATAACTAGATCATGTGTATTGCATATTATGCTGCTATGATGATGCTATAGATCGAGATGATCCAGATGCTGTAGATCGAGATGATCCAGATGTTGTAGATCGAGATGATCCAGATGCTGCAGATCGAGATGATCCAGATGCTGCAGATTGAGATGATCCAGATGCTGTAGATCGAGATGATCCAGATGTTGTAGATCGAGATGATCTAGATGTTGTAGATCGAGATGATGATGATGTTGTAGCTGATTGAGTGCTATAGAAGATGAAGAATCGGTATTGAAGATGATTATGTTCCAGTAAATATTGAGTTAATGATGATGATGTATGAAGAAAGATTCCAATGATTTATAGATGTATCATGTACCATGTAGTTGATGACTCCTTGCTCCTGCAGATGTTGTTATAATATCCTTCTCGTTAAGGGGGAGTGTTGAAATATTGTAACTTCCAAGAATATTATATTTGTATTTTATTATTCTGGAGATGGTACATTCCTCCATTGTGACCTTATTGTATATCTGGAGATGTTTATTCCTCCGAGATAATGTGGTAACTAGGGTTATTAGATCTCCCATGTGAGGTCGGCCTCGAGTTTATTATTTGGGGGTTATTAGACTCTCCAGGGAGAGGTCGGCCCCATTAGGGTAAAAGTTCAGTCGGGAGATGAGTATAAGTAGAGGAGGATGTTCCTCACTTATCTCATTCATTCACTCACTTAGGAGTAGCGCACAAGTGAGAGAGAGGTATGCACAGGAGGAGAAGGAGCTCTAGTCTTGGACTACATCTTGTATTTTGTTGATTATCTATATTGAGGAAAGCTTTGCTGGGTTTTCTACCCCATGAGGGTTTCCCAAGGTAAACATTTGTCTCTCTTGTGATTGTGTTTCTTTCAGTGATCTTGCTAGTCAATTTAGGCTAAACTTAACACTGATTGTGAAGGAATATGGTTGAATGTTAATAAATAACTACCTCAGTCATAGGCACCATGGCCCCCACAATTAAGCCCATGGATGATGCAGCAAATGACTCAACAGTCACAATACTGGAGAATGTCCCAAACCTTTTACAAGCATGTGAAACTAAATGATACAGTTTGTTAAAAGACTCAAAACTAGTTGTCCAAGCATGGTGGATGGGCTCTAAACTCTACATGAATGACCTTTTCTAATAACTATTCATTGTCCTCTACTAAGGCATTCACAAAGTAACTGTGGTTTTGATTTATTGACACACATATAAAGCTACCTCTTTAGATATTATTCATGTTTTAAAGGTTCATAATTATTGTTTAAGTGTATTAGCTACTGCATAACTTAAGTGTCCTTCTAAGTGTATTAGCTACTGCATAAATTGTGCAAAAGTGATTATTTAATGTCTGTTATGGTTGAACTGTATTTCACAAGAAAATGAAAATTTGAAAAAAACATTCATTTGTACTTTGCTCGAAGTTTGGATCCTATACTCCTATCTATTGCTAGTATGCAGAATATGAATTCCTAGTATCATATATCTAAAAAATCCATCATCTAGGTTATCAATTGATTTTTGATTGTGCATGTTATGTTGTCATTATCTTTTGCTTTTTGTTTTTGGTGGACATGCACAACTCAGTAGACCCAATGTGTATGACTTCTTCGACATGCAAGTGGAAACAACAAATGGGTTGTGATCATTTTGGCTTGTTTTTTAGCATTGCAATGAGAAGTGGAAACAATGAGGCATAGAACATGATGACAGAAATCCATGGACCTACAAATTGTGTAAATTCAAATTGTTTGAAACCTCGACCTGTGAACTACATCCTAATGGGGGTGTTACCTCTAAGGTCTGCACTTCGACTGCTAAAGGGTAGAGCTAGAGCACTTGGATTTACATTGGAAATAGTTTAGGATTTTAAGTTAACATGCATGTTAGATAGGACACAAGGTCTGGTTCAAATTAAAAATTCAGATGGATAAATGTGAAGCAAATAATTGAATCACAAACGTACTTCTATGGTTTGATACAACACAAAACAAAGGAATGATATATAAATAAACATTCATAAATACATGACATAACATCCATACATCACTTAAATATATTAGTTTCCAAAACAATGTTTTGGAAACTAATAGACAGATGTCAAACACAACTCACTCGTTATAGGCAATAAACAAGAAACCTTGCTATTCGATATACAATAAGTGAGACATTTTATGCAGTGCAAAAAAATTCTATGTTCAATAAAAATACTGTAAAAAAAGTGATAAAGGAGTGCATAATCAAACCACAGAAGAACAATTCTCTGAGCATAATTTGATACTTGATTAAAATAGTATTTATTTACAAAGCTGGAGCTCGCCTCAACCAGACCTTCTCTTTCAACCCACCAACCCCCTCCTATCTTGACATCATCCATTTTATAGATTGAAGCAGTTACAAATTTAGATCTTAGATCCATGAGGTGAGGATCAAATTTCCTAGGCTTATCCAAATTAGATTACATTTATTTGACAAGATATGACAAGTGGACTCATTATAACCAAAATACAGAGTCTTAGGACATGGTAACTAACCTCATATTCGATCCTCGTCTATACTTGATGTTACATTGGAATACGATATCATAGGAAGAAACTTAAAACTTTACATTTGATTGGATGACAAAATCAAAATCTAGATTAAAATAGAGTAAGCCCGCCACTTGGAATTTTGTAGCGTTTTGTGGATTCGTTGAGGATTGTGTTGCAAAATCTCAGGAGCTGCCTTTATAGTCATAGAAAATACATCGAACTTATTTTGCTTCAAAATTACATCCAAATGCTATAAAGTGTGATCTAACTGTTAACACCTAAAAAGTGCTCAGTAGCTCATTCCCTTATTCACATGACCCATTTGTCCACTTTTCCACCATTTGAGCCTCTAAAGCCACCAAAAGGTCACCAAAAGACCTTAATACACCCCTTTTTCCACTCAAAATGAGTATTTTTCCTAAAAAAGCATAAAAAACCCTCAAAAAGGGTCCAAAATTCCCAAAAATATTAAAAAGGGAATAAAAATATTAAAAATATTCAAAAAAGGAAAAAGGTGGGAAAAGGTACCTAAACCATGTTGGTCAATACCATTGGTTTCCACAAAACCATAATGGTATTTCCCACCACCAAAAACTATAAAAAGGTGGTAGGGGCTCCTCACTCTAGATCCATCCATCTTCCTATCCTCATGCTGCCAAAATCTCCCATGAGCTTTTGGCCATTGTAGCTACCTTGGAGAAGGGACCCTTTGGAGTTTGGAGCTGCTCACCCTTGGAGCTACTCAACAACCTTCATCATTTGGAGGTATTATCATTGCAAGCACTTGCTTGCCCCCATTTTCAATACAAAGTTATTTTTTTTTCTATTTCTTGTTCTTGTTTTCAATTCAAAATTTTATTATGATATGCACATGCTAGTTTAGTTTTAGTTTAAGATTTACATTTGTTTTTGCTTTAATATTTGAGACTGCTGCTACTAGTTAGCAGGTGCCCATAGCACTAAGCTTGGTTGCAAAACCAAGCCAACAGTTTTTGGCGACTCCGTTGGTTTCGAATTTTAGATCTCACTTTTGCTTTAGATCTTAGTTTTTGTTCGTATTAGTCAGTTTAATTCATAGATCTACCACCCTAGACAGCAGATCCATTGCTGTTCTAGATCTTGGCCCATTTTATTGCCATTAACAGCCCGAAATTTTCAATTTTCGGGTTCGTTTTTCGGCGTCCGTGTACGGCTTTCACCTCGCATCTTTTTTCCCAACAGTCGCGTGGCTCATCGCGACTACATGGCTCTTTTTCGCGCGGTTCACCGCGGCTTCGCGACCAATTTGCGCGTTGCACATCGCGGCTTCGTGGACATTTTCTGCGCTACACATCGCGCCTGTGTGACGAAATCCCGTGCTGCACATCACAGCTTCACGACTGAAACTCGTGCTGCCCATTGCGACTGTGTGACAGAAACCCGCGTGGTCCATCGCGGCTGTTCTGTCAAAACCCACGATGCGAATTTTTTCCATTCGGCCAATCCGTTTAAAAAATTAATTTTTTGCTGTATTTTCTGCCCAATTAGCACATTTTACAGTACTAAAATTCCTGCATTTTTTACAGCTATAAATCTTTTTACTATTTAGAATGCACCTTTAAAATAGTCTTTTTAAAAATTTTCAGAAATTGAAAGAAGGATTTATTTTGCATTTTATCTAGATTAAAATTTTTTACTGTTTACTTCCTTCATATTTTTCCCATAGAAAATTTTAAAAGAAATCCATTTATTTCTTGAAGAAGTCATATTATTTGCTTTCCTATTTCAAAAGATCCTTTTCTTTTTGAATATTATTTGCAAAGCATTTAATTTCAGTTTAAAATACCACACGTGCACCCACTCAAACACATAATTTAAACTGAGCCTTAAAATTTACCCTAACTTCAACCCACTTTTAACCCCACTTGGGGAGCATTTAAAAGAACTTTGTAGCTAGGTAGTATTGAGGGGATAGGTGTTCCAATAACACCCCTCAGTTATTACATTTGAGACATAGCTGTTGTCGATTAGGGAACCAAAATATCCTAGTATTTTTTGGCACGGTCATAACCAGTTTATCGGAAGGCCTCTCCCCTAGGAGGGTTGAAGTCGCGAGGATGGCTCCGGAAGCCTGAGTGGAATACCGAAATCCATTCAGTAACCGAAGGCTACCATTCATAGTTCTCGGTATATCCCTGTATGGGGGTATTGCGGTAAAAGGACCAAACGACAGATTTACCTTTTCTGGACGTGTCATGAACGGAGTATCTTAGTTGCCATTCTTTAGGATTGATTACCTTGTGTCCCTCCCAGTAGGGGGATATCTAGCTGTTGATTCAACACTCAATATTGTATGACTTGGATTTCATCACCTTGCAGAGAATATCGTTTGTTGATTCACAATACTTTTAGTTAGGTGTTTGCATGATACAATCCACCTTTGGTCTAGTAGCACCTCCTTTTTTTTTTCTAGAAGTTGTTTTCCTGTTGGTACTCTGACCATTTTTGTTGCATCCCTCCACTTATTATAGCACAGCTGCTATAATAAGTGCTTTTTGAGGTTTATTTTTTGGCCTGAGAGCCTTTATTTTCACTCCCCTTCTTGCACCCTTGGTTGCATTAGGGTTTTGAGTTTTTTATACATTACCATCTTACACAGAAGATTTTTACACAAAAACTTATTTCTCACCATTGAGAATTTTAGACGCTCTCGTCGTCTTCAGGGCGAACTCCCAGAGTTCAGTCTACTTGGCTCTCCACGTCACCGACACCGAGCCTTATCCCTTGACTCGACACATCGTCGGTCAAACATATAGTCATCCGATTTTGACACGCCTCACTTCACATCTGATTCTGAGGCAGAATCCGAAAACCCTACTGTGTTATTCCCAACCAACCTTATGGCTGGAACACCATTTGACCCATTTTTTACCAGTACCATAGGAGATACATCCACAAACCCTTCTACTGCGGTGCCATCCATGGCAACAACCACCCCCCTAGGTATTCCTAATATGGCGGAAACTCCACCTTTAGGAATTCCCAACACAGGACTACCTCCTATTATGGGTACGCCAAACATAGGGGTCACACCCCCTCTCATTTCCACAACCCATATCCCAGGAATCCCTACTACTATTCCTAACCCTGGTGTAACCCATGTTGCACTTGGAAACGCTGGCCCATACCAGCCCATAGCTAGTGGAGGACACATACCTTCAATACCTAGCATACCCTTAGGCGCTACTGGACCACTACATCATACCACCATGACTAGTCATGTCCCAGTCACTACGCCACATCCATCTGCTAGCTTACCTTACATGGCGAGTCTGAACTTACCAGACTTAGCCAGGTTAACCAATGATCCTATCAGACACGACCCTGCGTGGCCTCACATGCCCACCAAACTCCCCTTCGACATCCCTAAGTTTGAGGGCAAGGCAGGTGAGGACCCCCAGAACCATATTATGTCCTTCCATCTATGGTGTTCCTCCAACTCCATAGTGGATGACTCTGTCCACCTCCGTCTGTTACAACGCACCTTCACTGGCTCTGCAGCTAAGTGGTATATCGAGCAGCCCCATGGGACCCATGCCACCTTTACCTCCCTTGCCTCGACCTTCCTGCAGTTCTTTCAGTTACCTGTCCACTATGATGCGGGAGTTGAGATCCTACTATCTTGCAGATAGAACATGGCTACCCACATCACTGACCACATTCATGAGTGGCGTCGACACCGAAGCCTATGAAAAATCAAGTTAGACGACCATATCTTCTTAGATTGGTTTCTAAAATCCCTCCTCCCTCTCATTTCCAAGGATGTGGCATCCGAACGACCCCAGTCTGAAGAAGAGGCCATCCTCAAAGCCCAACAGTTTGACCTCATTTACGCCCAGTCAAGTTATCTGTATACCATTATACCGGATGCCCCTCGAGATGATTCATCCCAACATGATGTGCCAGGGGCATCCCATGCCGCAGATGGCATCATTGGTCGTATGGCCTCGCATCCCCAACCCTTTTCCATTGCACATCCTAGCCATGGCCCCAACCTTTCGCGGGCTACATCTCAATCTGGAGCAACCAATTCATATGCTCCCATGGCACATCACCACCATACCCACGGACCTTCATGTCCACCTCAGTGCTTTGGTCATGCACCACCTGCATACACCCCCCCAGCTGCACCTCAATTAGTGTATTACCCACAGCAAGCTGCAACAGCTAACCCAACACCTCCAATAGCTCAAGGTTACCAACAACCCCAGCAGGTAACTGGACCACCTCCAGCCCCACCAACTTATTATCCACCACAACCTGCTCCCGCACCTGCGGCAAACCAAAATCCTCCCACTGCTCAAGGGAAAGTGTACACACAAAATAATCAGCCCCAGCACCAAAACAACCAGCGCAACCAGGGTGGGAAACAAAACCATGGAAGAGGACGTAACCGCGGAAAAAACCAACAACAACATCAAGGTCCTCCACCTCCCAATCCTCTGCAAAATAACAACGCTGCTCCTCCCAACCAGAATTCGGATCATAATCCCAGGCAGCCCAAAAACAATAACCTCAGAACAAACCATCCTTGTTCTATTTGTGGGGTCTATGGCCATTACACACATGCTTGCCCACATTTGGAGCGAGCTCGGCAACTCTGGACTGACGATGCCCATCGTCAAGGACAAGCGGCTCCTCAGCCGCCACCCAACCCTCCACCACCTCAACATCAACCTTTGGTGCTGCAAAACCCCTTTCCAACCCAAGGCGTAGTGAACACTCAGCCGTTAGCTCCCCCTTAGGGCAACGCGCCACCACAACAAATCACTTATGTCACTTTTGATCAACCCATGTTCGATTCAGATACTCACCACTTGTTGATGATGTCATCCGTAGATACCAACCTCCAAACCCACTGAAACTAATATGGCTCCACCCCTGAAGCCCCTCCTGCCGACAAGAACACTAACGTTCATCCCACAGATCAGACGTTACGTATACCTCCGGCTCCACTCGATGGCGCTTCTAAAGCACCTTACTTCCCACTTCGTCGCATCAACAATAATCCCAATGCTCGTGCTGCATCGAATTACAACATTGTAGATGACTTAGCCCAGTCTACAGTAGCCATGTCTGCTTTAGAAGTCTTAAAAAACTGTCCTTCACAGCGCAAGACTTTACTCTCTGCCATTGGCTCCATTGACCCCAATGATTCACAACTGATGGCATTCGATTTAGACCAGTCCGAACCACGCTTGCATTCCACTTTAGCATTCCAAGTTTTCATTTCCATTCGGAATCTTGTCATCCATCGGTGCATTATTGATTAAGGGGCCTCTACATGCGTTATGACCACATTCGTTTGGCAGAAGTTGGGATCTCCTACTCTCCAGTAGTCCACCACTGCGTTACGAGCCTATGACGGCCGTTCGGCTCAACCCCAAGGTATCTTAGCTAATGTCCCCGTCCAGCTGGCTGGTAAAACCATGCTCATTGAAATTGAGGTCATCAATGCCCAACTCTATTATAACCTCTTACTTGGTCGCAGCTACATGTATACCATGCGAGCGGTTGCCTCATCCGTTTTTCGTACTATGATGTTCCCCCATGAGGGACGCGTGGTCAAGGTCGACCAACTTACCTATTACGATCCCAAGGCCCCTGCCGCACCTGAAAATGTTCTCCCTATGGTTGAACAACCTGTTTGTGGTGCAACTACCTCGTTTGTTTCCTCCGTGGGACCCAGACTGTACTCCGACGTGCCGATGACGTCTACATTCCAAACTATTCCACCACCGTCACTGGAGACCCACGTCACTAACCTCTGTACTCTTTCCCACAATACACAAACACCTAACAATCAACCATCATTGTTACCTAAACCACCATTGGTCCCTAGTCACATTGGGGTTACACCCATCCACACAATCCCCCTTCTATTTTCTCCCTCAGGCGTAGTAAGCGCTCTGGTTATGGCTACCCTCAGTCTCCCTAGGTTAACATTGGGATTACCCGTGTGGTACATTTTGCCTCCCGTTCCCCCACCGACACCAAATGTCGTCCTGCAACCGGTGCAACCCATTGTCACTTCTACTCAACCACCTCCCGGTATCACTACCCCTTCGTCATCTGTGAATCCCCCTCCTCTCATCAGGCCCACTGGGGGCAGAGGTCCACAACCATACATGACGGTACCCCCACCCAAGGCAGTTAAACCTCCCCCCGTGTTTCGTGCTCCTCCTAAATGCTCGTTGTGTGATGAGTTAGGCCATCCAACCCATCAGTATCCACAGTTACCTACATTACAGGAACACATGCAAATGCTTGACGACGACCCCAACATCCTGGTTGTCAAAATCGACTCAAACCCCATGCCTCGTGACAAATCACTGCGTACCAACCACCCTTGTGCGATATGCGGTATTTACGGCCACTACTCACATCACTGTCCTGATATCCCAGATTACAGAGCAGCTCTCTACGAGATGAATAATTTGGACCTTGAGACAGCACACACCACAATTGAGGAGATCTACCCTCCGAAATCATCCGCTTCGGAAGAAATCAATACTATCTATATGATTTCAACCACTTTCAAACCAGAACCCCTTGATTTATGGTCGGACTACTTCCAAACTGATGAGAAAATTTTGGAAACACTCACTGCACCCGACTACCCTTGGGACGATATGCATCATCGTTCATACTTCCTCCCGGAGGCGTCTACATCCACCACATCTAATCAGCTATCGGTCGAATCGAAAGATTTCATACCCACTAAGGTCGATTGGCTGAAGGACCCCATCCCTGCGCCAGATGCCTTCGAAGAAGGGAATATGTCAAACATTTCCCCCATTATACAAATTGACATTTCCACCACACCTGGGAAACCTGAGCTCATCTCGCTGGGCGCATCTTGCACTCAAGTGGAAACTCAGGCATACAAAAAACTTTTCCAACAATTCCGTGATGTCTTTGCCTGGTCCTATACCGAAATGCGTGGTCTTGACCCCGCCATTATAGAGCACCACATTGACACATGGCCTGATGTCCCCCCCGTTCGTCAGAAACAGCGACCCATTCATCCTTCCAAGCTCCCCGCTGTTAAAGCCGAGGTCGAGAAACTTTGCGAAGCAGGATTCATTTATCCTATTGCTTATACCGCATGGGTTTCAAACCCTGTTCTCGTCAACAAAAAACAAGGCACCCTTAGAGTATGCACTAACTTCCATGATTTAAACCGCGCTTGTCCCAAAGACAATTTCCCCACGCCATTCATTAACCAGCTCATTGATGCATGTGCGGGACATGAAGTCCTATCTTTCATGGATGGTTTTTCTGGATACAACTAAATTCAGATCCGTAAGGAGGATCAGTACAAGACTACCTTTACTACCCCATGGGGCACCTTTTCCTATCGTGTCATGCCTTTCGGCCTCAAAAATGCTGGTGCCACCTTCCAGCGGGCCATGACCTATTGTTTTCACGACTTGGTCCATATCCTACTGGTCTATCTTGATGACCTTACAGCTCGTTCTCGGAAACGATCAGACCACCTTAACAACCTCCAACATATTTTCCTGCGTTGCCGCAAATATAAAATCCGCTTGAACCCACACAAGTGTGTCTTTTGCGTTCTTGCAGGCCGGTTGTTGGGTTTCATTGTTTCCCAGAACGAAATTACTGTTGATCCCCTGAAAGTCAAAGCCGTCCTAGACCTTCCCTCTCCTCGCATGCTTCGGCAACTCCAGAGTCTGCAGGGGTGATCCAATTTCCTTCGTCGCTTCGTTCCTGATTACGCCACCAAAGTTCACGGATTATTACGCCTACTTCGCACCCACATACCCTTGTTTGGGATGAATAAGCAGACACGGCATTCGAAGCCCTCAAGAAATCTCTCACACAAGCCCCCCTGATCTCCCCTCCGGATTTCTCTCAAGACTTCATCCTTTACGTCTCGGCATCTAAACATGTCGTGTCTGGAGTCTTGGTCCAAGAAGATGCCGCTCACCAAGAGCATGTCATTTATTACGTCAGCCAGACCTTGTCCGGCCCACCCCTACGTTACCCATACGAGGAAAGATTAGCCCTAGTTGTAGTCTTTTCCGTCCAAAAATTATGACACTACATTCTGCTCGGTCACACTACAGTTGTCGCCGAATACAACCCTATGGTCTATCTCCTAAACTGGCGGCTTCTACAAGGTCGTGTTGCTAAATGGGTCATTATCCTCCAGGAATATGACCTCACTTTCAAAACTCCCAAGAGCACCAAATCCCTCGCGCTTTCCCATGTCATCACTAACCTCCCATCCTCTTCGTCATCACCCGCTATCCAAACGGATCTGATTGACGATCACATCTTCATCATTTCGTCAGACGACCCATGGTACTGTGACATCTTAATTTACCTCCGCACGCAAAAATTTTGACCCCACATCGATCGTGACGGACGCCGTCGTATACGACACCACACCCCCCAATACCTCTTATTAGGGGATGTACTTTATCGACGTGGCATTGATACCATATTACGATGTTGCTTATCCCATAGTGAGGCAGAACAGGTCCTTAATGATTGCCACAGCGGTGCCTGCGGAGGCCATTTCTCCGGCATGGATACCGCCCAAAAGATCATTCGCGTAGGTTACTTTTGGCCGTCATTATTTACTAATTGCATCACCGCAGTCAAACACTGTCAAAACTGCCAACTTTTTGCCCCCAAAGCAAGAACCCCACCAACCCCCCTTCATCCAGTCGTCACTGCCGGACCATTCTGCAAATGGGCCATCGACTTCCTTGATTGCAATCCCACGTCAGCCGGCGGTCACAAACACATTATTGTGGCCGTAGATTATTTCACCAAGTGGGAGGAGGCCATGCCAACTTACAATTGCAAGGCCGACACCGCAGCACGGTTTTTTCTCAACCATGTTATCGCTCGTTTTGGAGTGCCAAAGCAACTCGTCTCAGACCACGACTCTCACTTCGAAGACGCCGTCTGGAGAGAAATATCAACCTTACTGAAATTTGAACACCATTTCTCCTCTGCTTACTACCCCCAAGGAAACGACCAAGTTGAAGAAATAAACAAAATTTTGAAAACCATCCTCCAGCGCACTGTAGACAAACACAAATCAAATTGGCACCACATGCTCTTCCCGACACTATGGGCATACCGCACATCAACTAAAACTGCCACGGGTTTTACCCCTTTCCACTTAGTTCACGGTGTCGAATCCATCCTCCCCATTGAGTGCCAGATTCCAACCCTACATATGGCCGTTGAACTCCTACCGGACACTGCCCCAATTGAGCAACGCTTACTACTCCTGGAGCAGGCCGATGAAGATCGACGCACAGCCCTCCAAACCATGGAAGCAGCCAAGAACCGATCCAAATTAAATTATGATAAACATGTCCACCCCAGAACTTTTTCTGAAGGGGACCTTGTCCTCGCCTACGATCAGGCTCATGAAAAAACCGGGAAAGGAAAGTTTGTGTCCATGTGGCAAGGTCCATATATTATACACACTTGCCTCGGATAGGGGGCATACATTCTGACCGATTCAGAAGGAAACCCCCTCCGCAATCCACACAACGGGTTGTACCTCAAGCGTTTTTACCCATAGTAAACCGGATGGACACCACCGTCCATTACTGAACTTCATAATAGTTCTTTCCTTTTCCTGTTTTCACCAGGTCCACTTTTTGCCATTTTTTCACACCCTCGTCGCCTCGGTTTGCGTGCCACATCGGCCATCGTTCATTTTTTCACGAACCTTATATCGCCGGATCCAGTTTTCCGCGCTCATGATGATGCTTGAGATCATTTCTCGCTCTCACCTCCATATTTTTTTGGGCATTTTTCCCATGACCCCTCGTCGCCTCGGTTTGCGTGCCACATTGGCCGTTGCCCCTTTTTGACAATCTTTATGTCACCGGATTCAGTTTTTTGCACTCATGATGATGCTTGAGACCTTTTCTCGCTATCATCAATCCCTTTTTGTTCGGTATAATTTTACCCCTTTTTCGGGTCGAGCAATCCCTTTTACGAGAAAGGCACTTAGGGAGTTTCTGTTAAGCTCTTTTCTGACTCCTAAAACAATGAAAAGATCACCGAGCAACCTTGCTTCCTTTCATGCTCGCTAAACGTATCTGAAAGGGTGTCTACCTGGTATAAGTTTACCCCTTTTCCGAACCTTGTAGACTAATTACGAAAAAGGAATACTCTAGTCACATCGGCTAGAGGAGTTCTCCATCTGCATCATTTTATGCTTTTTCGGGCCTTGGAGACTAACTTATTGAAAAGAACACCAATGGAGTCCACTTACCGCTTTCAGACTCTCTAAACATGAAAGTGACCATGAGCAACCACCATCCTGGGCTTGTAAAACCAACAGGACAGTAGTCACAACCACTGCAGAGTCTTCTTATCGTTTTCAGACTCCTTAAAAAATGAAAGCACCAATGAGCACGAACAGTCCTGGGCTCACAAAATCCACAGGACAGTACCATTTTAGAGCACACTTTTATCCCTTCTTGGAGCTCATTAAAACTATGAAGAAGGACCCAATGGTGTTTCTCGGTGCCACAACAGATCACGTCTACTCATATAGCAGCTTCCCCATTTTGGTCGCCTTTGGTCAGAGTATTCTGCAGTATGTCACCCTGAGAACCCCTCGACAGCACCCATCAGATTGACCCCCCCAGAGTCAATACATACCCTTCAGTCCCTAAAAGCTATGATCCCCACACCTACAAGTCAGTTCCCTACGCTGCTAGGTCAACCATGCCATCATGCTCTGAACAAAGGAAGTTTGAGTCTACCCACTATATGACCCCAATTACTTCCCATCCCCACAAGTATGTCAGTCCTACCATCAGTACTAACACACTTCAGTTCTACACCTCGCGCTCCTATCAAGGAAACATCATTTCCTTGTTAGTTGTTGGTCTCCCTCTGTCGACGACCACCAAATTTATTCCAGAGGATAGACCTAGAGGTCCCTGTGTCTTGGACTCATCACCATTCATGATGAGTGCCTACGAATCATTTCGAGAAGAGTCCTCAGTGCTTCTCCAAATGGTTGTTTCTCACATGCTCAACTTCAACACCTTGATCGCATCGTTGAGACTCGCATAGGGTATTGGTCCTTTCAGTTATCAGTCGAAGACCCCGGATACAACCTGACTCTTCCACATTCGAGAGTCTACTTATGGAAACAACCAGTTACATTTTTTCTATAGATATTCGGGTTGCGCATGGCGATTGTATTCATATGTACCCTAGTTTTTATACTCCCTCGAGTATACAATTACATATACTTCCCAGAGATGGCTCACAGTGATTGAGTCCCTACAGATGTTGGACACCTTCAGTTTCAGCAGTTCATCAACCCTTCTGAGACATTATTCAAAACGATTGATGCTTTATTCCAGTGTATCAGTTATTGAGATCAGTCATGTTATGATCATGAGTACATCCCAATATGATGTCCCCTCTGGACCATTATGATGTACCAGCAAATTTTTTATGTATTTTTTCAGGTCCCCCTTCTTGGGACTAGTTGTTATGTCTTGATACGAGCATGGGTATGCCCGCCTCGTCCATTATCAAGATTATTCCTCATTCATATTGAGGCCTTGTAATATTGTTTATTTTTTGCAGCTTCCAAGGGCTGTGGATCTAGTCTCCAATCGGTCTCTTCTCCTCCCCAAAACCCCAGAAAAAAGACAAAAGAACTATGATGTCTATCGGCCATACGATGAGCTCCTGCCCTCACACATCAGGGGGCAATCTGTTAACACCTAAAAAGTGCTCAGTAGCTCATTCCCTTATTCACATGACCCATTTGTCCACTTTTCCACCATTTGAGCCTCTAAAGCCACCAAAAGGTCACCAAAAGACCTTAATACACCCCTTTTTCCACTCAAAATGAGTATTTTTCCTAAAAAAGCATAAAAACCCTCAAAAAGGGTCCAAAATTCCCAAAAATATTAAAAATATTCAAAAAAGGAAAAAGGAGGGAAAAGGTACCTAAACCATGTTGGTCAATACCATTGGTTTCCACAAAACCATAATGGTATTCCCCACCACCAAAAACTATAAAAAGGTGGTAGGGGCTCCTCACTCTAGATCCATCCATCTTCCTATCCTCATGCTGCCAAAATCTCCCATGAGCTTTTGGCCATTGTAGCTACCTTGGAGAAGGGACCCTTTGGAGTTTGGAGCTGCTCACCCTTGGAGCTACTCAACAACTTTCATCATTTGGAGGTATTATCATTGCAAGCACTTGCTTGCCCCAATTTTCAATTCAAAGTTATTTTTTTTTCTATTTCTTGTTCTTGTTTTCAATTCAAAAGTTTATTATGATATGCACATGCTAGTTTAGTTTTAGTTTTAGATTTGCATTTGTTTTTGCTTTAATATTTGAGACTGTTGCTACTAGTTAGCAGGTGCCCATAGCACTAAGCTTGGTTGCAAAACCAAGCCAACACTAACCTTCAAAATTTGTAGGGAAAAACATAACCTCTGTCTATTCCCTTTCCTTCTGAGTCTGGAGAGTGTCCTGTAAAAACTGTGTGTCTAGTTTTGCAAGAATATCTAACATATTCCTACCTGCTTTCTTTTTTTGTTTTTCCTGAATCCATTTAGCTTTCCAACTTTTCTTTTTTTTGCTCAATCCCTTGTTTTTCTTTACTATTTTCTGAGCAAAGTCGCACAGCCTTTTGTGCTTGATGATTAGCCTATTTAATTTTTTATTGATCCTAACATTATGTTGTTCTAGGCTTCTAACCTTTTCTTCAGACTTCTTAAACTTCTTGCGAAGAATTTTCTTTGTCTTGGACTTATTTTTCTTTGACAAATTCTCTTGGCATAGGTTACTATGTTCAGCAAAACAAGTAAGGGTTTCTTCAACTTCTTTTTATTCAAATTCATGTTATTCATCTATGCCTAGAAGATCCGGTAGGGAATCCAAAGTTTTCTCAATTCCAATTAGGGATACTGCAATTTTCCTTTCCATTCCTTTTGAATGTTCATATTATTCATTTGATAATGATTCAAGAGAGACTGATGTTTGAAACTTTACATACTTTCTAGGATTCTCAGGCTCAATAATTTCCAATTCTAAGATTAAACTGGGAATCTTCCTCACTTGGAATGACCTCTGAGCTAACCTGGAGCTGCTTGGATTCTTTGAATTTTCTTTGATTTCATCTGAGGATTTTTCCAGATCGATAACTTCATTTCTTTTAAAGAAGGATCAAAGAGAGATTTGGCCTTCATTCTAAATTTATTGGTTGGTTGGGTATGAAGCCTCCTCGGGGGATATTTATGCAATATATCTTGTTCATCCTCTAAGACCTTTTGTTGCTCGGAGTTTGGGGGATTCTCAACTCATGCAAGCATGCACAGACCTTGAGGTAAATTAAGGGTGAAAGACTTGTGGGAGAATTCAAACACCCACTCCGATTACAAGATATGGGTTCCAAGGGATTGGTGGGAACATAATGGACCAAGGGAGGAAACTGATGCGCTAGTGGAAGCTCCCAATGACAAGAAAATTAGATGCCATGTGGGGGATGACAAACCCCACTCGGGGTTCAAACCCAAGGGTGAATTCACCATTAAATAAAAATATAACATATGGATGGGCTTCAACAATCAGAATCCAAAGAAAAAATGGAAGAATATTGGGACTCTAAACTATGGCCTAAAATATCTACCTTTATATGGCTAGTAATAAGAAGACGAATCCTAACTGGTGACGATCTTATGAGAAGAGGAATGTAGGGCCCTTACCGATGTTGTGTGTGCACCAATGATGAATAAACGTTGAGCCACCTCCTAGACTCTTTCCCTTTCATTGGGAATCTATGGGATCGTGGAGCTGCTTCTTTCAGGAGGACCAAAAGGCATAAAGGACACTGAGACTTGATTCCTAGCTTGTGGTCAAAATACCCCTTATAGAACCCTATAGTCAATCGTCTTTGGAAATTTTTTACAAGATTTTTGGTTTGGGAGATCTGGTGTGAATGAAATTCCAGAACGTTTCAAGAAAGTCTGGAACCGAAGACATGGTATGGAGATCTATAAAGAACAGGATGCTAGAAATTGTCAAAATGAAGGCATGGGATAGGAAGGATTAGGAAGCAAATGAGGCAGAATCCAATGCAGTGTTATGGCCGCCCCACTCGGGCTACTTTAGTTACAGCTATCCCTGAGAAATGGTATCCCCCTCCTGAGGGTATTTTCAAACTCAATTTCGACGGGGCCTCTAAAGGGAATCCAGGGCAAGCGAGTTTCGGTGGTATAGTTAGAAACCACAAAGGAGAATTGCAAATCACTATCATTCATTCGTCTGCTGCGCATAGTAAAGTACTTAAGCAATCTCTTAACACTTGAACAATAACTGATTCACTGCTTTCCGAAGAAAAGCTAAGTATTAACCATTCATTTATTCATGTAGACTTAACATATCATCTCGATACTATCCTGATGGAAAATGCATACAAAATTCTTCACATAACCGAATGTAAGGAAATATTCAGATATTCATCTACAAAAAATAGATAAATGCAATCATACACAACAAGATTCCACTCAATCACACAACACAATATTTAATGTGGTTCACTCCCTCGGGTGGGAAGCTACGTCCACAAGAATGATTTATATATATATATATATCTTTAATGGGAAGGGGACAACCGCTCTTGGTTTGCGCACTCAGCTGCAGACTCTCTCTTCTCTCTCAGCTAGGTCTCTGCGCACACAGTTGCAGAGCCTTTACAATGGCTTCTTACTCAGAAAAGATCTTACAATACATCAACAACAAAAGTAACCCCTTCCCTTACAAAAATGTCTTCTTTTATAGACCATGCTCGAAGGTCATGTCTTTACAATGTTGAAGACCGAAACCCTTAGGGTTTCCAAAACTGCTACGGTTTCTTCTAAACCATCCTGCTGGCCTCTAGTAGCAAGTGTGTTGTCGTGGCAGTCCTCCACGCCTTTGTTCTGTTGCTTTCGGCCTTCCTATTGTGCACACACCAACAGGTCATCTTCATCGATCCACCCTTCCACTAATGGACTCGTACGACTGGCTCAGCTCCCAGTTGCTTCCTTTGTAGACGGTTCATCCTCTTAATGGCGTCATACAACTGGATCATCCCCCAGTCGCTTTCTCAGCGTCATTCTCCACTTAACGGTCTCATACCACTAAGCACGCCTAGCTGTCGCTTTCCCTAATTCCTTCTTCACCTAACGATCTTGTACAACTGGCCTCCTTCTTGATATGCTCATGCCCGCAGCTTGGCATCCTGGAGCATCTTTGCCAAAATTAGACCACCGTTGGTCTATCCGGTACCTGTACCTGTCCTTCGTCCAGCATTCTGCTTTGTTGGCTCCATGTGGCCTGATCACTTCACAGCACTACTTCCTCGCAGCACTGATCTTCGTGGTACTGCCAAAATTTGGTTGTTGTGCACAACTTCACAGCATCCCCCATACTTGTACAAAATTATATCTTTTGTTGAGCTGCGCTCAACTCCGCAGCTCAACCTCCTTGTGTTATCCAAAACTGCCCCAACTTGGGCCAGCCCAACATGCCCCTAACACTTACATGTGGCTCGTCCCCGAGCCACCTTCTGCTTCGTCCTTCTGGATCTGCTCCGCGACCTGTGGAGCTAGCTTGGCCGCGAACTTATTGTAAGTGCCGATCAACTATTCCACTGCTTCCTTGGTGTCTTTCTTGACTTGCTTTACTGTATCAAGCAGTGCCAGAGTTATCTCTTCTCCCATCTGTCCTTTTTCCTGCTCCTGGTTGTCACGTAGATCTTTCATCTTGTCTTTGACCTACTACAATACTGTTGTGGCATCCTCCAGGAGTTGCTGCGACTGATTATCCATTTTAGTCTCTTTTTCTCTTAATGCTTGGATGTCGTTCTTCAAGCCTGAGATCTCTTTATACCTCGGCAGCCTATCCCTGGGTGGCAGAGCCTTGACCTCTGCGTCCAATTGTTCCAGCGCGGTTTGCTTTTCTTTTACTGCGATCTTTACCTGCAGTAGCCCTTGATCCTCTTCAACGGCAGTGAATGCCTTTGAAACCTTCTCCAACAAATCTTAGCACTTAGCCATCTCACTGGTTATGTTCTGTGCTGCGGCGCTAACTGCTTGCTCTCTTAACTGTTGCTTAGTTAATGGCATTTGTGTATTGAGCTTTTCCTTCAAGGCGGCAAGATCGGCCTCATGAAGAATCTCTTTATCTTGTAACTCCATCTTCAAATATTTCACCCTTTCTCCGATCCTTAGAATGGTGTCCACAGGATCATCCTGGAGTTTTAAATCTTCAACATCTTTCGCGACATTAGTAATGGTGTTCTCCAATCGTAGCCGACAGTCCTATTCATCATAAAATTGTATTTGTGTGCGGGACTGAGAGTCCTCGAGCTGCCTATTTGCAGCTTGCAGCTCCTCCTGTGACTTCATGGAATCTACTATTCTTTCATGCATCTCATCGACGATCTGCATGTGGAGAAAGTGTAATCCAGGCAAAGGAATCTTGGCCAAGTCGAGCTTTACCCGCTCGACACCCTTTGTGTCCAGAATGCTTTGTTCTGACATTGGTAATGCTATGGCCAATGGGTCTAGATCAACAACCCTAGTCTTTGAAGGAAGCATTATGGCTAGCTGTGGCGGTGTCTGCTGCGAGGTTCCTGCCGACCTCCCTTCAGCTCCTGCGTCGTGCAGCAAGGGTAGGCTCTTTTGGACATCGTCCATATTTTTCATAAGCCCTTGCAGTGCGAGCCTAGTCCTTTGTAGGTCATCCTGTATGACCTTGTCCTTCTTGTCTTTTTCTGTCATTAGCTCCTCCATCTGCTCTGAGACCTTTTCTGCAATCATGTCGAAGTCTTCTTCGTTCAACACTATCTCAGATTGACTCTTTTTTGCTTTCATCTTCTTCCGCACCTTTGGATTTTGCGGGGTTTCAGGTTCTTTCCTCTTTCCTTTTTCTTCAACGATAGGGCATGACAGCGGGATTGGTTCATCTTCTTCTGAATTGGTCTCGACATCCATGACTTCGACACGAAACTCAGCCGGCCAATCCCTCATGAGGATGTCAATGTCTTCCTCATACATATGGTAACTACCCGCATACCATTCTGGCTTCTTCATCCTTGCTTTGGGTGAAATAAAAATACATCGCATGTCCACCATAAAATCAATAACGCGAATGTACTTTGCGTTACCTGATTTGTAATGTGCGATGTACGGGTGATCGCCTGGCGCAGCTGGGTGTAATACTGATAGAATAATTCGACTGTCGCGTGCTGCTGCTCTGCGTTCATATTTTCCCAAAGGTTGTCATAGCGGAATCCTCTGGGATCATTGCTTTCTGTAATTACACCAACGTATTTTTCTGGTTCCTTCCATCCTACGAATGCAATGAGGATAATCAACCACGTGAAGTGGAATTGACCTCCATTCTCCTAGGTATCATTGAGTTCGTCCAGGAACTCATTTAGAAGGAATTGACACCAATTGAATTGGGTCCCTTCAGCCGCTGCGGCACCGAGTAGTATTACGCCCCCAGGCACCTCTGGAGGCCTGGCTGTTCTTAGGATTTTTCCTGTGAGCAACTGTGTGACAAATCTTGTCACTTTATCTTCGATTTCTTCTATTGGAAACCCTCTTTTTCCTTTCACCAATGCATGCCTTTTATTCATCTTCGTGACAACGTCTTTTTCCTTACTCTTCCCTTGGAAGAACTGCTTGGGATCCTTGCCGCGCTTGCTTAGTCCTGTGGCGCGGTGGATTAAGTCAATGTTCACATCAACATTTCTGTCTAGCCATAGGTATCCCTGATGGATTCGCGCCATCAAAGTGCAAACCACTGCATTAAGTTCTGGTGAACGATCAAAATGAGGTAGTCGGAGCAGTTTTAGCAATCCGAACTCCACTACCAATGTCAACCAGCTTTCGAAGACCAAGTTAAATATGCCCTTAGCATCTTTCTTCCAGCACATGTAGTGGTCAGGTTGGAACTGTGGGTACTTGGGATCGTGGGGTTCTTCCTTCTGTATGCCTAGGAGTTCATAGTCTTCCCATTTACACTTCGAGATCTTTCCTAGCAAGTTCTGGGCAACCTCTACGTGCTTCGAAATTAGCGACAAGGGGATTTCATAACGGGCACTCTTGACCAGTTTAAAGATTGGGGCATCCAGCGCCCGTGGTGATATGTACTCCGGTATCAACTTCAATCGTTCCTTCTGAAAGATCGGCGATATTGGCGTTGTCTGGCCCATCTTGGGAGTCTTGCTTCATGGTGCAACTCTGTCTTTCCCTTTGTCCTCCATGGATGGATTATGTTGAGGTGATCTTCGAGATGCTTGACCTGGTTTGAGTACAACCTTCTTGGTAGCGATTTTCATTAAATCTGCAATCCCCCCGTGTTGAAAGACTCGGATTGCTTCTTGAAGTGTAATCTCTTCTTCTCTGTTTGGTGATTTGGACATTCATTGGCAAGAGTAGGTGACTGTTTCAAGAATATGGCTAAGGGTTTCTCACACAAGAGCGAACGCCTGAAAATTCTAAGTGTTTGGTAATGCCCGCGAGTCCTTATGTGGTGTTATTTATAGGCGTAGTTGAGTCCCCCCCCCCCCCGCACCTTCCAACGGTTAGATGAGCATTTAATGTGGTGTCCGTTGGGAAATTTGAGCGAATCCTTCAGTCCCTTCCGTCGTCAGCGTGTTCAGAATGGTTATCTTTTTGTTAAATTCTCAAGCGAGTGCTTGCAACATTCACCTAACGACTCTATTTTTCTCAAAAGCAGGGTAACGACTATTTTTCTGAGTGTTGTGTCGAGCTGCACAACAGTCCATCTCTGATCCTGCGTAGTTACTTTGCGGTGCCGGTGTTTGAATTGCGCGGCTCCCTTTCTCTTTCCTTTTTTTTTTTTCTTCTCCCGCGCAGCTTCAGCAGTGCTGCGTGGTTCATACATTGTTCTACTCATCGTACGTGTACAGACTCCTTTACATTTCCAATGTCCAATTTCAACTGTACTTGACACTTAGAAATTTCTCCCTCAGTTTATCATTCAGAATTCTGCGAAGCAGGGCTATCATGTTACAGCTTTAGCCTGCTTCCATTTATCAAAGTTGGTAGGGTATCACCAACTAAATTCGCTAACTAGATTGCACCAGTGTTAGTATCATGTATCACAGTATATGGACCCAGCCAATGCATCTTAAATTTACCAGGAAACTTCATGAATTTGCTATCATACAGGAGGACTAGGTCACCTACCTGAAAGCACTTGTTCTTTATATGGCGATCATGCCATGCTTTCTCACGGTCTTTCTGGACTTGTTGGTGGAAACTGACGATGACGCAATCTTCCTCCAACCCAACTAGGTGTAGCAACCTTTCTTCTAGCGCTGCAGGGTCTGCCATCTCTCTGAATGCAACGATTCTTAAGTTGGGGACAATGTACTCCATTGGCATTATAGATTCCTGTCCGTAAGCCAACCAAAAGGGTGTGTGCCCCGTTAAGTTCTTGCAAGTGGTCCTGTATGCCCATAACACGGATGAGATGCGCAGGTCCCAATCATCTCTATTCACATTGCAAACTTTAGTCAGCGCATTCTCTAGTATTTTATTGAAAGCCTCAATAGTGCCATTCGCCTGCGGGTGATATGGTGTACTGCACTGATGATGGATATGGAATTCCTCTGTGAGAGCTTCAATAGTCTTGTTTAAAAAGTGAGTGCCTTGATCACTCATAAAAATCTTTGGGCACCCAAATCTTGACAATATTTCTTCAAAAATGAACTACGCGGCAATTCTTGCATTGTAGTCCTTCACCGATTTTTCTTCTGCCCATCTGGTGAGGTAGTCAGTAGCAGTAATGATGTACCTCGCACCAGTTCTTTTCCCTGGCGGGTTTATAGGTCCCACAAAATCAATGGCCCATTTTTCAAATGCCTGCAAGTTCAACTGCAGATTCAATGGCATCTCATCCCTGCGCGAAGGTTTTCCTGTCCTCTGATAGACATCGCAGTTTTGGTAGCGTTCTTTAGAGTCTTTATGGATGGTAGGACACCATAGCCCTGTGCGTAGTATCTTCTGCGCGGTAGCCCTTCCTGCATAGTGTCCTCCTGCGATCCCTGAGTGCGCATCTGCTAAGATGAATGGTCTCTCATGGTCTAGTACACATCTGCGCAAGCCTTCATCCGGTCCGAGTTTGTATAACTAACCTGCAATAATAATGAAGTTTGCGGCCCGCACTACCAGCTGCTTCTTCTGGTGGACAGAGAACTCCTGCGGTGCCAATCCTATTGTTAAGAACTTGATGATGTCCTTATAATAATCATCAGCAATCTGTATAGAAAATAACTGCGCATCAGGTAGACTGTCTTCAATGTTCGTCAGCTCTTCTCCTGACTCAATCCTAGAGAGATGGTCAGGTCCCAAGTTCAGCCTTTCGGGCTTAACAACAATCTCAAAATCATACTCCTGGAATAGCAACAACCATCTGCATATGTGCCCCCCTAACACTGGCTTATTGACCAAGTATTTCAATGTAGAATGGTCAGTAAACATAAGGAAGTGCGCACCAAGTAAGTAGTGTCTGAATTTTTGCATTGCATATACCATCGCAAGGCCTTCCCTCTCAGTAGTAGTGTAATTTTTCTCCGTTGTCGATAGCTTTCTGCTTGAAAATGCAATGGGATGGTCAATACCTCCTTCTCCTGGTTGAGCTAATACAATTCTCAGGGAAATGCACGATGCATCAACATGAACATGGAACGACTTTGCCCAGTATGGGAATACTAGGATCGGCGCAGTAACCATCTTTTCTTTAAGTGTGTCAAAACCTTGTTCACATTCCGCATTCCAAATGAACAGTGCGTCTTTATTTAGCAGCTTTTCCATTGCTGCGGTTATCTGCGCGTAACCCTTGATGAACTTCCTGTAATATCCAGTATGGCCTAAGGTAGAGCGCAACATCTTAACGAAAGTTGGTGTGGGAAAATTCACAATAATGGCAATCTTCGTAGGGTCCACCATCAATCCTTGCTTACAGACAATGTGTCCGAGTAAAATTCCATATGGAACACAGAATATGAACTTCTTCACATTTAATGAGATCTGATGCTGTCGACACTTCTCAAGCATCATTCTGAGGTTCGCGCAATGGTTTTTCAATAGAACAAACATAGTCCAATCATCAAAATAGGCTTCTAGAAACTTATGCATAAACTCTCTAAAAGCTACAACAACAACTCTAGAGAAGATGGCAGGTGCTTTCTTCAGGCTAAAGGGCATTACTGTATACTGGGACGACCCCCATTCTGTAGAAAACGTCGTCGTATGCCTATCGGTGGGATCAATGCTGATCTGATGATATCTGGACAAACCATCAGTAAAGGAATAGGCCTCATTCCCTCCAACATTGTCAAGCACTTCATCTATTCATCTGTGAAAGGGGTGGGGAATGGGTCGTGCATAGAAGCATCATTCAGTTTTCTGAGATCCACACAAATCCTGATCTCACCCTTCATTTTCTTATCCTGAATGACCATGGGACTAATCCACTCAGATTCCTCGACAGGTTCAATGATTCCTGCTTCTAACATCTTATCCAGCTCTGTGCGGACTCTTTCTTTATACCGTGGGTTCAATCTGTATGGCCTCTGCTTCACAGGCTTAGCACCTGGCTTCAAGGGGATCTTCATGATTCTTAGGTCTCCCCGAATTCCTTTCATTTCTATAAATTTCATCGAAAACAGCTCCCGATACTCATGTAAAGTGTCTGCGATCTCCACAACGGTTTGCTCATCCCAATAGTCTCCAAGTGATGCGAACTTCGGCTCTTTGCTTGTGCCAATGTTCACCTTTTGTGTTTTTACCGGTCTGCTCATATCTAGGATTTCCAACGGAGGTCCTTCTACATCGCGTGCACCCTCCAACTCTGGTATGTTTATGTTGCGTGGATCATCATCATCGTCTTCCTTTCTATCCCCAATTTCTTCAGCTAGGTTATAACACTCTATGGGATGTTCTTCATGTTCCTTCCATTCCGAGTGTAGGTTCGCAGGAACGCCATCTGCCTCGAAGAATGTTTCCCATGTCGTATCTTCGTGAAGACAGTCTCCCCTGAATAAGTGTTCCTTAATTATCTGCAATGCCTCATGGAGCAGCGGATTCTCATCCTCAAAGTTGAAGTCCCTCTAGAAGTTCGCAGTCAACATATCTAAATCTGTGGTTTCCCTGCGCAACTCCAGGTCTAAGTACCATTTCTTTGGAATGTCGTCCTCCAGGGTATGCACAAACAGGTGCACCCATTCTTCATGTGGCTTTTCCCGCCATGCCTGCAAACAGAATTCAATGTGCTGACTAGGATCTGTCTGTCCATTAAACTTTTCAAAGGGTAAAGTAACCTTGTCGGTAAACCGAATCTGCATCTTAATCCTGCATTGATCCCAAGTGGTCAATGTCTGCTTGTACGCAGCCCACCATTTGGCTGGTGTGTCGTGCAGTGCCATATCCAATGTGGGTAACCTATGCTCATCTGGAACTGCTGCAATATATTCTTGGATGAAAGTGTAAACATTAGCAGAACCATCATATGTGGGAATAGGACTTACCTTCTTTCCAATCCAGCGCAGTGATTTTGTGACCTGCACACACCTTCTTGCTGATACTTCATGCATGCGGCTTTGCCAATTTTCCAGTCCTGCCTCCTAGTCAGAGATGCAGGAGCTGTCACATCTCCAGTTGAGTGTACCGTACGTGGTAGGGTTAATGTAATCTTCTTGGTTTGCTGTGAGCTGGTATAATTGGTCCAAGTCTTGAGCCTTGGATTCCTCTTGAATCAGCTCGCTGTATCTGTCACCATCTGCAGGATCCAACGGTGTGATGACCCTAAGATGCTTTCCTTCAAATATCATCTTCTTTGTCTTTAGGTTTATGATAGCCAAGTTATCAATAGCCTAGTCAATTCCTAGCATTGCAGGAAAAGGATGACTATCATCCACAATCTCGATAACTTCAAAGTCTGCATGACTTTGGACTCCATCGATGTCGACCACCACATCAGCTAACCAGCCAAAAGGTATGACTTTCTCTTGGTTAGCCATTCTCAGTTGGATAGGTGACCATGACAACTTTGGTCGACCCATTTGCTGCCATGTCTGCTTAGTTAAGATATTCACTTCGATTCCTAGATCAAGGATGACCTCGTCCATTTCAAAATCTTCTATCTGTGCGGTAAGCCTCATTTCTCGACCTGTTCTTTTATGCTTCCTTATGTGATGTACTGCGCTATCAGAAGTTTCTGTTCCCATCTGTGGTTCATATTGGTTTATGAGCTTCTGTAGCTCTACTATGGCATTTTCACTTTTTAGTAACTTCATGCAGCTTCGTAGGAACTGCGCAATGGAAGTGCTGACATCCGTTGTGTTGCTTGTTTTATCATAAGCAGTTGGCATGTCTTCAACATGCAGTGTTTCACTGCGGAATGGGATCCTCTGTGAATTTGTTGCCGGTTCTCTGAAGGTATCCCGTGTGTCGATGAAGACCTCCTTGTTATTTCGTAGGTCGAGAGCAGGTTGTTGATGTATATTTAACTTCGGAATGTATTTCATATATATTTATTGTACCCTTATTAGAGATGTGTTATTCCTCTATAAGGAAGTGTCATCATGTGGATTGACAAGTGTCGCAAGTGTGTGTACTTGCCGATGGGTTATTAGACCACCATGTGTGGGGTCAGCCCTGAAATATATATTATATTGTGGATGTATCTAGATAGACAAGTCGGCCCCATAGTGTAACTGGGAAAACAGGTTAAGTATAAATAGAGATCAGGAGATCTCTATTTGGATCATTCGGAAAGTCATATCTCTCTCACTCAAAAAGTGGCGCACTAGTGAGGAGGAGGATCATCTGCTAATAGGAGACTATCTCAGTGTATTTTGGTTGTACTTTGGTTGAGCCATTTCTCTCTCTATCTCTGAGGAAGTTGTGGGGTTTTTCACCTTAGGGTTTTTCCCACGGAAACTCTGTGTCTCTTGTCTCTCATGCTTTTGATTCTTGTGATGCTTGTGATGCTTATTGTGATTGTTATGCATTGATATACTATATATGTTATTCTCTCAGTGAAGATCCTAGAGTATTGTGAATTAATGCTCAAAATTTAACATGGTATCAGAGCTAACCTAAGAAGAAGACATTTTGCAGTGATGAAAACTTGAGTTTCTTGTTTATTGGGTTTCTCTCCACAGTATTTGGAAAAGCAGTATAGTAGATTGACTCTACTCATCAAGGAGAATCTATCTGTCCAATCAGAATTCAATTCTGAGCATTTTCATATTTGGCCCTAAAAATTAGGGTTTCCCCAAAAATAGGAATTTATGGAATCTGAAGACACAGCTGGAAGCTCCTTGCAAAAATCGAAGTTTAGAGATTTGGATCGAGATTTTTTGGCTGGGTAGATCTCCGGGAAACTCAAACCCTAATTCAGGGCTCTCCCTAGTGAACCTGGGAGAACAAAAAGACAAATCTGAAGGGTAAAGCTTTTCTGATCTCAAATTCGGAATGCACCAGGATGATCAGCTCATCAAGGTGCATCTTTCTATCCTTTCAGAAATTTGAAATTCACATTTTGAATTTTTAGGGTTTTTTCGACAAACCCTAATCCGGGACCAGATCCAGTTTTCAGCATTTCAAGTGGTAAGACCTAAATCTTTTCTATTTCCATTTGAAGTACTCTTTAAGATGTCTCACCACACCAAGCTTGAGGATAAGCTTGAAGGGGCTGATAACTTCCGAGCTTGGAAGTATAGGATTGGGTTAATCCTGGAAGAGAATGAGTTGGACTCATATATAAAAGAAGACATCCCTATCCCAGAGGATGAAGAGGCCAAGGTATTGCATAAGAAGAACTTGGTCAAGGAAAAGAGAATCATTGCTGATTCTATCAAAGACCATCTCATACCCCATGTGTCTTCTCTAAAGAAACCCAAGGAGATGTTTGACTCTTTGACCAAGCTATTTGAAGGGAAGAACATAAATCAGAAGATGACTCTGCGGAATCAATTGAAAAGGGTCAAGATGTTGAATGGAGAAACCATTCAATCTTACTTCTCCAAGGTATCTCAGATCAAGGAGCAACTTGAAGCTGTGGATGAAGTAGTGGACAATGGTGAAGTTGTTATGACCACTCTGAATGGCCTACTTAGGTCATGGGACTCCTTTATTCAAGGAATCTATGCAAGAAAGAAATTGATCTCTTTTAGTAAACTATGGGAGGAATGCTATCAAGAAGAAGCTAGACTTGTAGCTCATGAGGAAAAGATGGGAGGTGAAGATCAAGCTCTCGCAACTCACACCAAAAGAAGCAAGCCCAAGAAGGAGCACTCTCGTTACAAAAGATCCTATCAAAAGAATAAGAAGGATCTAAGATGCTTCACATGCAATGAGAAGGGTCACTTTGCTTCAGATTGTCCTAAGAACAAAAGGGATAATAACAAGAACTCCAGCAAGAAGAAGAAGGGCAGCAAAAGAAAGTTCCATGCTCATGCTATCGAGGATGATGAACCTCCAAAGAAGAAGGCTAGGGTAGAAAGTGATGATGACTCATCAAGTGAAGAAGAGTATGTTCTAATCTCTGCTCTCACAGGTACTATATCCCATGGTTGTAATGATTGGTTGATTGATAGTGGGGCTTCCAAACACATGACTGGGTTTAAGGAATCTTTTGTGAATCTATCTGAACATGAATCACCCCATAAGGTGAAACTTGGGGATGATTATCAATACCCAATCAAAGGAAGTGGTGAAGCCTCCTACAACCTAGATTCTGGAAAATATTTGAAGATGAAAGAAGTCCTTTATGTACCTGGGCTCAAGAAGAACTTACTCTCCATCTCTGCATTGGATGAAAAAGGTATGAGGGTTGCATTTGTGGATGGCCAAGTCCTAATGTGGCCAAAGGGAAAGACCATAGATGATGTAGTAGTGATTGGAGATCAAGAGGGAGGATTGTATAAATTGAAGGGACAACCTGAACATGCCATGGTGCATGAATCCATGGAGCCAAGTGAACTTTGGCATAGAATACTTGCTCATATGCATTATAGGGCACTTCTAATTGCAAGCAAGGCTATAGAAGGTCTTCCTGAAATCAAGACCAAACATGAAGGTGTTTGCAAAGGATGTGCAAAAGGTAAGAACATTAAGAAGGCTTTCCCAAGCAGTGAAAGCAAGGCCAAAGATATCCAGGAAATCATCCACTCATATGTATGTGGTCCTATGTCATCCATTTCTCTTAGTGGGTATGTTTACTATGTCTCATTTATTGATGAATTCTCTAGGAAGACTTGGGTATAGTTATTGAGGAACAAAGATGAGGCGTTTGATAAGTTCAAGGAATTCAAAACCTTGATGGAGAATCAAACTGACAAGAAGATCAAAACATTCAGATCCGAGAATGGTGGAGAATTCACCTCAGGTGACTTCGAGAAGCTTTGTAGTGATTCAGGGAATAAGAGGGAGTTGACTGCTCCTTATAATCCTCAACAAAATGGAGTTGTAGAAAGGAAGAACAGAACTATCATGGAAATAGTAAGGGCAATGCTGCATGACCAGGATCTACTTATGCATCTATGGGTAGAAGTAGCTAGAACAACTGTATATGTGCAGAATAGAACACCCCACAAGATATTGGACAACAAGACACCAGAAGAGGTCTTTTCTGGTAAGAAACCTGAAGTCAGCCATCTCAGAATATTTGGTTGTCCAGTATACACTCATGTCCCAAAGGAAAAGAGGGCTAAACTAGATCCTTCAGGAAAGAAGGGTATCTTTGTGGGTTACAGTGAAAGCTCGAAGGCTTACAGAATATACTTTCCAGGGTTCAAGAAGATTGATGTCAGCAGGGATGTAACATTTGATGAAAAATCAGCATTCATCAAATCTAGGAAGGCACCTATCGAAGTTTATGAAGAACCTAAGGAAACTAGATTTCAAGACACTAACATTACTGAAGCAGTTCCAGAAGTTGTTTGTGAGTTTGAAGATCCACAAGAACCTGTAGATCCACCCCGTGAGGATAACTCCCACAAGAGGAAACCTGCATGGGCTAGAGAGCTCTCTGTATATGTATATGTAACTTCGGAATGTATTTCATATATATTTATTATACCCTTATTAGAGATGTGTTATTCCTCTATAAGGAAGTGTCATCATGTGGATTGACAAGTGTCGCAAGTGTGTGTACTTGTCGATGGGTTATTAGACCACCATGTGTGGGGTCGGCCCTGAAATATATATTATATTGTGGATGTATCTAGATAGACAAGTCGGCTCCATAGTGTAACTGGGAAAACAGGTTAAGTATAAATAGAGATTAGGAGATATCTATTTGGATCATTCAGAAAGTCATATCTCTCTCACTCAGAAAGTGGCGCACTAGTGAGGAGGAGGATCATCTGCTACTAGGAGACTATCTCAGTGTATTTTGGTTGTACTTTTGTTGAGCCATTGCTCTCTCTATCTCTGAGGAAGTTGTGGGGTTTTTCACCTTAGGGTTTTCCCCATGGAAACTCTGTGTCTCTTGTCTCTGATGCTTTTGATGCTTGTGATGCTTATTGTGATTGTTATGCATTGATATACTGTATATGTTATTCTCTCAGTGAAGATCCTAGAGTATTGTGAATTAATGCTCAAAATTTAACACAGGTATCTTTCCCGGAGCTTTCCTTATCCATACTGTCTCAAGAGGGGTATTCTTTGTGTGAGCCTCCCCTGACGTGGAAGCTTCTGCTCCCCTATCGTGGCCTATCTCAGCACCATTGCGCGTGACCACATTGTTGCTCTGGTCCACTGGTCTGTTCTCTGCTGCTATCCACTGGATGCTTGGATTTGGTGTCTCAGTCCGTCTTATTTTCTGCATTTCCACCTCTAGCACTGGGCAGTCTTCAATAACATGCTTGAATCATTTACAATAGTTTAATGTTGTGCATGGGTTAATACAATCTCTAGATACGTGACCTGGCTGGCCACAGTTGTAACAAATGACCTGGCCGTGACCTCTTCTTTGTGTCGGGCCAGCATTTCTTCCTCTGCCGCGGTATCCACCACCACGACCTCTATATCCTCCTTGGTCATATTGCGCATTCTCTTGTTTTGGCTGGTTTTCTTCTTGTACACGGTACAAGCTAGCGCCTCTCATTGAGTCCATATATCGTTTTCTTTCATTCATTAGCTCATATGCGCGGCAGTTGGATTCATCATGTCTAACTGATTTACAGAAAGTGCAGTATAAATTTTTAGGTTTTTTCACATATTTCTGTATGAGATAGCAGTCTTCAGGTATGTGTCTTGTGGTTCTACAAATTTCATACCACGGGGCCTGATTCTGATTTATCGGGTTGGGCACACCGCTGTTAAGATAATTGCGGAATAATGGACAATGCTTCTGGTCATGGCCTTCTTCTTTACAACTTGTACACCAGACCTCATGTCTAGGTTCATACCTTTGTTATTTGCCATTTTTCATGCTTTGCATCTCTGGTGTCAGGGTGGTTAGCTGGTTCTGGATCTGAGACATCCCATAACTAGTCTCACCAATCGACGAAGCCTCTAGCTTCATTGTGATTTCCAAGGCCTCTGCCTGCGACACAATCTTCTACTGCATCAATGGTATTTTGATGTGGGGAAACAGCGCAACAATGAACCATTCCTTGTGTTGTTGCAGAGCTATAACAAAGTCCACTTGGTCCAAAAGCGTCTTAAACTTCTAATCAAACTCCCAGACCGTTTCAGTCGGTTTCTGCTTTATTTCTTTCAACTCGGTTATACACTGAGATTCAGATTTGGGTTTCTTAAACTTTGCCACAAGCGCATCTTTAATTTTCGCTAGGGTTCTTGGCTGTGTTTGAGAGTACTTCATAAACCAATGTAAAGCTCTATCCCTGAAAGTGGTGATGAGTTGTGCTCTCTTCACGACATCATCCTGGATTTGTCTTACACTCCATACGGCTTCGCAAAGAAACCAATGCTGGTCAGGGTCTTCTAGACCAGTTCCTTTGAAGATCGGTAGCTTCATATTAGTCTTTGCCATTGTCCTATTAAGTGGGGTAGCGCTCGGATTGGTGCGTGGTTGCTGTAACGGGCTCTGTGCAGTGAAAACAAATGGGCTTATCGGAGTAGACATACTGGGCTGAGTATTCTGCGGGGTGGGCTATGTTGCGGGTGGGTTATGAGATAAGGGTGGCGCAGTATCTGTAGCCGGTGGGTTCTGAGGTGTAAATGGTGGAACGGATTCGTTTTCAAGGTCACAAGGAATCTCGGTATCTATATGGAGTCTAGGGCCTCCAAGATTCTTATTAAATTTATATCTCTTCCCACTTCTAAGATTATGGGTGTCTTCATCAGAATCACTATATATACTGTTTACCATGACAAACTTGAGAATATTACTGCATTCTTAAAAAACCTTTCTTAGCTAACAACATCTTAATGTATAGACTGAGATTGTTTAGGTACTTACCTTGGAATCCTTAGAAAAAATATGCTTTTGCTTGGCTGTAGGATTTGAGTGTGTCTACAACAAATTCTGTTACGAAGCCTTCTAGCATGCGATCGACCCAAAAATCAACTATGCGTGTCTTTGGGCTGTCTATCGCTTTGAGCTGCATTATGAGCTCGAGAGTCCACTTTGTAGGAACTCCTCCTTGAAAATAGGTTTTCTTTCTTGCAATATGCGAGATCCACTCGTGCAACTCGTTTGGAAATGATGCCCAAAAAATCTCGTGAAGATATCTATTCAACCACTGTTTGTTAGATAGACGCGGATATCTATTCTCTTGCCTTGCAAAGTCTCTTACGGTCTTGTCGCACCAAGCTTGGATTTCTGTCTTTTCAGGATGCCAATTGTTGGAGCCTTCCGAGAACTGATATTCTTCGTCACACATCATGATTGCAACTCATCACGGATTCTAGCGCGGAAACGGAACCATTTGTTGGCTTAACTGATGCTGACCCAGAGGTTTTCAATAAGACCCAGGTTCTTCGCGGCTTCCCTTTGACCAACAAAACCCCTTCGCACCGGCCCTTTCGGCAACAACCTGCGAGCAGGTTGAGGTCTCACTCGAGGTGTATCTATGGGGTACTGCGGAATCAGGTTTCCACAGTATGTGATGAGTTGTTTGGACAGATGTACTGCATATCGCAACAGGGGGTATGCGCTGCGAGGCGAGACTGTGCGGCGATGGACAACATCGCGTTCCGCACCACTAAGTCCTTCTACCGCGGGAATTCTACTGAGACTGCGAACAATCCAGTTCAACTTTATACTTGGAGTACACGAAAACGGTTAAGGTGTTGAACTGAGTATCACTCATCCACTCATTCATGCACTGAAATGAATATTACTCTAACATTCGTTTATACACTTAGAATGTTTACTATTTAAGCATCTACCGCAGATGCAAATCACTATCATTCATTTGTCTACTGCGCATAGGAAAGTACTTAAGCAATCTCTTAACACTTGAACAATAACTGATTCACTGCTTTCCGAAGCAAAGCTAAGTATTAACCATTCATCTATTCATGTAGACTTAACATATCATCTCCATACTCTCCTGATGGCAAATGCATACAAAAGTCTTCACATAACATAATGCAAGGAAATATTCAGATATTCATCTACAGAAAATAGATAAATGCAGGATGTGTGCAAGAAGATGAGGGTCACTTTAGATGCAATGCTACTTTTTTCAAAACTCATTCCTGATACATAAAACATAACACGTTTCTGATATTTAGCACTTGCCATGGTAAGACCCGAGCCTAACATGTCATTGGAAATGTAGGATAGGTAACCATAACGCGTACGCGTTATATAAATACAAAACGCGTACGCGTTATGTAGTTACAAAACGCGTACGCGTTATGTAAATCTAAAATGAATTTAAATACACAGTCCCGACGATTCCCGACCACCCACGGCACTCACGCATCAGAAACGCAAAATAGACCCGGATGAGGACGGTTTGTGGCCCACTCAAGTATCGGTGTTGCTCGATTTAGCTGGAGGGGAGACAAAATCACCGGTGGATTGTCATCTAATCAGGTAATTCATTCACCCATACCATTTTTTGTCATTTCTTAACCTAAATTACTATTTTTTTATTGTTTAAAACAACCTAGTTTTGTAATATTGATAAAATTGGGAATAACCCAATCTCTAATTAAATTCACATCTCCCTCAACCAAGATGAGTGAATAATTAAAATGAATCCCTTTTCAAAAAATCAAAAATTCATAATCCAACCAAAAATTGAAAAAAATAAAACTCCCCCCTTTCTACAATGTATTCATATAAGTCACCCGACACGAGGACACGGGACACGAGTGTCCCCACCAGGCTTCAAATTTGAAGCCTTCAGGCCACTTCAAATTTTACCCACACGTCATAGAAGGCCACTTCAAATTTTACCATGAAAAAAAAATTTAATTTCATGGTAAGCCCTTCAATAATTAAATTAACCACTACTGTTTAAAATTGCAACAGAAGGGTAGCTTCAAATTTCACCCATCAACAATTTTTAGTGGGAAATTGGGAATGCGGCTACTAGATAGGTGACTTGGGAGTGGGACTCGGTTACTCTCCAATATCCACGTGTTCGATCATCCATGGATCATGGACCATTGGGCCTCTAATAATATCATTGAGCAACTTATGTGGATGGGATTACACTGAGTAGCCCATGGCTTGAACGCTTCGAAGTTCTCATGTTTGTAGCGAGCGCTTACGTGTTTAACACATTTAATGGAATCAACAAAATTATTAAACCTGGTAGGTGGCTCATACGTGTTGTTGCTAGCGGGCTTACCAAGTTACAAGTTATCACATACTAATTCGTGAATGCTAACTCCGTGAGTTAATTGAGTATTCAATGTATAATATATTATGTTAATGTGCCCCCACGAATTTGGCATTTCAGACAAAATCCACAATCCATAAACTTCTTGTAATGTTGCAGGTTGTTGCTCCTGCTCGTGGCCCCTACCTATAGCCCTGTGTTTTCTTTGTTGTATCAAGTTAATCCTACCGTCTACGGCTTCCAGCCTCACACCCTATGTTTTCTTTGTTGTATCAAGTCAATCCTGCAGCTCCTGAGTTCCACCTTTTGTTTTCTTTGTTGTATCAAGTCAATGCTCGAATTCCATGCTTCCATGGCTCCGACCATCAATATATAATATTGCATGAATAGAAACAAGCTTTTTCTTATACCCCTATTCCACTATGGTTGAGCTACTTCCAAGTTCCACCTACCCTATCTCCTCTAGTCCTCTAGGAGAGTTTGCGAAATATGGTTGTGTTATATGACATATATAATGTTTAGTGCTTCTATATCCACTGAAAAATAAAGCCTCTCAACTTTACTACGTCAGTAAACATTGAAATTTTGATGTACTATTACATTTTCAAATGAAAAGAATAACTTATTTTTACATGGCAGCATTGAAGGGTTCAATATCTCATAGCCCTTCATAGTGAAATGGGACCCCACCCTTCAAATTTGATCCCTGGTCCCCACTAGACACGGTGACCCCCGGAATTAGGACATGTAGGACACGGTGACCCCCAGAATTAATATATTTTTAAAATATATTAAAATTAAAAAATATAGACATATAGATCCAATAAAATTTAACATTTACAATTACAAATATTCAATAGAAATTACATTTACAATTACAAATATGAAATATTCAATAGAAATTAGATCATTCACAAATCACAACACATTTGTCATTCACAATCACAAATCACAATGAGACATTGAGACACATATATGCAAACTCATTACTGCCCTGATCCTCCTCCTCCATGCCTGAATCAACAAACTCATCACTGCCCAGATCCTCCTCCTCCTCCTCCTCCTCCTCTCTGCCAATCTGACTAACTTACTTTTTAATTGTCAAATGTTTAATTTTAAGTTTTAAATGTATGTAAGTGAATGCCATTAAATTGCTTACTTGAGTTTGATTTAATACATGTTCAATTTTGAAGAGACGTCATTATATACCATGTATATGTTTCTAATGATTTTCGTATTAATGTCTTTATTGCAGTTGCGGCTATGGATACCAATGCCGAGATATTGATTGAGCTTGCCCACTTGAGGGGCATAAGTGCAGCTTTTAGTGGTGGTGACAGGATTCGTCGTTCGCTTACATCAACCTTGGATGCAATTGTGGACACCATTTCACAATCTACCAATGTACTATATGATATTGCATCTTACAGAGAAAGAAAAAGACAACAATATGCTGATGGGCTAGACTACAATGCAATAAAAAAGTTGAAAATATCCAAAGAGCTCATATTTGCATTGTTTAGGGACCCTCGGACGGGGGAAATCCCAAATGCAAACAGGCCGCATATCTCCATTGAGTGGTGCACGTTTCAACCATTTGTTGATAACTGGATGGACAGATGGTACATGGTTTTTGATATGCCACCACACAACAACAGAGAAATTCCCTTATATTTCCTTCGAAAGATGTATGCAGAGTTCGTGTTGCATAAACACGTTAACTATTTTGACATCTTGCAGTTTCAGGGGATCGGTGGGGGGATGCCCCAAAACCGACCCAATGCCAGGATTCGAGACCAGGATCGCCCTATCCCTGCACCTCGCAGGCAGTTGCCTGGGCTAGATGTCCCACCTGCACATCGTATTATTCCGCAGACACGGGATGCATTTTTGAGTTTGGCACGGGCAGTTGTTCACCATGGCACGATGGTTCAACATATGGGTGAGGAAGGGACATCTGTCCCTGGTGTGGTACATACACCAGCTCGTCACCATGCAGGACCATCAACTAGTGCAGGACCATCAGGACCATCCACTAGTGTAGGACCATCAGGACCATCCACTAGTGCAGGACCATCGACACATCCCCATCCTAGTCTTTATCCTCACAAGTGCACATCATGTGGTCGTCCCTGCTATGGTCTTGCCTCAGATGTTGCCTTCAGTGGGTTTTTGAGAGAGGTATGTTGATGGTTAATTGTAATAAATTCTTCATTTATTTTCGTCTTTGTACACATATATATAGTTTAAGCTAATATATTAATTTTGTGAACTTGCAGTTGATGCTTTATGCCGGTAGCGACGCCCCAGAGCCGGATGTTCCAGACTCTACAGGGGGGCATGATGCTACCCATTTGGTAGGCCCATCTTATATACCACCTATTTCCGTATCTCACACCGAGGTAAACATTTTAAAATTTCAGTTTTTTAATACTTGTTAATTTGTTAATTTCCACATACTTTACATTTTAGTTCATTAATGCTATCTACGGTCTAATATTTACAATTATTAAACTTGCAGATGGCAGATCCTTCACTGGGGCAAGGTAATGTGGAGGTAGTACCCATGGTCATACCGTCCCATGAAACATCTGGGCTCCAGGTAAACAATTAAAAATGACATTTTTTAAATACATGTTTGTTTGTTGAATCATGCATGTCTAACTACATGAACACTTGCTGACTGTAGGCACCATCCGAGACATTTGGACCATTGCCTGGATTTGTATCTCCCTCCAGTCCATTCGTGAACAAGGGTCGTGTGTATGTGAGGCGTTCTACTCCTAGAAAGACTCCAGATGCCCACGACCATGGGCTTACTCACACCATGGTAATGTATATCCTTCGATGATATTTGTTGTTTAACTTGAAATCCAGTGCATAAATCGTTTTTGTTAATGTTTGAATTGCATGTTTACTGCATCAGGAACCCGAGTTGTCTACTGAAAACTTCGCATCGATGGTTGATGCAGCAGTTAGTGCCGCATCTGCAATGGCAACTGATCACACACAGGTATGTAACTATTTCAACATTATCTTTACATAGTTTATTATTGTTGTCTATTGTTTATTCATGCATTTCTAACTATTTCAACATTTTTTCATTGTAGCCACCACCAGCAGGAGCAGTTCCTGGCCCCCCTGGTTCGACCATCCTGGATGTTCAACCAACGGCTCCATCTACTACACAAGCAACGCAATCTCCTTTGTCAGTTGAGGTGAGATGTCCTTCAGTGACCAAGTGTTTCATGCACTTTCTATGCACCAGTTGATAATTGTTGAGCTAATGTATTAGTGTACATAGTTAGTTGAATTTAACAATTGATATTTAATTTGCAGGATCCAGAGATGCACATTGATCCTAGAGATGTGCCTAGAGGATCAACGTCGGGAAAGAACAAGAGGAAGCTTGAGTTTTGATAGTTTTGGATAGTTTTGGACACATGTGCTTTTGGATACTTTTTGTATATATATGTACTTTTCGATACATTCAGTTTTGGAGACATGTACATTGAATTTATTGTGCATGTACTTTTGGATACATGTACATTGACTTCATTGGATACATGTACTTTTGGATATACATGTAATTTTGGAGACATGCACTTTTGTATACTTTTGGATATATATGTACTTTTGGATACATGTACTTTTGGAGACATGCACATTGACATTTCACTTATAAATGAATGATACATTTCACTTTGTATTTTTTCTTCGGTTTCCACGTGTTCTTGTGTCAATCTAATGTGTTGATTTGTGTGGATGATCTATTACTCATGAATGCACTATGTCAAAAGAACAAACTATTATATTCAAAGGTTTCAACGAATTCACTACATGCATGCACTAATTGGTATCTAATTAAAATTTGTGATTTTGGATGATCATTACAAGTTATGTCAAAGTTCTTGCTCGTGTAATTTAATCAAACTAAAAGCAATACAATGTTTTTCAAGGTTTCAACGAACTCACTCATGCACACCCATTGCCATCAACTACCAATGAAAGTCTAACATTATGAGGTTCTTCTTTAAAAATGGGTAATATTTCCTTGATGATCGTAAATTGAGAACCATTTGTAGCCACTCATATAATACCATCTTCACTTATCTTTGTACATGATAATCCATAAAATGTGCTATGTTTTTTAACCTAAACAATCATCAAAAACCTAGAATTATAGGGATATGACAAAGAACCTTATGGGGCACCTTATATATTACCTAATTAGTTCAATATCTATTGATCCCACATTCATGGCATTTTAAATTTGTTGCATGCTGTCCATAATATATCATTTGATCATAATTAGGACATGCACCAATTGTTTGATACTCCTTTCTTGTATCTTTCATAAGGGCACACAATTCTCAATATGTGCAAGGTAAAGTATTTGATGGTTATAGGAAAATATTACCTAACAATCTATAAGAAAAAATCAATTTATGTACTAAATAATGGATATCGCAATGTAGTTATTACAATCACAAAAAATATTAAAAACTTATATTTATCATTAGAGTTATTGTGTATACATTAGGATCTTTGTCATACCATTGTTTGAAATGTCATTCAATACCTTCAATTTTATCAACATCAAATTAGTAGACAAAGTGACTCATCTTTGATCTCTTGTATAGGCCTTTGTGTGCCTTATCAATAAGATGCACATCATGAATATTATCATAGGTCTCATACATAGGTGCATCCTCATCCATGCAAACAAAGGTGTCATGGATCAACCTATTATCCCTTTATTCTCAATAATATTAGTATCATTATCTTCCATAGGATCAAATTCAACTCCATCACCCCCATTATTGCTACTCTAAATTGCAGCCTTAGGAGTTTTGATCATGTGTTTTTGTCTCTTTAGGAGTTTTGAAATATTCTACTCTTTCAAAAATAATATGGAAGTTCAAATATTTAAAAGTGGCTTAAATTATAAAATGGGCGGAAATTCACCAAGTGTCCCTGAACGACATTTTCATGCGACTTGCAACTCGACATAACTCAGAAACCGGACGTCGGACCGATGAACCGTCGACTCCGTTGGTCTCCTGGCGTGCAATTACCTCTAGGGGGCCCTCTCCCTCATCTCCCCATGGCCCAGTGGCTTCATTGTGCATTCATTTCGTAAACTAGGGTTTTGCTCAGTTTAATTGCATGCAATCTCGCATTGGTGGGTCAACTCTGCAAAAACCTCCCCCGAGCCAGTGTTGGCAGTGTTCCCATGTCGGCATTGCCCACACACACTTGTAGGAGCCAACGGCACACAATCTTCCTGCTCCGTTTGCTTTTTGGCTCCTAGACGGAAATTCACCAAGTGTCCCTGAATGGAATTTTCATGCGACTTGCAACTCGACATAACTCGAAAATCGAACGTCGAACCGATGAACCGTCGACTCCGTTGGTCTCCTGGCGTGCGATTACCTCTAGGGGGTCCTCTCCCTCGTCTCCCCATGGCCCAGTGTCTTCATTGTGCATTCATTTCGTAAACTAGGGTTTTGCTCAGTTTAATTGCATGCAATCTCGCATTGGCGGGTCAACTCTGCAAAAACCTCCCTCGAGCCAGTGTTGTCAGTGTTCCCACGTCGGCATTTCCCACACACACTTGCAGGAGCCAACGGCACGCAATCTTCCTGCTCCGTTTTCTTTTTGGTTCTCGGACGGAAATTCACCAAGTGTCCCTGAACGACATTTTCATGCGACTTGCAACTCGACATAACTCGGAAACCGGACGTCGGAACGACGAACCATCGACTCCGTTGGTCTCCTGGCGTGTGATTACCTCTAGGGGGCCCTCTCCCTCGTCTCCCCATGGACCAGTGGCTTCATTGTGCATTCATTTCGTAAACTAGGGTTTTGCTCAGTTTAATTGCATGCAATCTCGCATTGGTGGGTCAACTTTGCAAAAAACTCCCCCGAGCCAGTGTTGGCAGTGTTCCCACATCGGCATTGCCCACACACACTTGCAGGAGCCAACGGCACGCAATCTTCCTGCTCCATTTGCTTTTTGGCTCCCGGACGGAAATTCACCAAGTGTCCTTGAACGACATTTTCATGCGACTTGCAACTCGACATAACTCGGAAACCGGACGTCGGACCAACGAACCGTCGACTCCGTTGGTCTCCTGGCGTGCGATTATCTCTAGGGGGACCTCTCCCTCGTCTCCCCATGGCCCAGCAGCTTCATTGTGCATTCATTTCGTAAACTAGGGTTTTGCTCAGTTTAATTGCATGCAATCTCGCATTGGTGGGTCAACTCTGCAAAAACTTCCCCCGAGCCAGTGTTGGCAGTGTTCCCACGTCGGCATTGCCCACACACACTTGCAGGAGCCAATGGCACGCAATCTTCCTACTCCATTTGCTTTTTGGCTCTCGGACGGAAATTCACCAAGTGTCCCTGAACGACATTTTCATGCGACTTGCAACTCGACATAACTCGGAAACTAGACGTCGGACCGACGAACCGTCGACTCCGTTGGTCTCCTGGCATGCGATTACCTCTAGGGGGCCCTCTCCCTCGTCTCCCCATGGCCCAGTGGCTTCATTGTGCATTCATTTCGTAAACTAGGGTTTTGCTCAGTTTAATTGCATGCAATCTCGCATTGGTGGGTCAACTCTGCAAAAACCTCCCCCGAGCCAGTGTTGGAAGTGTTCCCACATCGGCATTGCTCACACACACTTGCAGGAGCCAATGGCATGCAATCTTCTTGCTCCGTTTGCTTTTTGGCTCCCGGGCGGAAATTCACCAAGTGTCCCTGAACGACATTTTCATGCGACTTGCAACTCGACATAACTCGGAAACCGGACATCGGACCGACGAACCGTCGACTCCGTTGGTCTCCTAGTGTGCGGTTACCTCTAGGGGGCCCTCTCCCTCGTCTCCCCATGGCCCAGTGGCTTCATTGTACATTCATTTCATAAACTAGGGTTTTGCTCAGTGTGGGAGTGTGCAATTTTTGCACACGGGGGCCAACTTTGGAAAATCATCCACCGGGAAAGTATGGCTAGTGTTCCTAGCCTGAATCTGTCTAGACACACTTGCAGTACTCCCCGGAACCCGGTTTTATTGCACTGTTGGAGTTCTATGCCCCCGGTAGGTATCCAACAGGTGTCCCTGAAGGCCTTCTGGTAGTGAGACGGGACGAGCCATAGAATGAAGACCATGGCTCGGATCGACGAACCGTCAACTCCATTGGATTCAGCACACCGGGATAGTGCTAGGGGTTCCCCTCCCCTCCTACCCGGTGGCCCATGTGTCAACTTGCAGGTCCATCTTGGAAACTAGGGTTTTGCTCAGTGTGGGAGTGTGCAATTTTTGCACATGGGGGTCAACTTTGGAAAATCATCCACCGGGCGGGTATGGCTAGTGTTCCTAACCCGAACCTGTCTAGACACACATGCAGGACTCCCCGAAACGCAGTTTTGTTGCACGGTTGGAGTTCTATGCCCCCGGTAGGTATCCAGCAGGTGTCCCTGAAGGCCTTCTGGTAGTGAGACGGGATGAGCCATAGAATGAAGACCGTGGCTCGGATCGACGAATCGTCGACTCCGTTGGATTCAGCACACCAGGATAGTGCTAGGGGTGCCCCTCCCCTCCTACCCAGTGGCCCATGTGTCACCTTGCAGGTCCATCATGGAAACTAGGGTTTTGCTCAGTGTGGGAGTGTGCAATTTTTGCACACGGGGGTCAACTTTGGAAAATCATCCACCGGGCGGGTATGGCTAGTGTTCCTAACCCGAACCTGCCTAGACACTTTGGAAACTAGGGTTTTGCAGGTCCATGATGATGATGATGGTGATGATGATGAAGATGTTGATGATGATGGCTTGGTCTAAGGTGGTGCTCTCAAATAGCTAATTCATTATGAAATATTTAACAAGACATGAATTAAATTTAATATAAGTGTATTGTTTAATATAGTGAGCATGAATTGAATTAATTTTGTTGGGTGAAGCCAATAACCAACATGATGAACATAATATAATTTTAGGGTTTACTGATCATATGTAAAAAATGGCATATTCATAAACTTGACATACAAGAGAACTTTTGGCATATTTATAAACAACGTAAACGTAAATTTGGCATATCAAGAACGCAAAATTGACATATTCATATGAAACATAGATGTGAAAATTGAGCATATATCAATATTTAATTACAAATAGTATAAATAGTATAGTATTAAAAGTATGTAACGTACCTCATCATGCTAGATCCCACCTATTATCATACAACCAAGCCCTCCAGATCATCTCTTATACTGATGGTCTCCATTAGTCTCTCGTGCTCTGTATCCGGTAAGAAGTAGCATACCTTCGATGTATTTCGACTAGGCATTGTTCGTACCTGAAGGTTTGTTCCAATGATTAAGTTGGTAAAGTGATAGACACTTGCACCTGGTTTGTAATCCCTGTAAACAAATCCACCCTTCTTTCTTCCATTGCTGTCCCGTGTCAAGTATTCATCTTTAACAACCATAGACCCAGTTGGAAAGTGGTTGTTTTCATCGTTAGTCATGGACACAATGAGGGTTTTCTTTCCATCTATACAGCGTGCCAACTAGTATTCATCACCCCATTCAGTATCTTTTGAGTCAACCACTGCGTATATGTGCCCTGCATTATATGATTGTAGGTATATGATCAAAATATTTTTCGTGCGATACAAGGCCATTAATGTGCATTTGAAGACTACGTAAAAAAACAAAAAAATGTTAAGGAAATGCATCATACCGGGTTGTACAAGGTCTAAGACATGATCAAAATCTGCAGAAATAGATGATTGGTATTCTTCCAACGGAGTTAACTCAACAATTGCACGCTGATCAAGTGGAAGTGATATGCGATCCCATCCATCAACCCAATCCAATGATTCACACCCATCCCAGTCACCATCACAACAAGGCGGGCAAAAACAAGTGAGTTTTCTGGTCCAAATTTCAAATACTGGGTTATCAGAGATTCGAACCGAATGAAAGCCACGAGTCCCAGGCACAGTCTTGCATTCCCATGCATGTGAACAATCTATGTCTACCACCTCCCAAAAAATTCTCTCCACATGTCTCTTTATTGTGGATTCTACTCGCATAGTTGATTCCTCTCCCATTACTGACGTGCACCACCTGACTATAGATTGAGCATTTAGAATAGTAGATTCTGTAGATACTTTCAATTCCTCTCTTCGTAGGGCTGTTTTGACACATGCTCCGGCTCCATCATGCTCTCCTTTATCATGCCCAGTCTCAAAATAGTTCCACATATGTGGCACTTTGTAGTTTTTATGCAATGAACACAACCACTGAAATATGTGTGCATTTTTGAACTGACCAGCACACCCATCAGACCAAATCCAGTGTCGATCCATCTGTATGTTCCTTCCTTTCAAGTGATCATAGAACATGATGAATTAATGACGTACATAGTGGAAGTCGTGGCACCTATCATCACTTATGTAGAAGTGATATTCCTTCAGAATTTCTCTTTGCTCTTCAGTGCTATTTGGGCCATGCCTATATGTGATATGGACCATCAAGGAAACCTGCTCATAGTGATAATACTGAATTTGGATCTCATTTTGAGGTTGCAGAGTGTAGTTCTCGGCAAAATCATCAACTGGAAGTATAGTACCAAGGGGAAATGTATCTCTGCATATTCTAAACTTCTCATCCTGCCATCGTGCCACGTGGACATGTTGAACATATTGATGTGTCTTTTCAATAAATTCCTTGATGAAGTCACTAACTTGTACTTGGTGACACAAAATGATATCAATGTCAGTTTTTTGTTGTAAGTAAGGATTGAAATGTAACCGTTACAACATAATTTTATAGATATAAATGCATACCTGAGATGTCACCAATTGTATTTTTTTGCTTTCTTTCCCTGGGACTATTTCATAGTTGATATATTTGAAACTTTTCATGTTTGTAACCATTTTCCCAAATTCACTGTCTCCATTCTCGTGCATACATTGGCTCAATAATGCCATTCCAGCACAGTTGGAGCATGTTCCATCCAAACAAGATTTTGCATAGTATGTTTGCCCCTCGGGCCTATTGCACATGATGCTATGAATGAATTCTCTTGATGAAGTCGATGGTATTGTCATGGAGAAATCCTGCACAATGTTAGTATGAAACACACGACGAATGTACAAAAATGTTTCATAGTAATATTCATATTCTACATGGTATCTACAACAACAAGTGTTACGAAGAGTATTTATTCTAACATACCATGGCTTACATTTCTCAAAAGATCTTTGCCCCAAGTTCAATTGTCTATGCTCAATCCTAAATTTCTCGTAAATTTATGTCTGTGTTATATCAAGAAGATGCTTAGTATGTGGTTCACGATCCTTTGAACCCCTTCTTAGTTTTAGTACATCCTTTCGGTTTGAACAAGGCCTTGTGTGATCATGCCAAAAATTGTGCACTAGTCCCTTTACTGCATCAACTAGCTTCATGTCACGACGTGGCAACCGACCAACAAAGGCCCAAAAATCTGTCTGATCGGTTGTGTCAAGATGTTCTCTTCTAATAGAATACCTACGGAGGGTTTTTACATTCAAATTAACTAGTTCGGATGTAGGCCTGAGAATACGAAGGGCCCTAGTGTTCTTATTTGCAATTGATTGTGACAACACACGACGAGCAGCATTGCGGTCCTTTGAACGTGTGTTCTTACCAATTTTACCAAATGCATCTACTAGGCTTTTAACTATATGAGAACTTGGTTCAGAATTCTTTATCATCTTTATCCCTAACTTTTTCCTAACAACATTCATGCTCCTAGATTTTAACAATGATAAAAATAATCTACATTTATCTCCATCACATTTAGAAACAAAATATTTATCAAGTATCTGTTGAGTTTGATAAGCAATACTACGTTTAGATAGCATACCTTCAATGGAATTCATAAGTCTTTCGTCAACTTGTATACGCTTCGGAGTTCTTCGATGTGTGCTTGCTAATGGAGGTAAGGGGGTTGGAATTGTACCATGTAGCGCATCACCAAGATGCTCTGGCGTTTCAGTAGTAGCTTGGTGTCCTTCATTCTCTTCCTGGTAGTTGGATGGTGGAAGTCCAACATCCTCATCGATGTTCTGTGGAAGTCCAACATCCCCTTGTGGAAGTCCAACATCCTCATCGATGTTCTGTGGAAGTCCAACATCCCCTTGTGGAAGTCCAACATCCTCATCGATGGTGTGGATAACATTCTCTTCTTCAACAGTAGGCAAAATGTCCAATGCATCTCTGACTTCATCGCTTGTATAACCACGTCTGGATAGCAAATTGGGTGTTTCTTCGTGAGCTTCATCTTGAGATGGTAACTTATCACTTTGACTTGAAGTGGGAATTGAAACATCCCCTAATGAGCACCTACGTTTTGCTTCTTGATTACTTCCATGGGGTGCTTGTTCAACAACTATTGTGGAAATTGAAGGTCCCTCTTGTCGTGGATTAATAGGATGAACTGTGGTATCCTCTACAATTGGATTTGGATTAGTTTCCAAAGAAAGCCTCCGATTCATCATGTATATTCTTTTCTTTTCTTTCTCTTCTTCAATGACTTCTTGAGGTCTCTTCTTCCTTGTTGATTTGTTTACTCGGTTACGTGCATTCCCCATCACCACAATGATCAATTCAATATAGTTTGTTTTTGTTGCTCCTCAATTACAAGCTCTTCAATAATAAGCAAATGGAAGTTCTTCCTTGTTGGTCTTGAAGCTTGATATCTTATCTTGTGTTCTCCTCAAATATAGGCAAAATGAATCTTTCAAAGGCCTTATCTTTGGTGTTATTCAATTGGAGATTCTTCAAGCTTGCTGATTATTTTCTTCAAATATGGCCATATAACCCAACACCACACTGAGCAACCATGAAAGATGTCCTCAATGCTGCACCTGCATAAAAAAAAATGATGGAGTTGGTGTAGAATGTGAAAATTTCCAATGGCGGGCTCGTGTTGTTCGAAAAATCGCGGGACTGTTAATTTGGTTCAAACAGAGTGAAGTTGCTCTCGGACAGCAACAATCCACTATTTGTGGAGTTACAAAACGCGCACGCGTTATATAAATAAAAAACGCGTACGCGATATGTAGTACAAAAACGCGAACGCGATATAGTCAAGCACAATAAATAGGTTAGGTGCACGGCTAGGGCAATGAACAAAATCAAAAGAAAACTAATAATTTATATGGTTACATACAAAACAAATGTTTTGTATGGTTTAATACCCCCTAGCTCTCTCCCAATAATCCCTAGATACCCCTTATCTCTTTCTAAATATCTGTCCCTCATTCTCCCTACATCCCTCCCTACATGTTTCTTTCTCTCCCTTACTCCAGCCATGTCTCTACCACCCCATTCTCCATCTCTCCACCTTCTCTTTATCTTCGTCACTATCCCTCCCTATAGCACTCTCTCCCTTCTTCTCCCTTAATCCCTAACCCTCTACGCCTTTATCCCTCCCCCCTGCCCTCTCTGTCTTACCTTGTTCCTAGAGCCCCTCCCCCATAAAGGCCTTTAGACCCTCTTCTAAACATTAATCCCTAAGTGCATAAGTGCACAAGATGATGAGGAGGAGGAGGGTGATGACAATGAAGATGATCATGATGTAGATGAAGATGATAAAGATGATGATGAGGAGGAGGGTGATGACAATGAAGATGATCATGATGCAGATGAAGATGATAAAGATGATGATGTTGATGAAGATGATGGTGATGATGATGAAGATGTTGATGATGATGGTGATGGTGATGTTCGGATGATGATGATGATGATGATGATGATGATGATGGTGACATGATGGAGATGTGTTGATGGGGAACCTAGAGATGACCATGATGATGAAGATGGTGATGGTGATGACGATGAAGATTTTGATGATGATGCTGATGGCGATGATGATGAAGATGTTGATGATGATGGTGATGGTGATGTTTAGATGATGATCATGATGATGTTCAGAAGATCATGATGGTGATGATGATGGAGAAAATGACGATGATGGATATGTTGATGAGGAACCTGCAGATGCCAATGATGATGATGATGGAGATGTTGATGAGGAACCTACAGATGCCAATGATGATGGTGATGATGATGAAGATGTTGATGATGATGGTGCTGGTAATGATGATGATGATGATGATGATGAAGATGATGGTGACATGATGGAGATGTTGATTTGATGAGGAAGATGATGATGATGATGATGATGATGATGGTGATGATGATGAAGATGTTGATGACGATGATGATGGTGATGAAGATGATGGTGATGAAGAAGATGATGATGATGGAGATGTGTTGATGGGGAACCTAGAGATGACAATGATGATGAAGATGGTGATGGTGATGACGATGAAGATGTTGATGATGATGCTGGTGGTGATGATGATGAAGATGTTGACGATGATGGTGATGGTGATGTTTAGACGATGATCATGATGATGTTCAGAAGATCATGATGGTGATGATGGTGGTGATGATGGAGAAGATGACGATGATGGATATGTTGATGAGGAACCTACAGATGCCAATGATGATGATGATGGAGATATTGATGAGGAACCTACAGATGCCAATGATGATGGTGATGACGATGAAGATGTTGATGATGATGGTGCTGGTAATGATGATGATGATGATGATGATGATGATGATGATGGTGACATGATGGAGATGTTGATCTGATGAGGAAGATGATGATGATGATGATGATGATGATGATGATGGTGATGATGATGAAGATGTTGATGACGATGATGATGGTGATGAAGATGATGATGATGAAGAAGATGACGATGATGGAGATGTGTTGATGGGGAACCTAGAGATGACAATGATGATGAAGATGGTGATGGTGATGACGATGAAGATTTTGATGCTGATGCTGATGATGATGCTGATGATGATGAAGATGTTGACGATGATGGTGATGGTGATGTTCAGATGGTGATGATGATGATGATGATGATGATGATGATGGAGATGTTGATGAGGAAGAGGGAGATGACAATGATGATGAATATGTTTATGGTCATGAAGATGATGATGATGGTGATGGTGATGATGATGGAGATGTTGAAGATGATGGAGATGGTGATGAAGATGATGATGATGATGATGATGGTGAAGATGATGAAGAAGATGACGATGATGGAGATGTTGACCTGATGATGATGAAGATGATGATAATGGTGATGATGATGAAGATGTTGATGTTGATGATGATGGTGATGAAGATGATGATGATGGAGAAGATGATGATGATGGTGATGACGATGAAGATGTTGATGATGATGGTGATGGTAATGATGATGAAGATGATGATGATGATGATGATGGTGATGGTGATGGTGATGTTTAGATGATGATGATGATGATGATGAAGATGATGGTGACATGATGGAGATGTTGATCTGATTCAAGGAAGATGATGATGATGATTATGATGATGGTGATGATGATGAAGATGTTGATGATGATGATGATGGTGATGAAGATGATGATGATGAAGAAGATGATGATGATGGAGATGTTGATGTTGATGGGGAACCTAGAGATGACAATGATGATGAATATGGTGATGGTGATGGTGATGGTGATGACGATGAAGATTTTGATGATGATGGTGATGGTGATGATGATGAAGATGTTGATGATGATGGTGATGGTGATGTTTAGATGATGATCATGATGATGTTCAGAAGATGATGATAATGATGATGGAGATGTTGATTTGATGAGGAATATGATGATGATGATGATGGTGATGATGATGAAGATGTTGATGATGACGATGATGGTCATGAAGATGATGATGATGATGAATATGATGCTGATGGAGAATATGATGCTCACAACTCCCTCTAGTCTCTCTCTCCCCTACCATCAATCTCTCTCTCTCTCTCTCTCTCAAACACACACACATACACACACATTATGTCACTTTCCATTCTCAAACCCATCCCCCCTCCATCCATATCTATCTCCAACTTTCTCCCTCCATCCCTCACCCTACCTTCTCTCCCTCCCTCTCTCATCACCTGTCTCTCACCTTCTATCCCTCCTTCATGTTATCTTTCCCTCAACCTATCCCAATCTCTCCATCACTCCCTCTCTCTCACACACTTTATGTCCCTTCTCCCTCCTCTCTCTCTCTCTCTCTCTCTCTCTCTCTCTCTCTCTCCATCGCCACCACTCCCTACATGTCTCCCACCAACACTTTATGTCCCTCCCTTCCTATCTCTCATTTCGTTCTATCCCCATCTATCTCTCACTCCCTCCAAATCCATTCCTCCCCATTGTCCCTCTCCCTCCCTCGCTCTATGTCTCCCCCTCCCTTGTATTCTTTATTTCTCTCTCACATCCCCCTTGCCTCCATCCATTCCCCCTTGTCACTCAAGTCTCACTTTCAACTTCTAACCCTATACCTCTTCAGAACCTATTCTACTCCTAATAGTGCTCTCAAGCTCCACTTCCCTTCACCCCCTGTAGCCCATCATGTTCTCATTCCCTTCATCTCTCCCCACTCAAGCTTCCAACATCCTTCTAAGCCCTTGACCCTTTCTCACCCCTATTAAATATTAACCATAGATTCCCTTGACCCGTCCCCACCCTTTCTCAAATATTAAACAAAAATTCCCTTGAGTCTTCTACACCCCCTCTTTCTCAAGTATTAAACATGTATTTTATGATTTGAATAACGCGAGCGCGTTTTGTAACTATATAACGTGTACGTGTTATGTAGTTATATAACGCGTACGCGTTAAGTAGTTATATAACGTGCACGCGTTATGTAGTTATATAACGCGTACGCGTTATGTACATCTAAAAGCGCGGCAATATTTTTGAATTTAAACAGGCCGAGTCACATGCTCATATGTCAACAATAATCCTATGTGTATGCTTTGGAGTTTGCTTCGGTAATTCCAAACCTGTGCTATGTTAATGAAAAACCAAAGCTAATTGGGTATTTCTTCCAGTTTCTGGAGAAGCCTGTGCTTAGCCACTCATTACAATATGCTACACAGAGTCATTTTTGACGAAATCTTAGACACAAATAACATTTTTTCTGCAGATTCCAAATATGTAACTTTTATTTTGAAATATTAATTTTTCCTATTTTCTTTCAATTTCTTTTGTCCTACCTCCTTAACTCGTGAAACACACTATTAGTGTTTCTTCCATAACTTTTTCAATTCTCAATCATTTCAAAAAAAAATTGTATGGTGCACAAGAGGACACTAACCTCCACGTTCTATGAAAAACCCATTTCAAGATTTTTGCATTAAGACCTTCAAAGGCTCTACCCCCAAAAGAGGTACTATTTTCGAGGTTTGATCACTTAGACAATTATAAAAAAATTATAAAATTACTAATTTAATTTTCAAAAAATAATGGCGCACAAGTGTTATGTGTTCTCTACATGCATGCCGATTTTTGTAGCTTGATTCCATCATTTAGGCCCTCAAAGGCTCTACCCACAAAAACATATACCTTATCATTTGCCTGAAAAATAAAAAGTGTCTGTTAGGAAAAATGAAACTTGACATAGCTATGCAAATTTTCAATACATAAAAGTTATATATTCAGAAACGTGATTCAATTTTCTACATTTCATCTTTTTTACTCAATGCAAGATATTTTGCGTAAGTAGATCAAAAAATCCAAGTAAGTTGAGGGATGCTTGCTTTTTCAGTTTTCTATTGCATTTAACGCGCCAAAAGTGACCCTCATTAGCTTGCACTGACCCTGCAATCATACACAACAAGGTTCCACTCAATCACACAACACAATATTTAACGTGGTTCACTCCCTCGGGTGGGAAGCTATGTCCACAAGAACGGTTGTTATATATATCTTTAATGGGAAGGGGACAACCGCTCTTGGTCTGCGCACTTAGTTGCAGACTCTCTCTTCTCTCTTAGCTAGGTCTCTGCGCACATAGCTGCAGAGCCTTTACAATGGCTTCTTACTCAGAAAAGATATTACAATACATCAACAACAGAAGTAACCCCTTCCCTTACAAAAATGTCTTCTTTTATAGACCATGCCCGAAGGTCATGTCTTTACAATGCTGAAGACCAAAACCCTTAGGGTTTCCAAAACTGCTATGGTTTCTTCTAAACCGTCCTACTGGCCTTTGGTAGCGAGTGTGCTATCGTGGCAGTCTTCCACGCCTTTGTTCTATCGCTTTTGGCCTTCCTGTTGTGCGCACACCAACAGGTCATCTTCATCGAGCCGCCCTTCCACTAACGGACTTGTACGACTGGCTCAGCTCCCAGTCGCTTCCTTTGTAGACCGTTCGTCCTCTTAATGGCCTCGTACAATTGGCTCAGCCACCAGTCACTTTCTCACCGATGTTCTCCACTTAACGGTCTCGTACCACTAAGCATGCCCAGCTGTCGCTTTCCCTGAGTCGTTCTTCGCCTAACGATCTTGTACAATTGGCTTCCTTCCTGATATGCTCATACCCGCAGCTCGGCATCTTGGAGCATCTTTGCCAAAATTAGACCACCATTGGTCTATCCGGTACCTGTACCTATCCTTCGTCCAACATTCCGCTTTGCTGGCTCCACGTGGCCTGATCACTTCGCAGCACTGATCTTCGTTGTATTGCAAAAATTTGGTTGTTGCGCACAACTTCGCAGCATCCCCCATACTTGTACAAAATTATATCTTTTGTTGAGCTGCACTCAACTCCGCAGCTCAACCTCCTTGTGTTATCCAAAATTGCCCCAACTTGGGCTAGGCCCAACAGGCATGTCATGTGGGAGCGAATAAAGAAAGAGGAAGGTGATGAAATTCCAGTTCAGTGTTGAAAAGATCATCATGCTGAAACAAGATAGATGCACCAAAACATTGACGCAATTATGTTCACACTAGGTATCCGTCGTTCAATTGTGCCTTCAGCTTCAACACGGGTTCCTCTCGCAAGGGTGGATACTCCTTTCGGTGGTCAGCAAGGACGTTTCCCTGACATTCCTTATATTATGCTATGAGGGACAATGGGTATGGGTCTTGTTTTATTTTGGTTTGCCATTCACACTAGGTTATGGGGACACATAATAGTAGTAGTATTGTTAATTTTTTTCTCTTTGGATAGTTTTGTTATCAAGGCTTGTATCGAAAGTAATCTCGACATTAATGTAAGGGATATTAATTTTGGTAGTTCTGTAAATGAAAAGTGGAATTTCAAGTATGGTATGGGTCTCTTTTTGGTCAGTCAAAAGGTCTGAGGGTAGAGGGCTCAAGGGGAAAGATGGACAGTCAGTTATGGACCAATTTTGTTAAGATGTAAACTTTCTTTATATATAATATAAAAAATCTTCTTACTTACAAAAAAGAAAATGTATGGTCAAACCTTGTAAAATTTAGGTAAGTTAAAATGCTGATGATTTTATTTTTATTTTTTAAGTGTGATTAACTTTGATTTTTAAATGTTTATATTTTAGGAAATTGTTACATTTTCATGTATTATAATTATAATTTAATAAATACATTTTAAAGATATAATTACAATTTTTCTTTCAAAAATAATTTAAAAAAAAACTTTATTTTGAAATGAATATAAATGATTTCTCATTTAGATCTATGGTGATAAAACTACCTAAAGCATGATCATTTATTATCAAATATTGTTTTTTTTGCTTAAAAGCTAAAATCTCCTCCTCTTCTTAACAATAAGAATTCAATTATATTGAATCCCATTTTTTTAGTTCTTAAGTAAAAGAGAATAGGGTTGAGATGAGGCATGCTTCTCTAAGCAAAGTCAATAACTCTCAATAGTCAGTAATTAGTGTTCAACCTTTATAGATAATCATATAATTATTGCATTTCATGCTTGGTTTCTTATGTTTATGAACATATTTCTTTGAAATACTATTAACTTTTGCAATAATTCATTTTTACACGTTGATTATATTATATTTAGCGTCTTTTTGATTCATCCAATTTTGAGGTTGCATATGCTTGCAATTGCACATAAAACAATTGTTCCCTTGAAACAAAAGGTAATTGCTCCTGTCTTTAGCTAAAGTAGATGAGACATTACAAAATACTCCAAGTTTCTAGGTTTAGAAGTCTCTACTATCTACGATATTTATTTAGTTCTTAAGTAAAAGAGAATAGGGTTGAGATGATGCACACTTTTATAGTGTTCAACCTTTATAGATAATCATATAATTATTGCATTTCATGCTTGTTTTCTTATGTTTATGAACACATTTCTTTGAAATACTATTAACTTTTACAAGAATTCATTTTCACATGTTGATTATATTATATTTAGCGTCTTTTTGATTCATCCAATTTTGAGGTTGCATCTGCTTGCAATTGCACATAAAACAATTGTTCCCTTGAAACAAAAGGTAATTGCTCCTGTCTTTAGTTAAAGTAGATGAGACATTCCAAAATACTCCAAGTTTCTAGGTTTAGAAGTCTCTACTATCTACGATATTTCCAATTAACTTTTGTGTTTTTTTGTTGTAACACTTTGCTTGTCATAAATAATTTTTTTAATTATCTTTTATTTTGATAACATTATATAATTTGAAATTTTATATATAATTATTTAAAATAATTTAAAATTTAGAATGAACTTTCATTACAAGCATCTTTTATTTAAAATTAATAATCAAGATTTCAAATTAAATAAAGGGTTGCACTATTTTTCGAGTAATTTTTACAATTTAAAATATAGTTTTGTGCTATACATTTGGAGGAATGTGTATGGAAAATAATATTTAAAATAAAGCATTAAACATTATGATTTAATACTGGAAGTCATATTTAAAATAGAGCTACAAAATACCTCAAGATAGGAATTTCATAGAAATGTTAAAAAAAAAAGGGGAATTTCATAGAAATGTTGAAAAAAAAAGGGGAATTTCATAGAAATGTTGAAAAAAAAAGGGGAATTTCATAGAAATGTTAATTGATATTTTAAAAATACACGGTTGTTGGTTTTTTGATGGGTGACAAAGTGAGAAAATGAGTCATAAAGTTCTTTTAACAATTGAGAAAATAGTCATACTATTTTCTCAACTTTGATGTAAAATACCACTGAAAAGTGAAGAAATACTTTTTACTCTCATTTGAATTAGTTTTTTCTCATAGAACATATTAACTTATCCATACTATAACCTAACTAACTTATATGCCGCCTCATCCAAAAAATACAAATCATTAGACCACAATTGTTAGTTTCCATGAGAAGCTAACCTTAGATTTAAGCTTGATATGTATTTTAATTAATCCGATAAAGAAAAGGAACATATGATTCTTTGCTTGCACCTTACTCAAGGTGATTCGGAAATAATGCACGATACAGTCAGCTGGTGCATCTAAAATTGTACACACTATGTCGGTTGGAGATACCTAAAAGACGTACACATCTAAGGTTGATGTGAATGGCTTGATATGACTATTCAATTGTCTTGTGATTAAACTAAGTGAAAAGAAATGTTCGCATTTCATTCCAATTGCTTTTCCTTCTCTTGTGTGTACGCATGCATGTGAACCACAGGCGACAAAAATAGGTGTACTGATGGGATTGCCACTTCACCTACCTTTGGTCCCAAGTTGAAATAATAATAATATAGTTATAAATTTCATTTGATGAAGGTGAAAATGAACTTTGTGCATGTATCAGATCATGGGAGAAACATGTTCCATATGATATATTTAATGGTTATTATTATGTATATATACCGATATATACCTATGGTATATGATATATTTAATGGTTATATGATATATTTAATGGTTATGTATATATATTTATGGTGTATGATATTATCAATATTTTGAATTTTATTGGTTTATTATATGAATGTGTGTGAGATATTAAATAATGAATAGTAAATATGATAATATAAACAACAAGTTGTTGTGTTTAATATTTTGAAATAAAATTTTCAATTTAATATTTTTAAGTTTATATGATAAAAATAAAAGTATCACGAAACATAAATATTAGAAAATAAAGTGAAATGTAATTAAGCATATAGTTGGAAAGCATAATGATAAAAAACAAATTGTAAGTGTGTTAAGGAAGTGTTGTAAAGTGGCAAGTGTGTTAAGGAAGTGTTGTAAAGTGGCAAGTGTGTTAAGGAAGTGTTGTAAATGAAGACAAATAATTAAATACCCATGGGAAGACATCTTAAATGCCCCATGGATATGGAAAGTTAGATATGAACATGTTGAAGTGACATTGAGATAGAGAAAAAGGGTTGTGAGAGTTGGACAATCAATGTGAAGAGAATAAATATGATGCTTATTAATATTGAGTTATGAGAATAAATAAATAGGATGATTATTAATCTTGAGTGGAAATCTTTGTATTGTTATATTAGAGTTAATAAAAAAAGCTGTATAAGTTATAGAGTAAAAAAATGCAATAGATATATAAATTGTATATTGTGATAATATAAAATGTATTAAATTGTATATTGTGATAATATAAAATATATTTTGATTATTGAAAATGAATAATATTAGATTGTAAATTGTTTATTTTGAATATTTAAAAAGTTTTGTCAATATTTAATAATGTATAAATGTTTTTATTTTAATTTAAATGTTGTAGATTAAATTATGTATATATGTCATTTATTAAATATGTCATTTATTTCTAATTATCATAGTTAATGTATTCAAACCTTGGAGTCAAAGTATAATAAAAATAAGAAGAATGATTAAATATGTAGAAATATTTCGAAAATTCATAATAAATCTATGTATTTTAACTCTTGCACATTTCACACCATCTATATAAAGAAAGAGAAAAGAAAAAAGAAATGAGTACAACATGTAAGAGAAGGTATGATTTGGTGGGGGTCATAAATGAAAAATGTAGACTAATAAATTCCAAGTAAATAAATTGTAGAGGTGTGAAGCACTATTGAAAATGAAGTACACAATGGCTATCTTATTGTACCCCTAACATAGCATTTTTTATATAATCATGAGCAAGTGTAGGGAACACATTTGTCAAGCTGAAATAATGAAACATTCTATATACTAATATATTAATAAATTGGCATGTGAAAGCCATGTCTCGACAATCTTTGTTTTAGGTTGAGTTTGATGATGAATATTTGACCAATGTTTTAATTTTTGGCATTTTAAATTTTGTACTTAATTAATTTTAAATTTATTTATTAAAATTAATTTTAATTTAATGATTTTAATATGAAAATAATTTTAAATCATAAAAAAATATTTTTAATTATTTTATATTAAATTTTATAACATAATATATAATTTATTTATTAAAATATATTTTTAATTATTTTATATTAAATTTTATAACATAATATATTATTTATTTATTATTTTATATTTATATTTAATATAAGATTAATGGTTGATAAACATTAACTAAATAACATTATATGTGTTTGAAATTTTATTATTTTATCTTTTTTTAAAATATATTTATTTTTTATTTTATATTGATATTTAATATAAGGTTAATGGTTGATAAACACTCAATAACATTACACTGTTTGAAATTTTCTTATTTTATTTTTTCTTAAAATATATTGAAAGAGGATTCTTTAATCATTTACTTTTTTCTCATTTTTCTTTTTTTTACTTTCATGTTTTCTAAATCATTAAATTTTTAATTTTAAAGAAAAGTAAAATAAAAAAATATCTTTTTAAGGATTCTAAGAATAATACTATTAAGATGTGAGATAAAAATTGAAACAACTTTAATTAAATTATTGAGATATGAATCTTGAGATAAAATTTAAAAATCAGTGTAATATATTCTTATTTATAGAAATTATATCTTAATATTTTTAAATATTTTTATAAATTATATCAAAATCTTATGTAAAATTAAATATTTTCAAATTACAATAAATTTTTAGCATTTAAGTTTACTTACATTTTCACATAAATAATTTAGTGTTGAGATTATTAGTTCATTATAGTTTTTTTTTTCAAGCATAAAAAGTACTTTTGTTATTCATATTTGAATAAAAAAGTATATAAATGTTCAAAGCACAAAAAACGTACTTTTGTTATTCATATTTGAATAAAAAAGTATATAAATGTTCAAAGTATAATGACTACCATTCTAAATAAAAAAAACTGCTAAACTGAATTCTATCAACTTACTACTCCCAAAACTATCAAATAGAGAGCTTTCCAACTAGTTCATTATAGTTACATTTAAAGATCTATAATATAGAGAGCTTTTCAACTAGTTCATTATAGTTATATTTAAAGATCTACAATATTAATGAGATTAATTTGTTATTATATTATCATTAATGAGATTAGTTTATTATTAATGAGATTAATTTATTATTATATTATCTACAACATTAATGAATTATTTTATTATTAATATAATAATGAATTATAAAAAATTAGAGATTAAATTAAAAAAAAAAAAAAATATTTCATACAAATAAAATAAATAATTTATTTTTAATCAATAAAATGATCTAGGTAAATTTATTATTTTATTGATAGATATAATTAAATTTTATTAATTTTTTTATTATATGAATGGTAATGGTTTATTAAATAATTTTTGTATTGATATGTGTTTATATTTTACAATTTGGAATGATATTTTTTGTAGATGGAAATGAAACAAGTGTACTCTCAAGATTTATTTTATAAACTTAGTTTCAAATTCTAAATAAACAATTAAATTATATATATATATATATATATAAGGAGTAGTCTATTTATTCTCCATTTAATGCAACTGTAACAGGTTGGTTGGTCGTTAGATCTCAAACTGCTTGAGATCCAACAGCCAACCAGCCTGCTATGGCTGCATTAAATAATTTTGACATAACAAATAAGTTTAATAGTGTTTAGATATGGATTTTTATTTTTTATTTTAATTCTTTAAATATTTGGTGTTTGTTTCATTAATACCTGCAAACGTAAACCACCAAACCAGGTTTACTGTACTGGTTGGCTAAGCCAAGCAAATGATGAATGACAGAATTGGATTTGATTGATCCAAGGATGGGTTGTTCTTCATTCTTCACGAGTTTATATAAAATTGGACATTTTCGTGAGTGCAGATACTGTGGTACCTGCAAATTTCTCCACAAACATAAAAACCGAAAGCGCCAAGACACTGAACGCCTGCTCGTCAAAAGCGAAAGGCACCCTCCCGTCCTTCATCGAGATTCTCGTCGGATTCAGGACGAATGGAGTCACCGGGAAATGGGATTTAATATTAAAGTACAGGTAGGATTGTTCGTTTCTGAGGAGGCCACTAACGCGGACGCGGGTCTCGAAGAGCCCTCATCGATGATGATGGAATCCGGAGAATGTTTGGTTGGACGCGCCAGACTTGGCTTCGGGGAATGAGATCGACAGCGATAGTTGTTGCTTTCATTTATTCAATTCAATGCCACATTTGTTTAGTGCAAATAGTCTTTGTGGGGTTCATGGATTGTCTGGTGCCAGTGGCGGCATAATTTCTACCAAAATCATAACTGTTTTTCTCTAATGTTTAAATCAAATGATTAAGCAATCTAACTGGATATACTTCAATTCGATAATGTCAACCTAACTTGGTTGAGGTTACACTACTCTATGCTACCTCAATAAGTATATAAGATATTTTGTTTTCATAGGTATGATGATTCGTTGTAATAAGATGGGGTGTGGTAGAGGTATATTGGGAGTGTGACTATGACTTGCCACTTGGTGGCATATTGCCTTCGCTGGACCATTAATATTACATTGCAACGTTCTATGGATGTGTTCACAAGGTCATAATAGGTTGGAGTCTTTGGTAGGTTGCCTCCATTGGACTATTAGCTATTACATTACATTGTAGCATTTCTACATCAATGCAACGTTTCTTGGATATGTTTGCAAGGTCATAGTGGGTTGTAACCAATCCAGGTTTGTGGAAGACATGGAGTAGTGATTTAAGAAGTTGTAATTTATAAAGAAGCAATATATTTCTTAGATAAAATAAGAAGTTGGCACAACATTATTTTTATTGGACATCTAGTGATGAAGGCACATACCAAGAAGAAGTATTGTTGTCCTTGCATTGAGTGGGTCATGTTGTAAGGGGTATACCTTAACCAATTGGAGCCAAATGTTGGATATGGCCCGACATTGCATGCACTGCAAAGTGAAATGACTTGGAGTATTGAGAGTAATGCATGCCTTCTTAAAGAAATGGTTGTAATTGTTGCTTGACTTAAGGAAGACGTTGGCGGGCCTATAAGGAGATGTGAAGGTGGAAGTGACTCCTTTAATTCAAGGGAGATGGTTAGGCTTCCTTCCACTATATAAAGTGACTCAGGCTACAAGATAGACATCGTTCAAGATGCCATTCATACTTGGATGGAAGATTGTCAAGGATAGTAGTGTCGTGATAGGGTTGCAAGTTTAGGTTTGGGTAGTGTTAGTGCTTAAGCGAGTTGATTTTGTGAACTAAGGAAGAAACAATTATTGCAAGGGGAAGGCTTGTGAGTGCTTTAGGGGGAAGATATGTAGTGAAGAGTGAGCACCACAACATTGGAGTAGCTTTTGCTTATTATGAAGAATTGCATGAGTTGCAAGGTGAAATGACTTGGGGCATTGCGTGGAGTGCATGCTCATGCCTTCAAGAAATAGTTGTAACCATCACTTGACTTAAGGAAGACGTCAAAACCAAGGGTCCACATGGAGATGTGAAAGCAGATGCGACTCCTTTAGTTCAAGGGGGGTGGTTAAGCTTCATTCCACTATATAAAATGGAGGTCGCACGATGCTACTTGGCATAATTCAAGAAGTCATTCATATTTGGATGGAAGATTATTAAAGATAACATTGTTGATATGGGGTTGCATGTTCAGGGTTAGGTAGTATTAATTCCTGAGTAAGTTGATTATTTGAACTAAGAAAGAAACTCAGTTTGCAATGAATAGGCTTGTGGATGCTTTAGGAGGAAGTTGTAAGTTGATGATGTGAACTAAGAAAGAAACAGGTTTTGCAAGGTCGAATGCTTTGGGAGGAAGTTGTGAATTAAAAATTTCCACAACATTAAAGTAACCTTGCACTTATTTGTACCACTATAACATTGCGGTGGTTACCCAAGTCTACTCTTTCTAGTTCAAGGATGGAGTTAAAACCTACACATATCTTCTATTATCATTTATTTATGATAAAATATAATATTATAACTTAATGAGGCAATCGGTAGTCTTGCATTGTTTAAAATTGTTGTAATTTTTTTAATATTTACGTCTATAGGCGTTTTTATTTTAGAATTTCTGGACCACTGCGTATGCTTTTCTAGGATTGTACAAGGATGAGACAAGTGTACTGTCCAAATTGATTCTATGGAGAATTTAAAAATAACTAATAACTGATGAATGAATACCTCCTAATCAGTGCATGGATATGAATGTATAGATTAACTCATATATAGATAATAGTCACTTAGTTTGTGATACCTATAAACGTTTTTCATCTTAATTTGTAATACCTATAAACATTTTTCATTTACAAGTAATGCATATGTGCTAATTATTGCTCATTTTAAATTGGACTCGACTTGCTACGAGTGCAAAAAATTCAAGATAACCAATTCAGAAATTGATGTTGCTAGTGCCGCAATGTAAAAGAAGTTAAAACTTTGAAAAATTAAAAAACATTCTCTACAACCATGACAAAACATCCCTAAGATTTGTTGAACATTAAAAGAAAAGAAAATCCAATAAAAGGAAGCCCTCAGATTTCTCAACATAGAAAAAAAAAATATTAATAATCCAATAAGAGGAAACCCTCCAATGTGGTTATTCTCTTCTGAGCCCGTCCTAAGCCTGACACGCAGCTAATGAAAAAGGAACGAAGGAATCCCGACCGCTCGCATCTGATGATGACAAGAAGGGCCCGCCCGGACGGCGAAGCCCACTGGCCTCCACCGACCCTGCCAACGCCGGCCTGCGCACACTTTCTCTCTCCTAATATCCACACGACCTCTCACAGTCGAGAGCGATAGATTTAACGGTCCGTTTTGTTTCCCGGCTAAGTAATTGGTTTAAGGGAATATCAGCCGCAATAGTTTTTAATTAACAAATATTATTCAGCATTATTCTTGTGGGTCTGTCATGTATCTCCGTTCCGTGGAGGTCTAGCTCTCATTTCACCTTATAAATACTTCCAGGCTTCATCGCACGAGACATTGTCTGCTTTCTCTGCTTTTTCCTTTAATTCGCATATCCATTTTGCTTTAATTCAATCCTTCTCCTGCATCTTCTTCGGTTTTACAAGGTTTTAGAGCAGCTCTGCAGCCTTCAAATGAGAGATTCATACAAGCCGGTGAGAACAAGACAAGGAAGCGGTTTATTGATACATATGTGTCTGCTGATTAAATCCAGATCGTGAACTGTGAAGAATTCGGGGCAGATCTGAGGATTGTTGGTTGGAAATTATTTAGGGTGTTTTTTCTACAGTTCCCGTGGAGTCTATAGAGAAAAATGGTGCTAAGCTCTGTTGAAGTTTGCATGGATTCCGCCGATTGGACCCAGGTAAGGTCTTATTTACTGGTTGGATTCAGATGATAGCACTTGAATTCTCCTTTAGTTGTTGTAGAAACCAGAAGATTCATGTACACAGTGTAGAGATTCTGAATACAGCGACCATTTTCCATAGATCCTTTCTGGAACCAAAGATTCAAAAGATTTCCTGTATCTTCCCTCGCTCTGATGTTAACAGTTTTCAATAAATCCTTTTATGTAACCAAAGATTTTACAGCATACTCCCTCACTTCCTTACTTAGATGTTCACATTTTTCAATAAATCCTATCATTTAATTACATAACATCCTTAGTCAAGTGTGTTATGCCCGGGCCTATAACCAAAGATTTGATAGCATCCTCCCTTTCTTAGATATTAAGATCCCTGATTTCAGCTTTATGCTGGAATTCATAACATCCTCCCTCACACTCTTAGATATTAAGATCCCTGATTTCAGTATTATGCTGGCTTATGATAGTGGGTGTTAGAAGCTAGCTTATTACAGTATCATATCCTAACCCCTATGTTGGTCTTTGGTTAATACTCTCACCTTATCCTACTTTTTTCTCCTAGCTAATTGACAAGGGATTGAGCCCTCAACTGGGAGGTTCTTAAGATTACAATAAGAAAATAATATGAACGGTTTCAGCTATATTATTCTTGTGTTTTATCTATGAGGACTTTGATCTTCAACAGTATATATTTCTTATCTGTAAGGACTCTGATTTTAAACAGTATACTTAAATACTGGGAAAGATCTTAACGGAAGACCTGACCTGACTATCGGTGTTGAATTTTTTGAAGATTTGGCGGGTTAAAACAATCTATTGGCTTGAGATGATTTTAGAGGAATAGAAAAAAGAGGAGATTTTATAAGAGTTTCTTCATTTATTCCTGAGATTTCAATACATATTGTCCTTCTTAGATATCTAAAAACAAGGGTTTATACCTATACTAGACGTTAGAGCCCACGAGACTGTGCACTTCTGTGTGCCGTATTTTCCACCATGAATACTTTGACAACTGAGTTCGGCTTTCATGGTCTATGATAGATTCTATTATGCCTTTTAGAAGTACGCATATTGATTACAGAATTATTTTTAGATGCAGTGTAGAGAGAAGCCTAGTGTTTCAGGGTTTGGAGATGTAATTGCACCTTATAACAAAAGGAGAGAAAATTTTAAAGTCGTAAAACGTCAAATACTAACAAATTATATGATATTATTCATACACAGACACTTACACAACTCTTAGAGAGAATGAAAATTGAATAATCAATCGAACAGAAATATTCAATCCCCAAACCATGAACCATATTCATGACTAGGGTTGATATTAATGACTGGAGAGATCCTAGATACTCATGGATCTACGGGAGTTTTATGTGTTCAGATTTGTTGTGTCTATAGCTGAAATGAATTGCTGCATGGGTTCTAATATATTACGTAGTCTGATTCAAGTCTTTGTCCTGGTCAATTTGTGCAGGGTTTCTTGCAAAACAGTGCACTAAAGCTTCCAGAGGACCTCATGTCATGCCCAAGGCCGCCAATGATAATGGAACGGAGAATGAAGCCACAGACTGAACAGCCGTTGAAATGCCCAAGATGTGATTCTATAAACACAAAATTCTGTTACTACAACAACTACAATCTATCACAACCTCGCCATTTCTGCAAGACCTGCAGGCGATACTGGACCAAAGGAGGTGCCTTACGTAATGTTCCCGTTGGCGGGGGTTGCAGAAAGAACAAACGAGCCAAGAGAGCAATAGACCATCCTGTCTCTGCTCAGAATGAAGCCTCCACCTCTGCAGCTCCAGGTAACGAAGTACCCCGACCGTTCTGCCTTTGAGCCAATGCTTCCGCCATCTTCAAAATCCATGTACTATGGGGGAGAAAACATGAACTTAACCGGTCTCCCCCTTTACTAGAATTCAGCAGGACCGAGCTGCATTGGGCCACTGTAACTCTTCTTCCTTTCTAGGAATCTCATGCGGCACTCAGTCGGCCTCTCTGGAGCCACACCTTTCGGCTTTAAATACATTTAATTCATTCAAGTCTAACAATCCTGGTCTGGATTTTTCTAGCTTAAGCACAGACCATAATTCACTGTTTGAGACCAGCCAGCCACAACTGTCAAGAGCAATGGCATCAGCTCTTTTTGCTATGCCAATGGCTCCTGGACTGGATGACCCAGCTGACTTCCATTGGAAATTACAGCAGCAGCAGCAAAAGCTGTCTTTTCCCTTTGGAGACGGACAGATAGACAATGGTCCAGGAAATGAAGGACATGACTTTCTAACTTTTGAAGATTCCTCTAAGAATGATCAGAAGCCTGAAGTGGTCACAAAGTTACCATCGTCATCGGTAAAGGTAGAAGAGGATCAGAATGCATTGGCATCAGATTGGCAGGTACCTGCATCAGAGCCACTCTTTGCTGGAGATTCAAACAATTATTATGACGGGGATCATGGCCCGATATTACAACTTATGGATTATCTGTAAGCCCATTGATATAGAAGGAAAGGTGTTCGGTTTGATATCAATTAGTACAGGAAAGAGATTGCTTCCAAGTCCCCTCCAAGTCTGTAGAGTATTCTATTTAGATTTACTGTATACACATATATAATTGCTTTAGGTAGGTGATAATTTCAGGACAGTTGTAGGTATTTCTTTTATGGGGTTTTCGGAATGGCTATTGCAGCAGAGCTGAGCAGCATATGTCACCTCTGTCGGTTTTGGAGACGGTGCAGTGCCATTCCTGCTCTATTACCTGCTGCTGCAGCACCAGTTGTTGTTTCAGAGTGGGTGCATGACAATCTGACTATAATCAGGGAAATAGTTGAAGGGTATGGAATATTTTGAAGCTTCTTTTTTATTTGGCTTCAAATATTCATAAAAAGGAAGGCTTCTGCTTCCTTCCCAATTATTTTTGCATGGACCAGTACAGAACATAGACATTGACACCTTATTATTGGAAGGACGGTTGCCTGCAAGCTATTTAAAGCTGTAGTGATTGAGATTGTGAGCCAAGGGAAACTTACATACCTTGGTTTTGATCTTATCTGTGGGATTGCCACTTCACCATGGCAGTTTCAGTTCTGTAAATATACAGCATACACCGTTGTTGCTGACAAGTTGGGCCACGTTGTTTGTTTCTTTCTTTTAGGAGGGAGGGGAGGGGAAGGGAAGAGGAGCTTCCACAGCCATATGTGATTTGATTTGAGATTTATACATATTTGCATGGCCGTAGGGAGCATTATAGTCCTTTAAATAAACTCCATTTTCTGTGGAGTGCTGAGCAGAAAAGTGAAAGTTTCTGCAATAAGACCTTTAAGTAATTATAATATGTGTGCAAGTAAACCAGTTTTAAAGTAGTTTGTGTGAGTAACATGTCATTTGTTTGACAATATATGTACTACTTATATTTTGAAAATAAAACATAAAAAATAAAGTTGGTATTTGTTACCATCCTCGTTTTAAGGAGTTGTGGAATGCTACTGGTCTCTTGAATTGGTTCTTGGTTCTTCCATCTGTGCATTAGTTTAAAGTGTATTATAGTTGTAAAATCTTCATGATTTTGAATCCACTGAAGCTAAGTGTAAAATATTGGCAATTTGCAGTTCACATTCTGGTATAACTCTTATTCTAGTACACGATCATTTCAGGCATTATGATTTTTTGTCATCAATATTAAAATACTTTTTCCTATACTAAGGGGAAGCATGCTTGTGAGCAAATATTCTCCAGTCAAAATTCACCAAAGGGCAGTTATATACTCATTGGTCTCACCACTTATAATTTTATATAAATATGCACTCTCATAATTGGTGTCTGCACACTCATTGGTCTGGTCTAGTTTATAGTGGTACTTGGTCCCAGATAGCAGTGGAGGACAACTGACAAATGCCAAGAGCATTTTTTCTTCAAGCTTCCTGAATGAGTCAGAAGTGCATGTGCCTGCAGATCCAATCGGTGGTCCGAGGAACTGCAAGAATATAATAATATATTATAATGTTTAGTGGCTCAAAAACCTTCAAATGAACATGGCTCAGTTCTGCCTTCTGTCGAGCCCACTTCTTAGGCTGTAGGCTGGCTCTGGATTGGATTCGGAAGGGCTGTACACCAAATGGTCTGACAAACTTTTGGATGGGACATCAATTCCGAATCCTGTGTACCAAATGGTCTACATACTCTTAGATGGGCCAGTGACGCCACCCATTCATTTTTCCTGAAAATCTCTAGAAAGCACGTGCCGGCTCCCATTATTAAAGTTATTAAACTCAAATTGGCTATCACCATCGGCTGCTAAATTTCTGGTTACCTAATGATAAGGAATCTATTATACTGAACTTATCTTTGTAGATACGTTTGGTTTTTGAGATGTTGGGAAAACACGCTTTCACTTCACTATGCACACAGTCCCAGACATCAGGACAAGGAAAAGCTTTTGTATATCTATCACCGATTCACCAGTCTTTTAAACTGCGAAATTTAGGGTTTGTAAGTGAAAAAAATAGCACTGATCTTTGCGAGCCTTTTTGAGACCTACTCAATTTCTGCATATTCATCTTCAGTGATGAGAAGTGCAACAGCTCGATGTTTCTGTTAGCAATAACACTAATCCATTGCCTCACGAGAAAGAAACCCATTTAGCATATTTTTCTATTCTTCAATTATATCATTAGTAAAGTCACCCTAATTTGGGGTATGTTATCTATATCTCACTTACCAGCTATTTTTTATATAGTTTATTTGGAATTTGGAATTATGATCATAAAATTTTAATGTAAGTACACTTGTTTCATCTTGCTGCAATGTTGTGTCACTTGTTTAGTCCAAGCCAAATTGTCTATAATCACACCAATAGAAACGCCATAATAAAGTCAAATTGTCTATATCAGTGCACCAATAAAAACACCATAATAAACAGATCACAAGCTTACAAACAAATTCACTTACCAATTTCCAAAATATATGCAAAATATAGTAATAAATATATAATAATCCATAACAGCCTCTCATTGAAGTGAAGCAAGGACAATACTATATATCATTTTATAAATAATAATCTCAATTAAAATTAACATTAAAATTGATAACAATACTATGCAACATTTTATGAATAATAATCCCAATTAAAATTAACATTAAAATTCATTTCAAGAAGAATACCTAAACCATGGAGAGTCAGGTATTTGCACTCCATTACCAACTTTGAAAAAAAAGAAGATTTGTTTCCATTACCAACTTCAAAAAAAAGAAGATTTGTTTCTTAAAAGTTATGGTGGATAAGCAATTGTAAAAACTTACAACAAAGAGAAAATGTATTGAAACTTGAATAACAGGATCATTGCTTCACTATGATTAATTTTTCTAAATTTTCTAATATTTATTGGTATAAATATAAATATCTATCGATATAATTTACTAATATTAAAGTCTTAAAATTATCATTTTATAAAATAAAAATGCTTATTTTATTATTATTATTTATAATATGATAATGTAATTATATATATCTACTTTATATTTAGATAATTAAAATATAATTATTCATTAAAATGGTTTACATAATTTTCTCAAATAATATAATTCAAAATTAATTAAATCTAATCACACCAAACAATAATTTTACTATCTCTATAATAAACCAAAAAATGTAACATAAACAAATATACATAATAAATAGAAAACAACATTGCAACATTTTGTAATTTATTATCTCAAAAACATAATGATATATTAGAAAATAAAATAAAAAAATATATAATCATTTTGACGAGAGATGAGTGCAACAACCTAACTATCATGATTGCAATTACCTAACTATCATGTGGTTTGCTTGTGAAGTGGCCCAATATCTATCTATCTATCTATATTGAATGATATTTCAATATATCTTTTTATTTAAAAAATATTATTTTTAGATACATAGATATCATAGTTATACTCATTTTTCTCAATTTTTTCATATTTTTATTATTTATATCTATTTTCTTAATTTTTTCATATTTTTGTTATTTATACCCCTTAGTGTGTTAATCATGATATATTGTCCCTCCTTCCTTTGCTTTCGGCAATTACCACAATTTTTTTTATAACATAGATTATAGAAAAAACTATAATGTTAAAAAATATCTAAAAATACATGTTGATAGAAATAAGAAAACAAATCTACATCACTAACTAAGATTGTGATGATCCCTAGAATGGGTGTAATGGTTGTTTTAAATTGACATACCAAGTTATAAAACCGTATCTCACCATTCAAAAAAGGAAATAAGGGATTCCAAAGGTTAATAACAAATTTATTACATATCAAAATAAGACTTGTAAAATGTAGAAGACTACAATACAAAATATAAAGTATACCTATAACATAGATTGTAGAAAAAAACTGCAATGTTAAAAATACCTAAAAATACATGCGGATGGAAATAAGAAACAAATCTACATCATTAACTAAGATTGTGATGACCCCCAAAATAGGTAGAATGATTATTTTAAAATGACAAACCAAGTTATAAAACTATATCTTACCATTCAAAAAAGGAAATAAAGGGCTCCAAAGGTTAATAACAAATTTATTACATACCAAAATAAGACTACTTGTAAAATGTAAAAGACTACATACAAAATATAGGAGTATAGTCACATAGGGATGCACTCAAGTCTTAGACTCCTAAGAGGAAATTCTATTAGTTTATGGCATCTTATTTTATTTCTTCTTCTCATTAAGTATCTTTGATGATAGGTAGTGTGAATGATAATAGGTAGTGTGAATGAATGGTATATAATAAAAAATAATAAAAAATAATTTTGATGATAACTACCGGTGAATGAAATGTATATTAATTTATGTCAACTTTATTTATTCTTTCGTATTTTGGTAATTGAGTTATATTCATTGAGTGGTGACCTTGTTTTCTTGTGAAACAATTATAAGATCTTTAAAATTTAGATTTCATTTGGGGTCATTGCATTTTTGGGTTTTTCATGTTTTTTATTTTAGGATTTCACTTCTATTTCTGGTTTACATTCAAATTTTTTATAATTATTATTTTGAAATTATTTTGTTAACATGTTTAATTATTTTGTGGTGAAAATGTTTTTTCAAATTTTAAAAAAATTAATATATATCTATTTTAACTTTGGATCTAATTGCATAGGGATCAAATCTTTAAATATTTAATTTTTTTTTAGAGTGCAAAACTTTATGAAAAAAACCATGTAAATTGCAAAGATGTAAATATTAATGGTTGGATTTTTTCAAAATAGTGCCAAAAAAAATCAAAATTTTCCATTTGAAATCGTAAAACTTTTAAACTACTCAAATTCTATAATATCCATGCATCAAGTAATTGATTGGATATAGTCATTACATTCATTAATTAGAATATATATCTTTTTATTTGAACTTTAGTTTAGGGTCCATTTTGTAAAAATTTTATACTTAATATTTTATTATTTTTATTAAAGTGCCACTTGTCAACTACAGGTTGAGAATAAAATTACATTTGTTTACACATCTTAGCCCAATCAACTCCATGTTGAGAGTGGAATTACACTTATCCTCATACTGGGCTATAAAAAAGTCTTGCAATTATTTGTAAATAAAAACAATTGATTAATGAATTGAAAAATAAGATCTATACATCTATATTAATTTATTAAAATCAAAATTTTCATTTAATTTATTAATTTATAGTTATAGTTTTATTTAATTTACTTTTCTTTCTAATGCTTATAACATACAAATTTATTTACAATAAATAAAAAAAAACAATTAAAAAAAAGAAAAAACTTCTTAATTTGTTTTGGAAAGTTTAGAGGTAACTAATCAACTATATTCATCCATAAAAGAATTTAGATTTGGATGCTGTGCTTATAACATACAAATTTATTTACAATAAATAAAGAAAAACAATAAATAAATAAAAAGAAAAAGAAAAAACTTCTTAATTTGTTTTAGAAAGCTTAGAGGTAACTAATCAACTATATTCATCCATTAAAGAATTTAGATTTAGATGCTGTGGGCTAAGTTGCTAACCTTCAAGCAATTAGTAGATCCTATGAATCTGTGAATTTAGATTTAGATGCTATCGGCTAAGTTGCTAACCTTTAAGCAATTAGTAGATCCTATGAATCTGTGAGCAGTTTTGTGCTGGGGTTTGGTCTACCTAGAAATGAAATGGATGAGTCAATGCATGGGTTCTAATATATTACGTAGACTGACTCAAGTGTTTGTCCTGGTCAATTTCTGTAGAATTTCTTACAAAACAGTGCACTAAAGATTCTAAAGGACGAGTGTCATGCCCGAGGCCGCCTAGGCTGGAACGGAGTATAAAGCCACATATGTGAATCTACAGCAAAAGAAGATGTTATTACAACAACTACATTCTTCACAACCTCGCAATTTCTGCAAGACCTGCAGACGATACTGGACCCGGGGAGGTGCCTTACATTACGTTCCAGCTGTTGGGGCCCGGGGGTTGCTTGCATACTGTTCATAAAAGAGAAAGCTTGCGTTTCCTTCCAATTATTTGTGCATGGGCCAGTACAGAACATTATTATTGGGAGGAAAGTTGCCAGCAAACTATTTTAAGCTGCAACGACAGAGATTTGTGAGCCTGTGCAAACCCGACATGCCTTGGTTTTGAGATTATCCGTGGGATTGCCTCTTCGCCATGGCAGTTTCAGTTGTGCGAATATACAACATGCACTGTTGTTGCTGTCAGGTTGGCCCACGTTGTTTCTTTCTTTCTGTTAGTGGGGACGGGAGCCTGTTGAAACAGGGTGAGGAAGAGGAGTTTCAGCTAGTTCTACAACCATATGTGATGTGATTTGATTTTGATTTTTTTCTTTTACAGTTAGGTTTTCCACATTCAGGATGGGCCTGGGGCCAAATATTTAATTAACATTGCAGTGTCTCTATACTTGACTTTGCTAATGTTCCAGATCCCACACATTCAGTATACACAACATCTCAGGGAATACTTAAGTAATATATTCATATTAGTGTCTTTATATTTAACTTTGCCAATGAGCAAGTGCCCCCACAATCACGGTATACCCCAACATCTCAATTTTGAGAAGGGGCCCTGCAAAAACCTAGAAGATTTGATCTGACCTATACCCTAGAAAATTTGATCTGAACAATACCCCACAAGACAATCTACCTACCAACCCGCTGTGGGCTGATTTGATTTGAGATTTGTGCTTATATGGATGGCTGTAGCAGCAATATAGTCCAATAAATAAACTCCATTTCTGTGGAGTGCTGAGCAGAAAACTGAAAGTTTCTCCAATAAAATCTAAGTAACTATATAATATTGTGTGTAATTGAAATTTTAAAGTAGTTTCTGTGAGTAAAATGTCATTGTTTGACAAGATATGTACTGTTATTTTGAAAATAAAGATCAAAGTTGGTATTTGTCACCATCTTTGTTCTGAGTTGTGGAATGCTACTGGTGTCATGAATTGGTTCATCCATTTGTATATTAGTTTTTAGTTTATCATACTTGTAAAATCTTCATGATTTTGAATCCACTGAAGCTGTAGAGAAAAATATATTGCCAATCTGCTTATCACTTTCTGGTGTAACTCTTATTCTAATAGTGGATCATTTCAGCCATTGAGATTTTTGTCATTTTTATATATGATGGACAAGCATGCTTTTGAGTAAATATTCTCCAGTAGAAATTCCACAAAAACTCATTGGTCTGGCCATCTCTATATGTAGATATACTCATTGGTCTGGCCAGCTATATATACAGATACACTCATCGGTCTGGCCTGGTTCATAGTGGTACTTAGTCATCTATAGCAGTGGAAGACAACTGACAAACACAAGAAGCGCTTTTTACTCTAAGCATACCTGCATGAGTCAGAAGTGCATGTGCCTGCAGCAGATCCAATCGGTTGTCTGTGGAAACACAATAAAATAATAATAGATTATATTCTTTCCTGGCCCAAAACCTTCAGTTCTGCCGACCCCACTGTGTTAGTTGGCTCTGTATTGGATTCAGAAGACTACACACCAAATTGTCTGGCAAAATTTTGGATAGGCCATCAATTCAGAAGCTTGTACACCAGATGGTCTCACTAAATTTTGGATGGGCCATCATTTCTTTTGTCTTAAAATAAAACTTAAATTACGTGGTGTCTCCAGTTACGTAATAAAATTCAACTTGGCAATCAATAGCGTATCGCTGAAGCGGCAAACGGAAATGCTGTAAGTGATTTGATGGATGTTTTGATGTGAATATTATATCGTGTCGTGGATGGCTTTCTACTTCATTGATGAATCCAAGTTCGTTCTTGCGTTTTGGCATCATTTTGAAAATATATTATTATTTTAATATTTATTTATCATCTAAAAATAAATTATTATTATGATTATAATCTTTATAACATAAACATTTTAATGGAGTTTTATAAGGGTTAACTAAAATGCTCTCGACTAATTAGAAATTAAACAATTTTTGCCAAAATTGCAATTTAGAGTGTTTAGATAGCAATTTGGACGATCTGGTAGTTTTAAAATTAGGCAATTAGTCTAGATCAAACAATCCCAATTTCAATTGAATAAAGATATTAGTACCTAATACCAGTCCATAACATTAAATATGTTATAAATAGAAATCATCAAAAACATATATAAAAGACAACATATATAAAAGAAAGAATAGGTTGTAAATAAAAATTATAAAAACATATATGAAGGATAACACATTAAGAAACATATATAAAAGAAAGAATAGGTTGTAAATAAAAATTATAAAAACATATATGAAGGATAACACATTAAGAAACATATATGGAAGAAACTATATTGATTTGAAAAGTGATGTGCCATTTTGATATGGCATTTAAATGTGATTCTTCTTTCTTTATCATTGTGACAATGATTGTTGTTCATTTCCTAATTTTGTGGTCAACCTGGATTGTTTTGAGCTATAAAATAAAATAAAGCAATGAAGTTATCAATTAAATTGGGAAGTTGTCAATTAAATTGGGAAATTGTTTAATTTCTATAGATTGTTTTGATGAAGGGTAAAAAAGTCCTAACTACTTAAAAGAGTTATGCACATTATCATAGTGATAGAGATATCAATTCAATTCAGAAATGTTTTGGAATACATGGATTGTTTTGTTTGGAGTAGGAAACAACAAGAATTTGGAAGAGCATTGCCCTACCATTTTTTTAAACATAGTTAATAATCTCTTTCTTAATATAAATATTAATTAAACTTTTTAATATACTCTTATATAAATGGAATATCATATATCGAATAAATCTTATACTTCAATATAAATGCTTGGAATAACATTGCTTTACTATTTTTTAAACATTATTAATAATCACCTCCTTAATATAAATATTATAATTTAAACTTTTCTATATATTCTTGGAATATCATACACATGATAAATCTTATACTTAAATATAAATACTTGAAATAACATTGGCTTACCATTTTTTAAACATTATTAATAATTACTTCCTTAATATAAATATTATCATTTAAACTTTTCTATATACTCTCGTATAAATGAAATATCATACAACAGATAAATCTTATACTTGAATATATAAATATTATAATTTAAACTTTTCTATATACTCTCGTATAAATGAAATATCATACACCAGATAAATCTTATACTTGAATATAAATGCTTGTACGCATTATTCATAAACAAATGATATAGACAGAAAATGAATATGCGTGTTTTATAAAAAGACTAGAACACATAAATGTTGGAGATTAATTTCTCCTGCGACCATATCTGTCCATATCTGTCGGTGGATTTGTTGGATTTGCAATTAAGTTTTGATGGACATCAATGTCAACATCCTCCATCCATCGCATTAATCACACTGCTACGTGGATGGCTGTAATGCTTAATGCATTCCCCAAAGGTTTGTTCATTGAGCAGTGAGTTCACCTCGAGCCCTGTGATCACAAGATGTATACGGTGTATTGTTAAATGCTACATAGCTTCTTGATGAAGCAAGATCGCGATGTATAAATCTATATCATTGTTAATGGAATAAGATAGAGTGTTTTTGGGGCAGTTCGCTCCTCCCTCCCGCTGTCCTATGTTGTCTATTTTTCTGTGTATTATGTTTTGGTAATTTGTCTGTTGTGTTTTCCGCTATGCCTTCCCACAATTGGTATCAGAGCAATACCATGGCGTAGAGCTTAGTCTCTTCCATCTCAGAAGCCACCAGCCTAAATGAAGGAGCCGATTGTTGTATGAGGTCTGTTGTGAAGGCAGAACCTCTGGGTGTTGAGTTTATCTCCACCATTCGTCCCGTGGCAGAAGCCAGAATTTGTGAAGCTCTCCTTAATAGAGATCCTGCAGCTGCCAGATAGAAGCAGCCAATTTTTGTGCTTGCAAATAAGTTGTTGGGAAGTCGTAGTGCTGTTGGAGAGACGCCGTGTGATATTCTGTGGTATGAGAACAGTTGCTAGCGTTCTCAACATCGCAGTACATCTCTTGATGCTTACCTTGGTAGTGAGTTTGTGCAGTAACAGTTAGAAGCTGCCGCCCGCTGGTTGATTTGCTACTTTTACCCAGTCTTGTCCGAAGTATATGAGTAAGTATTTTTTGGCATAGAAAAAGAGTGCCAGTGTGAGTCTCTTTTGTGTAGCAGCATGAGAGCTGCCATCTCTGAAATGGAGTTTCAGACCGTCGATTGAGTACACGCTCCAGTGGTTTGAGAAGTTGGGTGCTCCCATTTGTTGAGCTATTGTGTATCCCGTGAGCAATTGCCACAGATCTCCTCAAGAGAGTTGAGAGGCACAATTCTTGTGTGAATCCACGGATGAAATTTGTGAAGGCTGAAGCCTTGAGTTGAGTTGAGCAGAAGCTCAGAGTAGCTGGCTGGCAGTTGTAGCTGCGTATTTTGAAAAGGCCTCAATCCTGTATGTATTTGAGGGGGAGAATAATTATTAATGAGCAAAAGCCAATATTCCCAGGTTGTAATGCGAAAGTATGGGGGATGTGTATCTTTTGAGAAAGAAGAAGATCCTCAAGATTGAAGAGGCATGTTGCTGCAGCTGAGTTGCCAAAGTCGTCACTTCTGAAGTCATCGATTCAGAGATGTGTTTGCTGCGCTCCCATGGTTTAATGGTCGAGCAGAGCAGAGTGAAGGTCAGTGCTCCCATGGTTTAGTGGTTGAGCAATCTCATGTGTATCCTGCATGCTGTTGCAGAAAACTCCTCCAATAGAGTTGAGTGTCCGCGGATGAATCTTATGAATGCTGAAGCCTAAATATGAGCAGAAGCTCAGTATATTTGACAGGAATTACTGTGAATGAGGAAGAGGAGCAACTAAGTAGAATTACTCCAGCTGCTTAGTTGAGAAGTACGTTGTAGAGTTAAAGTATGCTGAAAAAGTGAAAAAGTTGTGAAAAGAGAACAACCCTGAATTGGTTGAGAGAAAACCTTAAGAGATTATCCTCGAGGACAGTGAAAGTTTAAAAAAGGGAAGATAATGATACATGAAGACTTTGTTTGAGTTTGCCGTAGCAAACTCCTAGCTGTCGCTTTCCATCTGACCTTTGTTTGTGAAGGGCGAACTCCATATACAAGAGTAAGGGGGAGCTATCTTTTTCAGCTATAACTGGTGTTGGGGCATAACTAAGCCCAGTTGGAAAGCTGCAGCCATGGCCATAACCGAACCAAAGTATGATGAAGAGAACTTCACTCCAGAAGAGCTAATTTTACTCGAGATGGAAATAAGGTTGATAAATAGTTTGCTTAGTGGCAATGTTAATTTACTGGGACATGAAGACTGGGTGAATGAAATTCCAATTACTGTTGCAATTGATGAAGAAGCTGAGTTGAGATTTGTTGAGGAATGGCTTGAAAAGCCCATGCTTATGGAAGCCCTTGCAGCAGTTGAAGTTGAGAAGAATGCAACAAAGGAGGTTGCAAGTGCAGCAGTCCAAGCTGCTAGAGAGCAGAAAAATGACAAAAATGCTGGTTTATTTAACGTTTTAGTTCTCTGTGTTTGTGCAGGTTTCGATTGCAGTCTTAAAGCTGCAAGAAATATAGTATTGAAGCTGCCATGCAACATAAACAAGAAGAAGAAAGTCAAGATGAAACTTATGAAGAATCCCGCACATAATTGGTTCAAAGTTTTGCACCGCTGGAAGCTGAAAAACAAAGAAAATGACTCGGTGTTTCGATGAAGAAATTGTTCAAAGAAATTTTGTAGTTTTGTTGTTTCGAATTTGCTGTAGCAATGCTGTTTGCCTTAGAAATTTGAAGTCTTGTCTTTTGGATGTCATGATGTTGGTTGAAGCCACTATTGGATGATGTGATGAATTTCATGTTGCTTACTATTGAAGAATGATTGTGTTTGTTGAAAGGCTGTAGCCTTGTACTGGTTGTGTGATCCTCCGCCATTGATGCGTGGTTTGCTGAAGTCTGCCACCTGCGGGGAAGGAAGAGCGTAGAGTGTGCCTCCGCCTTCAGTTGAGAAAGCATCTGCAGCAGCAGATTTGCAGATCCGCCTTAAGCCTCTCCAAGACTTGAGAGCATTCTGATGATGAAGTTTCCAGCAGCAACATTGAAGAAAAAAAAAAATTTGAAGTGTTTTTATTGTATCTACTTGTAAGAAGCCTAGCTGAGACTTTAGACCAGTAGGCCATGGTTTTTTGTAAACTGTGTGTTGTAATGTGGCTGTAGAAATTAAGGGTGAGTGTTGGAGATTAATTTCTCCTGCAACCATATCTGTCCATATCTGTCGGTGGATTTGTTGGATTTGCAATTAAGTTTTGATGGACATCAATGTCAACATCCTCCACCCATCACATTAATCACACTGCTACGTGGATGGCTGTAATGCTTAATGCATTCCCCAAAGGTTTGTTCATTGAGCAGTGAGTTCACCTCGAGCACTGTGATCACGAGATGTATATGGTGTATTGTTAAATGCTACATAGCTTCTTGATGAAGCAAGATCGTGATGTATAAATCTATATCATTGTTAATGGAATAAGATAGAGTGTTTATGGGGCAGTTCGCTCCTCCCTCCTGTTGTCCTATGTTGTCTATTTTTCTGTGTATTATGTTTTGGTAATTTGTCTGTTGTGTTTTCCGCTGTGCCTTCCCACAATAAAATAATGATTTTACTTGAACTTTTTCTCGTTGCGAAGCTATAACAGAAATATGTCAAAATAATTGACACGGGAATTGGCAATTCATAAGTTCGATGGGATTTTATTTATTTTCTTTGTTGGTTAACTAAGTACTCAACTTTTTTGCGTTGTTAGAATGAATAAATACAAACTAGCAATAGCTACATTAATAATATTATTAGTAAATGGGACACATACTATAGGAAAAAACATTAATACGAAAAGTATGTGCCCAATTTACGCCTATAGACATGTATTCGAACACATTAATAATATTATCAATGTGGTTGTTGCTTGCTAGTAACGGGTGGGTACATACACATATCTCCGAAATATTAATGGAATAATATTGTTTAATAATTTTAATGAAATGCATAAATTAATTGTTTAATTAAACAATATTATTATATTATAATATTTAATTAAACATAATAATTATAAAATAATTTATTTCATATTATAACCATTTAGTTAATAATAATATTAATTAATTAATAATTATTTAATTAAAAATATTATTAGATTAAATACATATTTTAATTATTTCATTAATAATATTGTTTAATTAAACACTACTTATTATTTTATAATAAGTAATTAAACAAAAAAATTATAAAATAATTTAGTAAATGATAACAATAATTAATTAATTAAATAATATTGTTATTATTTAGTAAATAAAACATAAAATAATATTACTTATTAATAAAATAATAATTAATTAACATAATATTATTACTTATTATTTTAATAAGTACTAATATTATTTTATAATAACTAATAATATTAGAATATTATATATTAATATTATTACTTTTTAAAAATAATAAGTAATTAAACAAAATAATTATAAGTTTATTGAATGGGTAATATTAATGCTTAGTTAATGAAATACCAATTAATTATTTAATTAATTAACAATATTAATTATTTAAATAATCAAATAATATATTAAATAAGTATTTTTTATATAGATATTTAATTAAATATTAAATATGTATTATATTATAATGAATTTGAGATATAGTTATTAACATGCTTATATATTTGACACATTAATGATGTTTTTTTCCTATAATATTTTTTAATAAAATGATATTATATAATTATTTATAATATAATAATGTATTGTAAAAAAATTTATTTAGTTATAATATTTTATAATTATTAATAATTATAATGAAATAGATGTAATAATTGTTTATGTAATTATAATATTTTATAATTATAAATATCATAATGAAATAGATGTAATAATTGTTTTTTTTTTTATAATATTTTTTAATAAAATGATATTATATAATTATTTATAATATAATAATGTATTGTAAAAAAAATTATTTAGTTATAATATTTTATAATTATTAATAATTATAATGAAATAGATGTAATAATTGTTTATGTAATTATAATATTTTATAATTATAAATATTATAATGAAATAGATGTAATAATTGTTTGTTAAATGTTAACCATTAATTAAAAAGAATAAATATAAAATATAATAAAATAATATTGTTTAATTATTATAATGAAATAGATGTAATAATTGTTTGTTCAATGTTAATAATTAATTAAAGAGAATAAATATTAAATAATTTAATTAATATTATGGTTATTAATTTGATAATACTATTTATTAATATTGAATAATTATTAATTATAGTATATTAAACAATATTATTTAATTAAATACTATACTTATTTTATAATAAGTACTTAAACAAATTAATTAATGATAATATTAATTAATATCATCAAACATTAATATTTAGTTAATGATAGTAATATTAAATAAATAAATAATTAATAATTCTTTAACGAAAAATATTAATTAGTTTATTAAATGTTAATTAATTAATTAATAAATAATATTTTTATTTAGTTAATAATAATATTAATTAATGAGATAATTAATAATATATTAAGCCAATTATATGTTGTTTATGTAATTTTTTATTATATTTAATTAATAAAATATTATTAAATTATATATATTGAAGATATGTATAATATGTATAATACTATCATGTACTTTAGAGATATTTATTTACAATATGATATATTTTACATGTTAATAATGTTGTAGTGGTTAAATTGTTGCACCATGGGACTATTTTTCATAGTTGTAAGTTATATTTGATAACAGTTGTAATGCAATCGGTATATGAATTCAATGTTGCAATGATTAATTCATTGTGTGTCAATGTGAATATAGAATAATACATTACAAAAATTAATAACTGTAACCATTGATAAATATTATAAATTAATATTAATATTAATTTAAACTATATATCATATTGTAAATATGATATATAGATATGTCGCATCTTGGGTTGTGTCACCATATGTGTCACATATTGCGCATTGTCGCAATGCGACATAACCATTGATGAATTCCACAATGCAACGTAACTTGTTATCTCTCCAGGAAACTCTCCTAGGTTGTATCTCAGAGATGCCTGGTAACTTAATTTATTTTCTCAATGGTGGATAATATTTGATCAAGATGAACATCTAACTTACTGCATAATATACTCAAGACAATCTCGAATACACTCAAACAATGCAAGGCTCTCAAGGACTATTATCATATAGGTAAAAAGGATAAAGGAAACTAATCAATTAACCATAACATGTATAAAACAATTACATATGATGGGCCAATTAACTTACGATGAATGCTAATGATTCTAGTTGGATAATCAAGAGTAAGATGACAGTTACCCAGATTATGAACATAGACAAAGAAACTATTCAACTCAATAGCATATCACAGAAAATAAGAAAACAAGGTCTGATAACAATGAGTGAAAGAAGCTTGGAGGCTAACCATATTAAAGAAAGAGGTCTCTTTACAAAATACAGTCAAATAGCAGACTCCAAAATCCAACACTTTCTTCCTCTCAAGCTCTAGGCTTTATAGCCTTTACAACATCTTCCCCTAGATCCTAAGAAGCTGGATCGAAATCCTAAAGATAGAAGATCAAAACCGTTTTTTAACAAATTAGGAAAAACCATTTTTTAACTTGGCGAAATTGCTGAAAATGGGGCTCATAGATGAATTCGATTCTCCCAATCTGTGACACCTGTAGGAAACCTGAGAGAGGTTATTGTTCTCTGACATGTTAGGAAGAAAAACCTCTGAGCATTTTGCAGAATGATTCTCCAGTTGCTCATAATCATCATTTGAAAATGATGACTTTGCAGAGTAAAATGCCATTAATTTGGCCAAACTACTGAAAACGGGGCTTAGAGATGGGTTCAATTCTACAAATATGTGACACCTATGTATAAATAAAAATATTTTATTGTCTATTGATATATTGTGAGAAAAAACCTCCCTCATATTATTGAAATTCATTTTCATTTTCCCGAGACCTTCATTTCAAAAACATGTGTCAAACAGGCAAATTCTGAGCTCTGAAAATTGGGGCTCAGAGATGGATTCGATTATCTCAACCTGCAACACCTATAGGAAAATGGAAAGAGGCTATTGTGCTCTAGCATGTTAGGAACAAAAACCTCCGAGCATTTTGCAAATTGATTCCCCAGTCGCTCAGAATCCTCACTTGAAAATGATGACTTTTCACAATAAAAATGCCAATTTTTGCAGTAAATATTCTCGCCTCCATCTTAATAGTTTCCATGTTTTCGACAGCTGCTCTGCATGCTGGAGGATGTAGGAATCTTTATTAATTTATCTCCACCATCTAAACTATGAGTCATTGCTTCAAGAGATGAATACAAGGTCAAGGTTAACCAAATCTGCCACATGTAAGAAAATCTTCAGTTTGCAGCGCAATACATTCTCCTTTTATAACATTAGAGAGAAGTAACAAAACTCATCAATTTAACTATTATATTTCATTTAAAACCATTCTCACATGATCTGGAAAAAATAATCTTCGATCTGGGCAAAAGAAGAGTGATTTGCCAGCTTCTGCGCCTTTGGTGGCTTAGGGCTCAAAATTTGTAATGAATAAACTACTGAAAGCTCTGTTTTCGGTTGCTAAGGGAACCAGTGATGGTATATTTGTAAAAATATCATGTAGAGCATGACCAAGTGGTTTCTCCTTCTCCATCATCTACTCCTGAAATCTGTGTTGTCATTGGAAGCAGTTTATTAAATAAATTTCTCAGACCTGCTGAGTACCAACGGCGAATATTCGTGGATGGTCCTTTGCTTCTTTACACGATCTTTGACACCTCTTTCACTATCAATGCTAGGCACATGGGTATCTTCTTATTTGATCTGCTTTCACTTCAAACTTTCCTTTCACTTTCAGTAGCTAGGAGAGCCTCGAAAAATTTCATTTAAGCTGCCGAAAGCAGAGCTTTCGGTAGCTTAGAGACCATTTTAAATAAGCGCTTAGCTACCGAAACATGTCTTTTGAAATTTTTGAAATGAAAACCCAATCTAATGTTTTTCAAACCTTATTACATGCATAAAGCTATCAACAATGAGCCTTAAGAAATTTAGAAATGAATTTTCAAATGACATCCTATCATCTAAAATTGATCAACCCGACAAATTTATTTGGGGAGATAACATAACCTTTGATAAACATCACAATGCGACATAAACCTTGATGAACGTCAAATTTCACATCTTGGGCATTGTCGCAATGCGACATAACCCTTGATGAATGCCACAATGCAACATAAGCCTTGATAAGCATCAAAATGCGACACAAACCTTAATGAACGTCAAATTTCACATTGTGAATATGTCACATCTTGGGCTATGTTGCCATATGTGTCACATATTGAGCATTGTCACAATGCGACATAGCCCTTGATGAATGCCACAATGCAATGTAACCCTTGATAAACATCACAATGTGACATAAACCTTGATGAATGCCAAATTTCACATTGTGAATATGTCGCATCTAACTCTTGATGGACATATAACCCTTGTTCAATGTCGCAATGCAACATAACACTTGATATACTGCCACAATGCAATGTAACCCTTGATAAACATCACAATGCGACATAAACCTTGATGAACGTCAAATTTCACATCGTGGGCATTATTGCAATGTGGCATAACCCTTGATGAACACCACAATGCAACATAATCCGTGATAAGCATCGCAATGCGACACAAACCTTAATGAACGTCAAATTTCACATTGTGAATATGTCGCATCTTGGGCTATGTCGCCATATGTGTCACACATTGAGCATTGTCACAATGCGACATAACCCTTGATGAACGCCACAATAAAATGTAACCCTTGATAAACATCACAATGCGACAGTAAACCTTGATGAATGCCGCATCTAACCCTTGATGAACATATAACCCTTGTTTAGTTTATTTTCCTCATGGAGATCTATTTTTATAAATATCAATATGAGTTGGTTTAGGCATTATAGATAAATAATCTAAACATAATTATAAACAGAAACAAAACCAGATAACCATGGAGTAATGTCGCAATCTAACATATTAATATGTGTTAATCTAATGTCACATTATTAATAACAATATTATGTGACACTTGATATCACAATTGGTAAATCACTCCTTTTTATACTTTAACTAAAAGTGTATAAACATATTATGAATATCAATATTATGCGACGCTTGATATCACAATTTGTAAATCACTCCTTTTTATACTTTAACTAAAAGTCTACACATATTATGAATATCAATATTATGTGATGCAACACATAATTGGATTGGTAAAAGTGTATACATATTATGAATATCAATATTATGCGATGCAACACATAATATCACAATTTGTAAATCACTTCTTTTTATACTTTAACTAAAAGTGTACACATATTATGAATATCAATATTATGTGATGCAACACATAATTGAATTAGTAAAAGTGCTTGATGAATGCCACAATGCAACATAACCCTTGATAAACATCACAATGCGACATAAATCTTGATGAACGCCAAATTTCACATTGTGAATATGTCGCATCTAACCCTTCATGAACATATAACTCTTGTTCTACATATTTTAATTATTTGATTAATAATATTGTTTAATTAAACACTACTTATTATTTTATTTATTTTCTTTCTTGGTTAACTAAGTACTCAATCTCTTTGCATTGCTAGAATAAACAAATATAAATTATAAAATATCCAATTATACTATGTTATTATTATGATTTTTGTTATGAGTTTTTTTTCTTAAAAAAAAATCATACGTTGTTATTATTATTATGAATTTTGTTATGAGTTTTTTTTTCTTAAAAAAAAATCATACTATGTTATTATTATGAGTTTTTGTTTTCCTAAAAAAATCATAATTTAAAATTTTACTAAATCATATTATTTATTGGGTAGATATATTACTTTACATAATCATCTTTAAATATATATAGAGCAACTGGTACAACAACACAAAAGATCATCATCCATAATTGAGACAGATTTGCTCCCACAAAATATAAGCACCATAGAGATAGGTCACCATGGATAGACCAACTATCCTGTATAGAGTTCAGAGTTCAGGGTGCAATTTACTTTCCAAGTGCCAACTGATAATTGAAGACTCACCTTTGAAAATAGATCAAAATTTTATATAAAGAGCAACCGGTACATCAACACAAAAGATCATCATCCATAATTGAGACAGATTTGCTCCCACAAAATATAAGCACCATAGAGATAGGTCACCATGGACATACCAACTATCTTGTATAGAGTTCAGAGTTCAGGGTGCAATTTACTTTCCAAGTGCCAACCGATAATTCAAGACTCGCCTTTGAAAATATATCAAAATTTTATTATAAGCTACTCAATAAACAAAGCTTATATATATATATAACTTTAAGATACACTTTAATGTTTTTTTTAATACATAACTAAAACAATTTTAATATATATAAATTATCATGGTTAACAAATAACATATAAACACTCCTCCATTTGAATGGAAACATGTAAGAAAGAATTGTGACTAGATAAAGATAACAATCCCTTTCTCATCCATTTGAATGGCAACAGGAGGTAAGAAGGAATTGTGACTAGTTAAAGATACCAATGCTTTTATAACAAAGGGAAGTGTGCTATGATAAATTTATAAATGACACATCGAATTTTATATAATACATATTACTTCTTAAAATTATAATTTCCTTCTTCAAAACAATTGGCCATTGTATTAGTTTATTAATGCAAATAAAGATAAAAATGATCCTAAAAAGATTGGGAAAGAGGTTTTCGATTGGTAAATATGGAAAGTCCCACCAATAACACAAGATAGAAACAAGTAATGTTTTCCATGATCATCCCTCTTCTCTCTTCTTAGATTCAATTATATCTAGATCGACATCATTTTAATTGACACTGTTGAAATGGAAAATATATAACACCACAACCTTAGGGGGCGTGCATGAAGATGCTCCCCAAATCCATTTCCATGGGAGTGCGAGCGGAAAAAAAAAATAGCCCGTGTGTGCTCTAAAGACTGCATGCATGCAACGGTTTGGTAAACTCTCGAACCGCTAGGTAGGCGTCCACGTAGGTATTAAGAGTGTGTGTGCACTATTAGCCCTCGTGCAATTAATGTGCACACACTATCAGTGCACGCGTGTTAATATTGCATGCACACTTATCTATGTATTAAAAATTGGGCAGAGGCCCATTTCTTACCCACCTTTCCCGATTTCACCGGCTCTACGTTGTCAAAGAACGCCTCAAGACCGCGCACATGCAACGATCCCTCCACCAACATCCCCCAATAATCATCGAGGTAAATTTGCATGCTCTAATTACAATTTGTTTTTTGTATTTTCAATGATTTCAACAAAATATTTCAATGATTTAAAAAAAAATTACATTATAAAAAATTTAAAAAACTGAAACAATTTTATCTTTTTTAATTCTAGTTAATCTCTACCTCATCACAATGGCATACAACCAAGAGCCAAACCCCCAAAAAAACAATCCATCCACAAAAAAACCTAAGTAAACATTCACCCCGAGGAGAACCCAAGCACGAAATCCCAAATAAACCAAAATTTACAACAATTAAGAAGCTTGGTTCAAGAACTTAGAATGACTAGGGAACCATCGATATTCTACCTAGCCACATACATCGATAACATCATTGCCTCAGTTGACAATGCTAATGGTCAGTTGATGAGCATAACCGAGTATAGGGATTGGATGAGAGAATATTATTCCACTGGTCTCAGTAGATACCAAATCAAGGATTTGAACATCTCAAAACAAATTCTAGTTAGTTTTTTCATTGACCCCAGGAACAACTTGCTCCTCGGTCCACACAAAAGGCTCCTTTGCATGGATTGTTGCACTTATGATCCATGGAGACAAAACTAGATGAGTCGATGGTTCATGGGTTTTGACAAACCTCCTTGCAATAATAGGGAGGTCCCACTCTATTTCCTTTGAAAACTATATGCAGAGTTTGTGTTGGGCCTACATGTAAACTACTTCGACATTAGTGAGTTTCAAGGGGTTGGTCTTGGATTTGCTTAGGATTGACCCGCCGCTAGGCCAAACCCATTGAGAGGGACACTTGCACCTAGGCGTATGTCTAATCCCCCTCCACAGACACCTCAGTTACTGGACCGCCTAGCTGATACTGCCACTGCCATATCACAACTTACTCATACTGTATTACAACAAAACATGTTTGTGGCATCATCTAGGCATGATGGATCATAGCAGCATGGAGAGCCATTAGGTGTAGGTCCTTCAAGCCCCATTGGTCATGGACCATCTAGCACATCTAGTGGGCCAAAGGATCCTTTTGACACCCGAGGATTATCCCATCGTTGTGCTCATTGTGACCATACCTGCCATGGCCCTATGGATGATCCAGCACGAGGTACCTATATGTATGAGGTTAGTACATTATTTGTAAATGGTTGATTGCATATTTAAACGTACATTTTATAATTGTTAGAATGAAATTGATTAGTGTATTGAATGTGGAATTGATGTTTTTGGCATGTGTAGTTGTTTCGAGATGAAACAACTGAATCAAGGTGGGAAGACATTATTGCTCCCAACCTTGATTCTGCCATGGAGGCAACAGAAAGTATTGCAGCACCTCACATACATGTATATAAAACAATGTATGGTTGTAGGATTTAAAAATTGAGTTAGTTTCAATTTTCATATTTTATATGAGAAATCAATATTAACGTTTTCGTGTTTCCAAAGGTGCATGAGGAGGAGATAGAGCACAGGTCTCCACCTGTGCTGAGCAAATCATCTACCATGCAGGTAACTTGTTTGAAATTAATTATATATTTGATGTATCATGTGAAATTCATTTTGTTTTTATGGTTAATTTACATGTTTTTTCTTCTAATGAAATGTATTTCATATGTTTATGTAGGTTCCATCACCAACCATATGATCACCATACGCACAAATTACTGCATATATTCCACATAGTTCTGTGTTTCCACAGTTCATGTCGATTCAGGTGATTGGGAAGTCTATTCCTATGATCGACATTCCCGTATCCTCCCGTAGGCCGCTCCCACCCATTATACAACCACCGGGGGTATATCGCCACACACACCCATCCACTCATCTGTTTACCCCTTACGTGCAACAATTGGATCCATTTTTCCAATCCACATGGGCTCCATCCACATCAGCTACATCCATTTCACATACATAAACCCCCGTCCATTTACCTACATCAGCCCCTGTCTCCCTACATACATCAGTCGGCCCCCCTACATACATCATCCCCTGTTACCCTACCTACATAATCACCCACCCCCTACCTACATCATCCCCCTCTCCCCTACCTACATAATCTCCCTCCCCCTTACCTACATCATCCCCCTCCACTACCATCACCTCAGAGCAAGTTGTGCAACCCAGTGCTCGAATTCCTAGCCGTGAAGGGAAAACACCTACATCACCTCTGATATTCATGGTGAGATTTACAAGTTATTTAAAAGATTATAAAGAATGAATGTATTTCATAAAACAAGTCATTTTTGTATTATGTATTAATTGTTTTTCTAATTGTTGCAGGGAGGCATTGTTGAGAGATTGGGATCGAGGAGACAGACACCCCCATCACGACATGTTGTCTTTCCTCATGTGAGTACTCAAGATTTGAATGCTACTTGTATTTTATTAGGTGTACTAATTTATAGAATTGTGGGAATATTGACATGTTGTTGTTTCCCTTTCATACCACATTTAATGTCCCCATCCAAATAAATCTCATGAAGGAAAAATCTCCACCAATCTACTAGTTCCCTAGGTTGAGGTGGAAACATTTAGACTTGGAATAAGGGAGATATAAGACCCCAAATGGACCTTATATTGACAAATATACATTAAAGGGGCTAAATATATAATAATAATGAAAAAATAAGGTGGCATTTGGTCATGAGGGTGCATAGGTGGTGTGGGACCCACACAAGGAAAGATTCTCCATGCCACATGGAATCCTACTCTCACCCATTCGAATCCAAAGTGGAGTATAACGTTATTGGAGGAGTTGGAGAGTTATGGCAGCCAAGATCCCCCCATTCAAATTGATGGCAGAGGAAGGCTAGAAAGTGATGGACAAGTGTCATTCATAGGAATCTATCCCTAAATCGAGTTGGGAGAAGGATATTGGAGGGAATTTGAGATATGGAGTCCTTTGGAGGTTAATAAAATATAATGAGGAAGAAGGATATTAGCTTTTGATCATTTCTCATTTGGCACATTTGGAGAGCTTAACTTGTCCTTGCACGGTGGATGTTCATCCTCCTTGCCTTAGAACCAATTTCGAGGGTGCAATATTCCCATCCAATTTGGTTGATGGAGAGTCTATTCAGACCTATAAACAAAGATTCATGGACATGTTTTGATATATGTTCAACCCCCATTTGATTTCGAGTTCATATTCTCTCATTCTTCTCTATTCTCATTCTACTGCCTTTCTCTCAATGTCATGTAAAAGTGTGATGGCGCACTTCTTGTTGCATCTAGTTAATGGATGATTTCTATTTATACCTTATGGACATGTTAGTTTCTGCATGAATATGTAATATATATATCATGAGAGCCACAACTCGAAATACCAAGTAGTTCATGTGATATTTCCAATTAAAACTGAGATTCGGTCCATTTCCCTCATACTATTTTCATGGTGATTTTGGGATGATATTGTACCTGTTTAAGATCAGATTTTTCTGATATTTTTGTCTATGTTATGAGATTCACATGGATTTAATTTTATGGCCCAAATAATGTATGTATACCCCTAAAGTGTTACTATATCTTGTGACATAAATTCAAGGCCCCTTGTCTACCATTTTGACCCAAATTATATACTCTAGAAGTTGTTGTCCTTTGGGAGACCTATTCGACCCTAAAACTTGATATGATGCTGAAAACATGTTGTACTTGATGTCCTATAATAGATCCAAGTTTCATAAAGAATATTAGGGAAGGCCGTATAGTGTTTGGAAGGGAAAACAATGGCTGACCTAAGGGGGATTTCCATCAATCCAATTGACTAGTTTTGTCCCAAGTCTTCTCTCCTTAGAATTTCCAGACCATAAATGCTTATAACATAGGTTTGGGTGTCTAAAATGAGTAATAGAGTGTTTTGTGTACTCCCAAGTCCCTAATTCCACAATTCGAAAACATTTGGAGGTGTTTGGAACAGTTTGTGTACAACATTCCTAGATTCGAAATTGGGTGAATTTGAAAAACTTTCATAGTAGGGATAATACACCACACCTAAACGTAAGGGGGGCCAATATTCCTATAGCTCAAAGAGGATGAAGATCGATTTTGGATAGGAGTGTCGGGGTGCCGATGGTGGCCAGGGTGATTTCAGGCACCCTCTATGTACATTAGCCATAATGTGGCATTTTTGGCAGGAGATGGTTACTTGTGTATAGGCCATGAGCCACCCTTATCCCATTTTTGGGCATGAGCATCCAATATTGGGGACGATGCTCCATTTTGTATAAAAATGTAATTTTGAACAAATTTCCAATACAAATTTACAACTTTCATTTGGTGTATACGAAAAAGTGTTTATGGATTCTTACTTACATGGGTGCATTTGATGTTATATGTCATGAGTTTTACTTGGTTAATGGTTAATGTGATTGGTTCATGGTGAATGCAATTTTATATGTATTATTGAAAAAATGTGTTTGTTAGACCTTAATGGGTGATTATGTTTTCCAAAAATGGAGATAAGAAACATATTGATGATGTGTACTTAGTTCTAGGTCTGAAATGCACCAAGAACATAATGTTCCAACTCAGGATGATGAGTGAAATTCAAAACTCAATGAATGCATATAAACCTAAGTTTGTTGTTCAAACATGGATTTGGCACTTGAGGTTTGGAAACTTGCACTTTTTAGGTTTAAGCCTAAGAAAGAAAATGGTTATGAGATAAAAGTACATGAAAAGAAGGTCTATAAGCTAATGAATGTCTTATATGGGTTGAAACAAAGTCCTAGAGCTTGATATATCAATATAGACAACTATTCAAATAACAATGGGTTTAATAGAAGCAAACATGACCTCGCTTTGTACACTAAAACATATAAGCAAGGTAAAATTATTATGTCAATGATATAATTTTTACAAGTAATTTGATGTTAGACAAATTTAGAATAGCCATGAAAAATGAATTTGAAATGACAGAGTGTGATGAAGTACTTCCTTTGTATTGAAGTTGAACAATAAAAACATGAAATTTTTATATGAGAATCAAAGTATGATAAAGATGTGTTAAGGAGATTTAGAATTTTGAATTGCAAGCCAATGTTAACACCTGTAGTAGTAGGTACTAAACTAATCAAAGAGGATGATGTATCTTTTGTAGATCCAACACAATTCAAGAAATTAGTTGGAAGTTTGATGTACCTAATAACAATTAGGCCATATATGTTTGTTGTGAGTTTAATATCAAGGTTTATGGGGTTTATGGAGTCTCCTAGAAGTAATCATTGGAAAGTTGGTAAAATAATTTTAAGATACATTGCAAGTACATCATATCATTGAATTTTGTATTCCATAATTGAATGGTTTCACAGATAGTGATTTTACATGCAGTGTTGATGATAGGAAAATCACATGAGGTAATATGCTTTTAATTTTGGGACAGGTACTTTGTCATGGGCATAAAAGAAGCATCCATATTTACAATTTGGTCACCTCAAGCAGAATATGTGTGTGCAACATTAATAGCTTGTCAAGTAGTTTGGATGAAAGGAGTTTTGTTCAACTTATTGCATGGGAAATAAAATCCTACATTGATATTTTGTGATAATAATTCAGTATTCCTCTTTTAAAGAACCATGTATTTCACATGAAGAGCAAACATAACGAACACTCAATATCATTTCATGAGAAAATTAGTTTTAATAATGGTAAAATCTATTTAAAATTATGTAAATTGTAAATAAAAAAATCAATTAATTGACATATTAAGAATTCATAGGCAAGAGATATTATTGAACCCCATAGAAAAAAATTAAGAGTGAAATTTAGAAGTGAGAGACAATGCAATTATTGCACAAAGGGGTCAAATTTGAAAATGAATCGATCGTGAAACCATGGCCAATGTTCACGCGTAAAACCTTCCCAAAGACACTTGTATCATCTCACAGAACTCAATTCTGCTGCCCAGATCAAATCTTACCCCCCCATAACAATTCAACATGTGTCCTTGAAATCCTCCAGGAGGAGAGTTGAAAGTGGCCATAGAAAAATGACCATGGTTCAGATCGATGAACTGTCAACACCATTGGTTTAGGATGCTAGAATAATGCTACGGGTGCCTCTCTTCCCTAGGTCTATGTCCTAGATCCCCTCCATTTTGGTGATTTTGGAATCTAGGGTTTCTCTTAGTGAGAGACAGTGCAATTCTTTCACAAGGGGGTCAACTTTGGAAATGAATCAATAGTGAACCTGTGGACAATGCTCACACGTAAAACCTTCCTAAACACACTTGCATCATCTCACGGAACTCAATTCTGTTGCTCGGATCAAATCTTATGCCCCCCGGACTAATTCAACATGTGTCCTTGAAAGCGTCCAGGAGGTGAGTTGAAATTGGCCATAGAACGGTGATCATGGCTTGGATCGATGAACCGTTGACACCGTTGGAATCATGATGCTAGAATAATTCTAGGGGTGACTCTCTTCCCTAGGTCTATGGCCCAGAGCCCCTCCATTTCGATAATTTTGTAATCTAGGGTTCCTCTTAGTGAGAGAGTGCAATTCTTGCACAAGGGGGTTAACTTTGAAAATGAATCGATTGTGAAACCATGCCCAATGTTAACACATCAAACATAAACAAACACACTTGCATAATCTCACGAGACTCAATTCTGTTGCTCGAATAAAATCATATGCCCTAGGGATCAATGCAATATGTGTCCCTGAAAGCCTCTAGGAGGCGAGTTCCAAGTGGCCATAGAACGGTGACTGTGGATCGGATAGATGAACTGTCGACGCCTTTGGAATCAAGACGCCATAATAATGCTAGGGGTGCCTCTCTCCCCTGGGTCCATGGCCCAGAGCCCCTCCATTTTGGCAATTTTGTAATCTAATGTTTCTCTTAGTGAGAGACAATGCAATTCTTGCTCAATGGGTTCAAATTTGGAAATGAATCGATCATGAACCCATGGCCAACGTTCACACATCAAACCTTTCCAAACACACTTGAAACATCTCATGGAACCCAATTTTTCTGCTCGGATCAAATCCTATGCCCTTAGGACCAATTCAACATGTGTCCCTGAAATCCTTCAGGAGGCAAGTTGCAAGTGGCCATAGAATGATGGTTGTGGCTCAGATCGAAAAACATTCAACACTGTTGGAATCAGAACACCAAAATAATTCTACGGTTTCCTCTCTCCTGCAGGTCCAAGGCCCATATCCCTTCCATTTCGGGGATTTTGTAATCTAGGTTTCTCTTAGTGAGAGACAATGCAATTCTTGCACAAGGGGGTCAACTTTGGAAATGACTCGATCATGAACCTGTTTCTAATGTTCACATGTAAAAAATACCCAAACACACTTTTAGAATCTCACAGAACTCAATTATGTTTCCCAGTTCAAATTCTATGCCCTCGGGACCAATTCGACATGTGTCCCTAAAAGCCTCTAGGAGGCAAGTTGAAACTGGCCATAGAACGGTGACCGTGGCTCGGATCGATGAATCGTCAACACCGTTGGAATTAGGATTCCAAAATAATGCTAGGGGTTCCTCTCTCCCCTGGTTTCACAGCCCATAGCCCCTCCATTTTTGGCAATTTTTTAATCTAGGATTTCTCTTAGTGAGAGAGAATGCAATTCTTGCACAAGGGGTCAAATTTGGAAATTAATTGATCTTGAATCCGTGGTCAATGTTCACACGTAAAAAATTCCCAAACACACTTGCAACATCTCACGGAACTCAATTCTGCTTCCCGGATCAAATCCTATGCCCTCGAGACCAATTCAACATGTGTTCCTGAAAGCCTCCAAAAGGCCAATTTCAAGTGGCCATAGAACTCTGACCGTGTCTCGGATCGATGAACTGTTGAAACTATTTGAATTAAGGTGTCAGAATAATGCTATGGGTGCCTCTCTCTCCTGGGTTCATATCCCAAATCCCTTCAATTTCGTTGATTTTGTACTCTAGCGTTACTCTCAGTGAGAGACAATGCAATTCTTGCACAAGGGGATCAACTTTGGAAATGAATCGATTGTGAACCCATGGAAAATGTTCACACATTAAACCTTCCCAAACAAACTTGCATAATCTCACTGAACTCAATTATGCTTCCTTGATCAAATCCTATGCCCTCAGGACCAATTCAACATGTGTCCCTGAAAGCCTCCAGGATGTGAGTTGCAACTGGCCATAGAACGGTGACCGTGGCTTGGATAGACAAACCATCGAATCCGTTGGAATCAGGACACCAGAATAATGCTAGTGGTGCCTCTCTCCCATGGGTCAATGGCCTAGAGCCCCTCCATTTCAGTGATTTTGGAATCTAGGGTTTCTCTCAGTGAGAGACAATGCACTTCTTGTACAAGGGGGTCAACTTTGGAAATGAATTGATCGTGAAACCATGGCCAATGTTCACACGTCAATATTTCCCAAAAAAAATTGTAGCATCTCACGAAACTCAATTTTGCTGCTCGGATCAAATCATATGCCTTCGGGACCAATTCAACATGTATCCCTGAAAGCCTCTAGGAGGTGAGTTACAACTAGCCATAGAACGATGAATGTAGCTCCGATCGATGAACCGTCGACTCCATTAGAATTAGGGCGTTGGAATAATTCTAGGTGTGGTTCTCTCCCACGGGTCCAAGGACCAGAGCCTATCCATTTCGGCGATTTTGGAATCTAGGGTTTGTCTTAGTGAGAGACATTAAAAGAAACGACGTGAGAATTTTATTGAATATAAGATTTTGTTATATCAAGCAGGGAATTTTTTTTTAATTTGTTCATATAAAAGAAAACAAAAGTGGTGGCAACAACATGGAATCATATGCATGTAATGGATGAGAGATAAATTCCTACCCATTGAGTGTAAGGTTATGTTTGAGATAAAACCCTACCTTCTATTTTTTTTGTAAGGTTATGTTTGATTTGTTTGTGCTAGAAATTGTCCCTAGACTACAAAGGGAGCAAGCTAGTACAATCTCAATACAATGAAAAGAAAATAGGTTTTTGTCTTTGTCATTTATTGGTTTGAGGGTTTCATTTTCAAGAAAGTAATCAGTCATCCAACTAATACAAGTACTAAATCATGCAATAATATCAAAGAACTGAAATATTAATGTTTAAAAGAATAAACATAAACCATCACAATCACAAGCACATTTACTGTTTTTTTCTACAACACATGAGCATTCGCTTGAATAAAACTTTAAACAAGGAATGAAGTCATTAGCTGAATGGTAAAACTGACTAGAAACAAAAACAATTGATAATATAAAAGTGGCTTATATTTATATAAATCAATCTCAGTCTTCAAAACTTACATAAGAGTCATTTGTATCAGTCTGAAATACTTCCAATGCTCTTAGCTGTATAGTGTTTCTTGAAACAAAAATCGAACCCATCTAATCTAAACTTTCTTCCTTTTATCCTTTACAAAATAAAACCGTTTCATAACTACCTTTAGGTCTATTCTCAAAATAGTTACATTAAGGAATTACATTTTAACTTTGAATCTTTAAAACAGTCTATTAACAACTATGTATATGATAACAAAATGAAATACTTGACAACTGGAGATTAGGTGGCTCATAATTGCTTGGCAGCCTCAACTAGCATGGCTATACCTTCTAAGGCATGAGATTTCTTCTTCTCTCGAACTTGCTGTGTCTGCATTCCTTGAACTTTTTTAAGTAAAACCCTATTATGCTTGCTTAACTCTTCAATTTGCTTTGCCATTTCTTCAGCCTGTACTTCTACCTGTCCTTTCCTTCTTAAAGCTTCCTTAGCTACTGAAATTAGTTCTTGGTAATGAGCATTTATGTCTTCTAAATCCTCCCTTAGCCTTTTATTAGTAGTTATAATCCTCTCATTATATTCATTCAAGAATGTTTCTTGGGACCTATATTGCTGTATTGATTTCTTTAGGTTATCAATCTCTGTGTCCATCTGAACATCTTGATGTATATTTGAATGCTCTTCTGCCCCAAATGGAATATTCAACTTCTTAAAAATCAACTCTTCTTCCTCTTTAGTTCTGGCTGATGCACCTGAGAATGAAAACAATGGAGTCGTTGCTTGTTCAACACTTGGAATGATTTCTTGCTCTATCTCCATTTCCTGTTCTGCAAGCTTTTCACATTCCTTAACTAGTTCAAATATCGTTTCATGCTCGTTCTCTGTATTTGTCTGAATCTCCTTTGAATTTAACTTTCCTTTACTATTCTCATCCTCCTTACTTGAAGAATCTTCAATGGTGGTGACCTTGTCTTTCTCCAGCTTAGGATCTAAAATCCTTTTCATATTCAGTTTGAGTTTATTTGTGGCTCTAGTTTTGGGTCGCCATTTGGTTTCTCTAAGATTTGTCAAGGATTTAACATCAGCACTAAAATCTACAATGTGCAATATCTTTTCTTTAATACTTACAACAGGTAGAATTAGGGATGAGCTCCCCTTTTCAAAAATGCAACTATGCATTTCTTCTTTAGAACTAGCAGCCTCTTTTTTGTCCATTAAAGCAATATCTTTCTCTGAATTATCTCCTGAAATATGTTCATGTTGTTCTTCAAGCATGTTTTCTTGCTCTACATCATCGATGTTTTTAAACTTTTCTTGTGCATCAACATTCTGCAGATCATCTTGGATTACATCCTCATCTACATCCCTTTTAAATTTCTTCACAAAGCTAGACTGTTTATTGGGCATATGCTTCTTTTCTTGCTCATCTTGCTTAACTACAAATCATGGACAGAACAAGAAATGATCCCAATTTCGACCTTCCTTCTGCAAGACTATGCAAATTATCAATTTAATTAAACTATGATGAAATAATGACTGGTTTGTGTGCTCAACATGACTCTTGACCCTGTTAGACATCTTCTGAAGGATTCTTAGTAGAAAGAAAGGTAAATTCATCTTAGACTGTTGATTTAAATGCAGCAAAAACCTAATGTGGTACTTGAAAACATAGGCAAATTGGCCTTCACATGTAATGTAACTCTGTATGATCCCAATCACTTCTCTCCATTTTGGTTTGAAGTTCTTTAGATGCACGCCTTTACTCCAGTCAAGGTATCCAGTTCCTGGTATCAAAAACATGCTAGGGTCGAAGTCAAAATGAGCCTTTTTAAACCATAGTTCTCCTTGTAATGGCACACTGATTGCTTCATCAATTAGGGCTTCTGTCAATTCAAACTTCAGAGTATCGAAATTCACACTATTGTTGATAATATGCTGAGTGAAAGCATGAGTTACTTTGAAATTAAACCCTGTAATCCTTTCAAAAAACTCAAACCATCCCACCGTCTTGAAAAATGCCATGCACTTAGGAAATTCTGTTGCCCAGGTAGTATTTGTCGGTTCAAACCGACTCAACTGACCACTCCTCTCCATATTCTCACTGTAACTCCGCAAGTCTACTTCCTTTGAAAGTGAATTAAGGAGAAAAACTTCTAGATCATGTGTTCTTCAACTCTGGAACTCGAAACCCCTAAATTTGAACTTGTGGCCATTCAAGTTGGTGATCTATTCAATAAAAAATATGATGGGTTAAACAAGTGTCATCATCCAGCTAACAAGTGTCTATAGGTCTCCAGTCATCATTGCATACACTGAACCACTTCCCATCATCAACGAACCACGATCTTTCATGATGTTGGATTCCTACAGTGCGATGATGTATGTAATTCTAACTTTGCGCTATGGGAATACCTCAACATGACAAAATGGGCAAACACACTAAAAAAAGAAGCTAAATCTTGGATATAAGTATTAGAATAAACCTAAATAAGTATTTTGAAGACTTTGAAAGAAATATAACACTTAATAAGCCACTAAGGATAAAATAAATCAAAATAAAAAACCATAACATGTACAATAGAAAGGTATTGAAAATCATTAAAATTCAGAATAAAATAAAATGAAAAGTGAATGAGAGTCAAACAATCTAAAAGAAATGCATAAACAAATTGGGAACAATTTCAGTGTTAACATGATTTTTTCACAGTTATGGAATATTACTCTTAGACATTATGACACATTCATGATGATAAGTACACATGCTATTAAATAAAGGACATAATATTTTCTTAGGGGTTGAAAACCATACCCATGTAACATCACGCAAGTACACCACTAGAGAACTTAAATTCTAGAATCCAATTCTACATGTCCATCATGGTATTTCAATCCTCAAACCCTAGGTTTTATACTCTATCATCACACAAGAACAATCTCTCCAAGATAATCTAAGATGTATCTCTTACCCTTATCTTCTCCATTGGTTATATCTTTGTGATCCGTAACATCTAATTCATAGGGTTTCCTAAGGCACCCTATAATCTTAAGGATAGGTAGGAAGTCCTAATTGGATTCAACAAGAATCTTATGTCATTCAAGCTCTCGCCACTAGCATGATTGTATTTCTTAGGGTTTGCAAACCCTATCCATGTTACATCACACAAGTACATGGAAATACAGTTGTATTGTTAGCATCCAAAATCATGTTAGGTGTTAGCTCCACTCTCCATGTCTCCTACTAGACCAGTGACCAGTTAATGTTAGAACAAGATGCCCTACTTTAAACCTAATTTGTCAATTTCTTAAAATTACTTGGAATTTCCCTTTGTGAGGAATTTTACTTGGGGTTCCCAAATATCTCACATACTTTTATGCTTGAGCAAGTTTAGCAACAATTTGAATTAGGGTCTTTTTGCTTTAAGTTTGTCGAATATAACAAGGGTGGATAGAAGGCAAGTAGTGGTGATATTATTGACATAATGGTCTACCACTCTAGGTTTATAGAGTCCAATCATTGGATCTTATTCTTGATGACCACACTAGACAACTAGAAGAGATAGATGTTGTGAGGGACTCGTTAGGAGAGAAGGGAAAGTTTGAATATTGTGTTGCATATGGTAGAGATAAATTCCTGGATGATTAATTGTTGGATGGGTGAGATACCCATTGAAATTAATTATGGTGGGTGTCTTGTTCTATTTGAAGTTTTGTGGCTTGGTTTGGGTTGCATGAAACTAGAGCCACATAAGAGTTTGTATTGCATGTGAGTAGAGCCACATATCATACATGAATGTTGGAGTTGAAAGTAGATTTTTTAGTCATCTTTGAAGCACTTGGAGGAGAACACTTGATTTTTTTTAACTATGTCTTTTAGACAAGTCTTCAATTTTTATTTAGTTAATAACTTTTTACTTTGCATGAAATTTCAAATTTGTGAAAAATGCTTCCTTTGACTGAATATATGCAAAATACACACTAATAGGGAGAGTTTACAAAAGAAAGTGGGCCATGTGGGTGACCAACACATGATAAAAATAGTTCTACTAAAGTTAGTCTTCGAAGGCATACTTAGGGCTTAATTCAAACAAGAACATGAATATGAAAGTGAATTGATCCCTTCAAGCATGAGCCTTCAATGGTGCTTGATGGTGGCGATGGGGATGATGAGGATGGCGATGGTGAAAACATGGGCATGAGGAGGATGATGGTGAAATTGATGGTGGCAATGGGAATGGGGACATCATTCGATGGCCACGATCGTGACAATGGGGATGATGAGGATGGAGACAGTGACAACATGGGCATGGGGAGGATGGTGTCGACGTTGATGGTGGCAATGGGAATTTTTTCGATGAAGCAGACCGGTGATTGGACAATGAACATGGTTTAAAACATGTAATACTTTAAATCATATAACGGTGTCAAGAATACATCAATGTGCGGTAATATGAACTTAACATAACATAAACATGAAAGAAAGAATCTAAGGTAACAAGATCTATAAAACATGAAATGAAATATCTAACACAACATGGAATACATAATATAACATGAATAACATTAGACATACATGGATAAATAATTACATGAATAATATATGTACATAGCATGAAATAATTACCTCATTCAATTAATCCATCTGGATCCTCTCTGTTTCTGATTGTCTCCAACAATCTCTTGTGCTCTGGGTGAGGTAGGCGGTAGCGTAGCTTGTTCTAGCTCTTTGTTGACATTTTTTGTAGTTGGATGTTTGTAACAATGATCAAGTGCATGTAGTGATACACCCGTGAACCTGGTTTGTAATCCATGTATGCATACCCATTGGTCATTGGTGAATTTCCATCTATTGTAAGATATTCACCCTAAATAACCATCAAGATAGTCGAAGAATCAATGCCCTCACTTTCAATTGATGATGTGAGGAGGGTTTGCTTCCCTTGGATGCATCATTCCAACCAATAATTCGTGCGCCATTCATTGTCTTTCGAGGCGACAACTGCGTAGATGTGTCCTGAAAAAATGCATTTCATGGTCAAATTCAAACATGTAGGGGTTTGATAACATGGTTAAATAAAAAAATAAGGAGACTGAGATATGGTTGCATAAATATCTACCTAGTTGTACAAGACCAGATATATGATCATAGTCGTTTGAAATAGAGGATTGGCCTTCCTCTAAATTGATTATTTCAACAACTGCACGTGGGTCTAATGCAAGTGATACATGATCCTAATAATCAACCCTGTCCATTGATTCACACTCATCCCACTCACCACTGCTACAAGGCCCACAAAAGTAAGTAAGTTTCCACGTCCATATTTCAAATAAGGGGTTGTTTGAGCTTTGAACCAAACGAAATCCACGGGTCCCTTGTATAGTACTGTAATTATAAGAACGTGATTGATCAATATCAACCACTTGCAATAAATTTCTCACCACATGTCCTCTACATGTCAATGTTTGCTGCTTGAAGGATTGACCTGACATTTTTGCAAAGCACCATTGAACTATGGATTCTGCATCTCGGATATGAGGGTTCTCCATGCACCTCATCTCCTCCTTTCATAGTGCATTTTTGATACATGCTCCAGCCCCATCATGTTCGTCCTTCCCATTCCTAGTCTCAAAATAGTTCCATATATGTGGCACACCATAAGTCTTGTGCAAAATACTCAACCATTGGAATACATGTGCATTTTTGAACTGGACTACACAACCATCTAACCATATCCAATGTTGATCCATTTCTATATTTCCCCCCTTCAACTAATCACAGAAAATATGAAAGAAATGTTGTACATAATGTAGGTCATGGCACCTATCATCACTGATGTAGAAGTTTGTATCCTTCAATATTGTCCTTTGGTCATTGCTACTCTCTGGCGCATGTCTGTATGTGATATGAACCATTATACTAACTTGGTCTGAATGGTAGTATTGACTTTGGATCTCATTCTACGGGTGAAGAGTGTAGCTCTCAACAAAATCCACAACTGACAATATGGTTCCAACGAGGAAGCTATCCCTGCATCTCCTATAATTCTCATCCTGCCATAGCGCCACATGCACATGATGAACATACTGCTTGGTTTTTTTGTAAAATTCCTCCATGAAATATCATATCTGTACCTGGTGCCATGAAAAAAAGGGAATTAATACAACGTGACCTTTGAAATATATGTATGTAGAAATTGAATGCACATTTTGAAACTATGTAATCATCACATAGCTATGACTTAACCAATGCAATATATTTGCCCTCTTTCATGTTGTTTATTTGATATGTTACATATTTGAAGCTCTGCATTTCTACTGTCATGTTCCCACATTCGTGCTCCTCACTTAAATGGGTGCAACATCCCAACAATGTAAATCCACTGCACCTAGAACATGTCCCATAAAGACATGACTTTGCATAATATTTGTCACCTTCAGCCCTTGGATACATTATGCTGTGGATAAAATATCTTGATGCATTTGATGGTAGTACAAAAGAGAATTTTTGCACAGTGTTAGTAAGAAAATCACAAAATATATGTTTATATATCTCATAATAATATTCAAACTCTATATGGTATCTACAATAACATGTTTTGCAGTTAGTGCAAATTATAACATACCAGGGCTTTCATTTTTCAAATGACCATTGGCCCAGGTTCAATTGTGTGTGTTCAGTCCTGGATCTCTCATAGAGTTCCCTTTGTGCCATGTCAAGGAAATGTTTGATGTGGGGTTCACGTTCATTAGTACCTTTTCTGAACTTCAAAACATCTTTTTGATTGGATGAAGGTCTAGTGTTATCATGCCAAAAATTGTGCACTAGGTATTTAACGGTAGCAATTAGCTTCATGTCTGAATGAGGTAACCTACCAATGAATTCCCAACAGAATTTTTGTCCTGGAGATTCTAGTATTTCTCTAATAGAAGAATACTTATGGAGTGTCTTTCTATCTACTTTAAAGAGTTTATATGTGTGTGATATAAGGAAACAATGCCTCATGATTTTTCTTACAATCGATTCAGATAGTACATGGTGGGACGCGTTAAGATATTTTGTACGAGATGTCTTTCTAATTAAATTAAATGTAGCTTGGAGATTTCTAACAACATGACCATTAGCCTCTGAACTTCTAACTAAATTTATGCCTAAAATTTTCCTAACAGTGGCTATACAATGTGATTTTAACAAAGCTAAAAATAATTGAAATTTAGATGCATCACTCTTAGATTCAAAAAAATCTTTAACAATTTTTTTGCATTGCCAATTAATAGTTCATTTAGGTAACTTACCTTCAAGACCTATTAAGAAAATTTCATCCACATGAATACATCTATGAGTTCTTCTTCATTGTGCACTAGACAATCAAGGTAAACTAGGTGTAGGATAAGTACGAGTCCCACCACTACTTTGTTGTGACACTTCATTCCCATGTTGTTCCAGATTGGGAGTGTGTTAAACATGTGTGTGGTCTTATTGGGGAGACTGCAAATCCACAACTCGATGCACATCCATTTTTGCATACTTAGCTTTTGCCAATATTTGGATGTCCTGAAGCACTTTGTCATTGGTTGGTGATGGAATATTGGTTGGAGGATGACTTGCTGATGGAATTTGAATGCGATCCATTGGGCGCATCCACTTCACTTGTGGAGATGAACTAGAAGTCATTGTGTTGTTCATTATGTTAGTATTTGATGCAGTGGTAGTTGAATGTCTATGTATTTCCATGCCCAACCTTTCTTTTTCTCTTAGATCATGGAGCTTTTCAAGAGATAGATCCTTCCATCTAGACTTTTTTGTTCTATTCCATTTGTTTCCCATATCCAACAATATTTTTTGGAAAACAAGTTTATTGTCCTTGCTAGAATAAATAACATTTTCAACAAGATGGTGAGTATCATTCCATATTATCCATTGAATGCTTACCCATGCAATCATCCGATCATAGGTCAATGATGTAAACATGTTGTCGGAAGCGAGGAAACCTACCATTGAGGCATGCAGGCCCGAAGGTACTAATTGGTTTCTAAGTCTAATTCCTAGATAATGTGCTGTAATGTCTCCATTTTGACCTCCTTTGTATTAAATCATAAATGATGTAAATTTTGTTGTTTAATCATGGTGAGGAGCTCAAGGCCAAGGCCCCACCATTGATTTAGCGTTTTATGTATCGGCAATTAAAGAAATAGATTCCTATGGTTCTTGTGCTAGATAGGCACAATGTAAATAAGACATCATGTAAATACGAATTTTAATGG